>SRHC01002996.1:71828-128970 GCA_004794325.1 Pomacea maculata
AAAAAAAAAAAAAAAAAAAAAAAAGGTTGCCATGGAATGACAACAAGACTGAACTGCCTGCTACTGACTTGTCCCAAGAAATTTTTGAATCATCCTTCTCATCCTCCGTCTTTCTCCGTAATCAACTATTCCTTTCTCCACCTCTAACCGCAGAGTATGATTTGTCATGTCTGTAGAATTGCTTGCCTTGAACTTTGGAGGATTAGTACCATTCGCCATTACCTTGTTGAAAACATTACCCATCCATCTTACCACTCGTCATTTCATAGAAACCAGCAAGGAGCATGAACTAATTGCATTCTATCTCCTCAATTTTGTAACCAAAGAGCTAAAACACTTTTAAATAAAATGCAGTCCTTAAAATTTATTTTAAAAATATCCCCTTCCCCTAAAAAAAAAAAAAAATTTTTCTTTTAGCAG
Source organism: Pomacea maculata (assembly GCA_004794325.1). Classification (NCBI taxonomy): domain Eukaryota; kingdom Metazoa; phylum Mollusca; class Gastropoda; order Architaenioglossa; family Ampullariidae; genus Pomacea; species Pomacea maculata. Next base: position 72,249 of record SRHC01002996.1, read on the forward strand.
AGTATCACTAAAACTGATCCAGCAGGTGAGCAATCAGATTCTATCCTTTAGTTTCAGCTCACAAAATAGCTGCATTCACCGGACCGCTACGCGCTTACGACGCGCTGTGCACGTGGGCCCATAACGACTGATTGCGTGTCCTCAGGCTACTTAACCTCGATGTTCTCCCAGACGATATGGCGTCTGCTTGTTCTTGCATTATCGTAATCTGTGGAGCCAACCTGACGACACCACGACTACTTCTCTTTTACTGTTTGCTTCACTTGTGTGAAATGAAGCCTATCTAGCATCTAGCGTGTTCTAAAGCATAAGGATTTGTTTTTAAATAACGAAGAAGAGCTCTAAGGCATACACTAAATTGTAGTGGGAAGGTTAGAGCCCAGCAGCACACATCAAAATAGGCTGCAGAATTCTCTACACCCCATTCATAATTCCCAATTCTTCATTATCATTGTTTTTCTTTTGAAAAGATACTATTTTTTTCTACGATCTCTCATGAAGTTGCACAGTTTGGTAAAAGGGGATTAAGCTCAGCATCTTAATGAGATGGTTCAAGGGCTTCAGAAGGGATTAAAAATCGCTTAGCGTGTGACTTTTCGAAAACGTGAGCAGCGATAGACATCGTACCTGAGCATTTTCGTTATTAAACAAAAAAACTTTCTCTAACATCTGCATGCCTAATTATTTTTTGGAACAATTACTTCTTAGCGCAGAATGCAGCCGTGCAGTGGAAGAGAAAAAAAGCAAAAAAAAAAAAACAAAAAAAAATCCGCAGCGTTAACCTCTGCCACGACAATTTAAATACAAAGGAGGGAAAATTTAAGACGAATTCTCTGCATGTAGATAGCCTCAATAGATTATTTCACGGGGGTTCTGATTTGAATGTATACCGGGGAGGTATATGTTGGGGAGGGGAAAGAAGAAAGTAGAAAAGGGAAAGAATTTGCCAGACAACAGAAATGTTAAAAAAAGACAAAAGAAAACTGAAAGCTGGACAGAAAAAGGAGAGAATTAGCAACAGAACAAATTTGGAACAAAAGAAATATAACATTAAAAAAAAAATCGAATGTCTATAAATATATATTCCTTATAAACAATGGGGTTTTTTTTTTGGTTTTTTTGTTTTTGGTGAGAAGAATGAAGTCTGGGATTAATTCTATCGCTAAAACCAGATGAAAAGTATTTAATAGGCAAAGTTAACAAAAGTGCCTTGCCAGCTGACAAGAGATAACAAAACAAAGAAAGCTTCCATTTTTTAAATTGTTTTTTTAACCTGAAAACGAGATCGGGGAATCAAGGGAGATCACTTGCTTGTATGCTAAACTTCAGAAAGAGTTATGTCGAACTTTTAAATTTAGTTTACATGCAAACTCTTGATAATAGAATCTGCAGCCCCACTCACTCTTTCTTTTTTCTCGTTCGCCGTCCAACTTATAAACCGCACATTAAACTGCCATTTGAATTGTTCTGTGCACCTCATTAAGTGCATTCAGAGTCACAAGCTTGTTTGTCGTCGGCAGATTACAAGTCACGTGACGTCAGATGCAAGGCACTGGGTTGTCTCTCACGGCACCCTGTTGTAGTCGCCCTTATCATGCACGCATTGTCGCTGCATTCACAGCAATCCATCCAGATCCGTTAGAACTGGAGTGTGTGGCTGGCCTCCCAGAGGCAGAATGACATCTTTGGGGAAAGGCGAACGACTCAGCAGCTTGCGTACGAAAAACGGTTTCCTGACATATCATTTCTTTATATGTTTATACAAATATCTCCCCTCCTCCATCCTCCCCTCCACACACACACCCCTCACCACAATCGCGAAATGTTACAGGAGTGTAAGCAGTATGATGACCACCGTTCTAGATTCTGTACGTAACTCGGTTTTTGTTTTACCTCCCTTGTTTTGGCGCACGTGGGACGGCAGATGCGCGCGCACACGCCGGTCACGTGTCGGGCACGTGACCAGACGCTGGAGGCCCTGGGAGAGAAAGGCGCCAGCGCTGAGGTCGCGTGCGCGGGCGAACCCTGGCACGCGCCGGCCCAGACTGGAGAGGAACAACGCTCTTTGTGCTGCCAGACCATTTACTCTCCTGCCCTGCCTGCTGAGGCAGCACCGTGATGCCTGCTCACTCCTCCTCCCTGTGAGAGCAAAAGGGGGACTTGCTCGAGGACCGCACGTGCATGGTGAGTACACACCGAGTGACATCTTCTCCCTTCGCCTAGCTGGACTGTTCAAGAAGTTTCTCTGTGGAAGCTGAACCATGGCTGCGAGAGCTCTTCTGGTTAGAAATACAAGGGTGAGCTAGAAAACCCGGAGCCATTGTGGACACTGAAAGGACGCTTCCCAGCACATGGGTACTAGCAGTGTCCGCGTCATAGTTTCATGACGTCATTTACACTTTGTTAATGACGTTAGTTTACAGTTCTTTGTCAATGACGTCGTCGTAAAAAAAAAATTGTTGTCGTTTCTGTTTTGTTGTTGTTGTTGTTTGGGGGAGTGAGAATGTTGTTAAACAATATTAAAAATCGTTGTTAATAATGTCACTTTAAGTTCTTTCCTCATGATTTAATTAAATCTGGTTAAGTATCTTCTATTTCAACTGTTACATCGAGTCCAGAAAAAAATACCAACAAGAGAAGTTCAGATTGTGGAAAAAGAAAGAGCAGTATACGTTAGTTAAAAAAAGAATAGTAACGGTTCACTCTCTGAGTCAGTGGCGCTGCCCGACATGACTGTCCATGTGCAAGATTTACGAGGTTCCCCGAAGCTAGAGACTGCTGACGGCGGCTGCCGAGTGTGTCTCTCAAACATCTGTGATCTGCACGAGACGGACTAGCTCGCGGGAGCGTGCCTCAGTTCTTTCTATACCCAAAAACGCAAATAACTTTATTTATCTACTTATTTCAGCTCCATCTTTGTATTGTGAGAAATCGAGATGCGAGCCCATCAATGACCTGGGATGTGTAAGCCATCCTCTGTCGGCAATGGACGGCATTACTCATGCGCGGGTCTTTTCATTGGACGATCCTTCGTGAACCCAACCTGGTTAAAGCACTCAAAAGTTCGTTCTTAATTGCAAGCCAATTATCCACGAACTGGTTTCGTGCTGATCTAGTTGACAGAAGTTCCGTTCCTTAATTTGCCCAAAACCTTACAGTTACTGGCGCCGTAGTGCTTTTACTAATAATTAATTTTTGTTTTGGTTTATTTTTGTCTTCTTTTTCCTGTATTTTTTTTATTGTGCACATGTATTTAATATTAGGTTTACTTTAAGTGAAGTAATATTTTTTTTAACATAAGTTTTATCATACATGTTTATTTTGCTACCAACAAATGAACCATTCTGTCACTTTTTAGTTTTATTCTAGAGAAGTAACAACCCACTCATATACTGCTACTAATCTAGAATATATTTTCTTTGTCTTTTTGACACGAGAGCTCAGCAAGTCACCTTCCACTATCAACTAACAGATACTTTATTCTCACAGCACATCGAGGACCATGTACTTTGTCCACGATCCATCTACAGGAAGGTTCTTGGAGCGGCCATTACTTCTAGAATGAAATTGAGATCGACGTTGATCGTTGATTATCAAACTTCAGAGGGTCGCCATGTTGAAGCATTTAGACGTAAAATACTAACATCAATGTTAAGATACGCTAAAAGCCTATATCGAAGTTTTGATCAGGTATCTCTATGGTACAGTGTCATTACCAAAAAACTCTGCCGAGTTCTTCGTGAAGCCATGAAAATTATCTTCTCTTTCTATGGAAGAAAAAAAAACTTCTGCACTCCTCTGAGTGCATGTTTTTTTAAAGGATAAACTGAATTCACGGAAAATCAGAATTTTAGTTAATCTCAGAAATCTTTAACCCTGCAGTGCTTTCCCATCGTTTAACGTGCGCCTGTACTCAAGGGAAATAATTTATAGCAGCGAGCAGGCAGCGAGAAGTGTGACGGTGGTGACGTGGCCGCTGAGTGCAGTTCGTGGTGCGGGTGTGGGTATGAGGCTACTGATTAGCACCACTGGGTTCTATCAAGCTTGTACTCTCGCCGTTTTGTTGACTTTCATTGCTGTGTTGTCTCTGCCAACAACAGATCGAGGCTAAGGAAACTGTCCTTTCGCGCTTCGTTGTCCCGTCACTGTGACACGACGCTTGTTATCTCCCCTGTCACAGCGACGCAGGCCTCTGTTACTTCCCTTTCACTCCTCGACGTCCCTCTTGACGCTTTGCATCGTCGGCCTGTGACCTCACCCGCCGTGTAAGACAGAACCGTTAAGCGTGTTCGGATCTTGTCAGATGGAGGGTGCACATGAAAACTTCGACTAATGACAAACCGATTCAAAAATTCATTCATCAAGTGCAAACCATTCGCTGTGCGCTGCTAAGCTCTTCCTCCCATTAAATGCTCCGTGAGAACCGTTTGCGTCCTGGGGTCTGGCCGCGGCCCAGCGGTCCCTGGCGAGGCCCGGGCAAGCACTTTTCATTAAAACAACTCCTTTTGGCGACAAGAGCAGTTCGATTCTTCCAGCGGCACGTGACCGACATGCGAGCGCCACGTGACCATTATGCTTACTGATTGGGCGTCGCCAATTAAAAGTGTCACGTGACCTCCACTGGCGCCTCAGTCTGCCCCAACACCTGGACGAAGTTGACTTTAACGTTCTCTTGAAAAGAAAGATGAAGAAAGAAAGAAAGACACAAAAGACTGAAAACCTGTCTGCCTTCAGACACACACACAAACGAACGCACAAACATGAATTGACGGATGGCAGTATCATGATCTATTAATAGGGACCGACATGAACTTGATGTTATGTAAGAAGGCAAGTATTAATAATGTAGATAATAATGTAGTGTGTGTGTGTTAACAAGGGCTTTGTCTTGAAATTTTGAATTAATAAATTAATTTTATTTAATAATCTATGTGATGACCATCTTCTTGGGTACATAGGAAAGTACACGTGTGCTTTGTAGGTAAGTTGGTGGTTAGGTCTCCTCACCTTAAAGTGACAGGTAATGTCCACGTATAAAACGGTAATGTGACTCCAAAATATATTGCACACTGTGTACCACTGCACCTCATATATAATCATTTAGTCATCTAGCAGGATACGGGAATATAGACTGCTTGCAAATAACGATATTCAACCACGAACACATAAATACTTCCTTTCAGAATCATCAAACTGCCATATTTTGATTTGTTTTTATTTTTGTATTCTTTGAACCTTTTTTCTATTATGGATCCCAAATAAAAGAACACATGTTGCTGCATCGCTGCCTTTTCAGAAGTCTCAATTAACGTCAGTACGTTAAACGAAAATAAAATGTTAATGCTTTTAATGTTATTAAGCATGATTTATTCCCCTTTGACCATGTTACGTGCCGCTAATCAACCTAAACGTCACTTGTTCTGCTAACTAGATTTCTTCCTGACATGATGAATGGTGGCAACCGCTCCATTGTAGTAGACTTACATAATCGAGCTCTTTGATTACAAATAATTGCATAATTTTAAATATAATTTTTATAATTTTGAACGGAACGCTCGGCTTTTTCACTTCATTTTTTTTTTTTTTAGAGTCTGATGCCACGGGTTGCTATTGAGAGTTTATTGTTTACGAATTACAGCTTAGCCACATTTGCTGGCACAAGCACAGTAGGCCAGAGCAGATGTTACAGACGATGAGGGCTTGGCGAGGTTTGTTGCGAAGAACCAATGGCCAAGCTTTTTGTGAGCGTACGTGTGCAAGAAACAAGAGGCAAGAAGATTATTCATAACAGGGCAAACATCTGGGGCCATAGGAATGGTGCAGAAGGAAGGTTACCTCCGGATTCACTTTGAACCGGAAGTGTTTCTGTAAATGGAATCAGACGAGGATTTAGCAGGTCTCAATCTTGCCTTTCTAAAGCCCACAGAGGGTTTGCTTGGGCTGTAGCCACTAAGCGTAGGAATTGCAAATCAGGGGGTATGAATGACCCTCTGTTTCATGACTTAAGTCCAAGACCTTACATAAGACAATAAACAATCAACAAAACGAGCAGGTGAGGTCCATGAAACATTTTATTTTATTTTATTTTATTTTATTTTATTTTATTTTATTTTATTTGCAGCTGCAAGCCAGCTGAGACTCTCATTGCAAACAAATTAATACTTGGGTGAAAAGGGAAATGAAATCAATGCAAAAACAAAACATGAGTGCACCAGCATTTCCAAAGCTGTGTTGGGATAATGGTGACCATCCACTTTCCTGCCATAAATCACCGCTGATATCGAGTTTAGTCACACGTAAGTACAGTTAGTTTGTCTGACAGCTTTTTTAGCTTTATGTTAAAGGGGCGCAAAAAATAAATTGTTCCGGAATAACCTCCAACTTCCTTTAACATTTAAATGAGGCATTCGATGAACTTCTGTGATCTATGTGATGTGTTTCATCTGCAAGTCTAATGAGTTCGCCGAGTAATCCGCGATCTGATCCATGTACATTAACGTAAATTCTGGGGGCGATGGGTGGGACTGATCAAATCTTAACGTGGCGAAAACAAGAGACTCAGGGTCTTCCCGTAAGGCCCCAGGAATAAAGACAAAGGAAGAGAAAAAGGCCGTGCAGGGTGCTCTGCTTGGGTGACAATATTAACCCGATCCCGCAGTTCTCTGCGCAGGCAGTTTTCGAGCGCACGCGCTACTCGGAAACTTGCACGTGAGATGCACGTGCCGCTCAAACAGTGAACGCTGCTCGCCCATCTGCCGGCAAAGGTTTGGAGAGAAGTCGGAGGTTTAAAATACTGCCATCAAATTCGGTAAAACAGCGTTTTGTTGATAAATTAGTTCAAGACCAGGGATGTGTTTCCAGGGAATTACCAAAACACAAGAGAGAGAGAGAGAGTGAAAGAAAGAAGGAAAGAGAGAGAACACGTACTGTAGGAAACTTGGGATACGGAAAGTGATTGGGAAATTGTGAAGAGGAAGGAAAAGGGAAGTAATTGTGATCAAGGGAAACTCGTCAAAGAGGACAACAAGCGATAGAGTGTAAGCGATGGTGGAAATAATGAAATGACTGCTCGGCCGTCTCACCTTTGCTTTGATTTTGCGGTTGATCGAGGTGTGTGACTGGTTGTTCCTAATCTCTTACCACCCTTTCTTCCTCGGGACTTTTCCCAGACAAAGCAGTTCTTGTTTGGTAGGCTTCTCTTATCTATTTTTTGCAACTTGAATTATGCTAATTTTATTCTTAAATGTTGACGGTGAAGGTGGTGATGGGGTGTGGTAGGGGATCAAACATTATATTTGTTATATTTAGAAACCAAATTTACTACTCAAACCACCCCTCCTCTACAAACAAGCAAAATGCTGGGAAGAGTCACAGACACTAGTAAATAGTATCCTAGAATGGCATTGCTATGTTCAGTGGTAGTCTTGACTATAAAGAACTTACTTTCTGCCCAACGACAGTAACTGTGCCATTCATTGTGATCACCTCGTGTCTGGCTGATCGTTGACAGAGGCCCTGGTGTGCTCCAGAAAGGTCAGGGGGTCACGCACCGTGTTGTGCATGACTACTAGCTCCTGCACCAGCAGGGACCCTGTCTTCAGGGCTGACGATGTCCTGTGCCTAATACAAAAACATTTACGAGCTCTAGCGAGCTGCAGCGTGGCCTGTAGCCCGGATGTGTGACAGACTGCAGAGCACGTCAAACCCACAAACTAATTACGTAGCGTGAAAACGTATTTCATCGGGAGATTGCCTGCTACGTCACCACACCCGGCGATCTCGGCCTTTTGACTTGTAACCGGATCCAACGCCCCTGTTTGTCGCACTGTGAACGGCAGTTTGTTTGCGAGGAGGTGTGTGTGTGGGGAGGATGGGGGAGGAGGAGGAAGTCTTGTTTCTTTTGATTTGTTCCGAGCTTGTGTCTTCCGAGTCGCATCAGGCACAAAGCAAATGGCGTCTCGTTAACTGACAAGGCTCTGGAAATCTTTACTATGATTATGAAAAGTTCACTGGGGGGCACTTCCGGTGAAATAAAAGTTCTCACGAAAGACCACAGCTTCGTCACCTAAAAAGGCTCCGGTGGAACACAATAGAATCACATCAAACTGCTCGCGCAAACAAAAAAAAAACAAACAAAAACAATCAAGAACACTGCAAAAACGGATCAGAGAAAGGATGTTATTCAATGTGTGCGTGTGTATAAACTAGTCTTATATATTTACTAGTCTTGCCTCTTTTGTTTACAATGAATTGGGAAGAAGTAAAAGTCGTGGTGTTGATTAAAGCCCATTGCGCCTAGGAATGGTCATGTATAAAAGTTAATATGTTGATTACTATGATCAATGATAAACATTAATGCTTGTAGCTGTGTGTTTACATTACTATATTATGTTGAATGATTTGATTAATGTCTTTTCTTCCACTTGATACCTATGTGTGTACATGTGCATATGCATGACTGTAATGGTTTGATGTATGTTTGTATTTGTACCATGTATATTATACATACACGCATGGAAGTCTAATGGCGAGCATGCATGCATTTCATGACAACCGAAAGTAGCCCCATAGTTGCCCTGTGGCTCCGCTTGCGGTCACAAAGAGAATTAGAAATCGTCGTCACCTCGTCAATGAGGTAGGTGACCAGCACTGATTGCGCATGTGCTGGGCACCTGACCCCTTGAATTCACTGAGCGTGGCTGACTGCAAATGAGGTCAGAGGTCAGCGAGTCCGCGGGCCGGAGCGCCCTCATTAGCGGGATAGGGGCAGTGTCCGTCGCGGGCGCCATTGTCTTGAAGACCCTCGCTCGTTGCGTCATTAGTCACCTTGACAGCCCGCTGGTCCTTACGTCATTGGAAAACCTCCCCACGTGACCCTGCGTTTTGTCCCTCGTGCTCAGGTCAAGTTTAAAGGTCGGATGTCCAGTTGGCTGTTCCGACCAGTGGTGGCTAGTGAGGTCGGCCACAGTTTCAACAGACCCCCCAAAGCATTCAGGATGTCAATTTTCTGAAGAGTTCGGGACAGATTGTGTTATGACCGACAGAAAAAATAAAGCCTTCATTCCTTTGTAATTCTTTTATTCATTCCTTCCTTTTCTGTCCTACATGTCTGTCTTTCTTTCTTTCGAAAAAAAACCCACATTTTTACACTTTTCTAAGGAGACATGTGCGAACGCTATCTTTAATCTTTTACAATGTTTAAAACGTTTTCACATACTTTATTTTAATTCACATGTTTTAATAATATATACCCCCCGTTTTTTTGTTTTTTTTACAAAAAGTGTCAGATGTCTTTGTTCAAAACATTACCTTTAAAATCTGATTTTGTGTACTGAAACAATCAGTAAACAGGTCATGTGATTGTTCTACGATCATTTGCTAAAACCTTAATAAACGAGTTTTTTAAACATCGTGTTTCATTTTTACTTTTGTAGGCATATGTTGTAGAGCAAGATGGCGAGGACCTGTGAATGAGCGCGAGTGTGTGGACCAGAAAGCGAGTGTCAGTTATCTGTAAACATGTCTTTGCGTGTACATACATGTGTGTGTGTGTGCGCAGTAGATATGCGACACCATAGCACCGATCATAACTACAAAACCAATCGATGAATTTAATAATGATTAGTACAGTTCGTGTCTGTAGTCCAGACCACACAAATAAAATGTTCAGCAGCGCCAGACTGTCAAATTAGTTAACAAACCTCTCATCAATAAAATCGACAGCACGAATTAATAAACTGCACAGAGCATGCTGAAAAATACCTTAAAAACAACTTTGGACAAAGAATACATGAACAGGTCATATTTACTCCAGTTCAAACAATATATTACTCCTGTTTAGGCTGACAGTCAATTATTACTGAATGCAGGCGAAAAAATGTCAAGTGGAGGGGGAAAAACCGAATTGGAAAAATGGCAGGAATTGTTCTTACCAGGCTAAATGAAGTACACACGATGATGATGATGTTGATAATGATGACAACGTGGTTAATGTATCCGGTAGAGAGTTCAATGTGTTTTACAGCCGACAGTTACAGAAATAGACAAAAAAAAAAGCAAAAACAAGCAAACAAACAAAACCCACACAAACATGCGTTTTCTTAACTAGTGCAACTTATTTTGAATCGCAGTCAACACTGATGCTGGAAACAAAACTTTCAAATGACACAAAACATTTTATCGCACAGAGAATTTAGGTCCGTGTATTCAACTGTTTTTACTTGCTGTCCGAATTGTGAATCCAGGTGAACCTTTTTTCTGTTTTTTCTGTAATCGGATCTCTTCTTTGCTCTCAGATTCGGCAATGTAAACAGCTGCCACAAACTAACATAAAATTGTTATAATAATACTGCAGGACTGTTTATTCCGTAAAATGCTGATGACTGAGAAAACTTCACGGCAGAATTACAATGCTGCACATAAAAACCAAAGAAATAGAAGTCATATGTAATAATAACAGTGTTAAAAATCAACAATCAAACATTTCAGAAGTATAAATAATTTAAAACTGTACATAAAAATGATTATCATGGAATGAAAAACACTCTGATGGTTATTTGTCTTAAGACACTTAACAATGCATGCTGGAACACAACGGAGCTTTGTTGATAAATGTCTATATCAAGCCCACCAACCCAAGCCAACTTTGTACATCGTAAAATCATTTTTAAAGAGTGAAAAATCTTTTAAAGCTTTTGAGTAATTAATTTTATTTAATAGATTTATTACTTTTCAACAAGGAAGCAAAAAACATATATTTTTGCCTTTCTTTGGGAATGAGAAATGCCTCACCCGGACACAGTATCACAGTTTACAACTCCTAGAGCTGGATGCCTGGCAGTGACTATACAGTGTTGTAAAACGACTAACGGACATAACACAGGCCTAGTATGAGGCTAAACATTCCAGTGCTGGAATATAAAAGACCTAATCTTCGAAAAAATAAATTGTTAACAAAAGTAATTACTCTGTTGGTTTGTCATGGAGAATCGACTAAAGCAAATATACTGTTGACATTTTACATTAAATGCAAAGGTTATTAATTTTTTTTTATAAATGTACTCTCCACCACCAGGATGAAGCATTAGGAACATTCTGAACAGTTTTCAAACATTTGAATTGCTAACTAGAAGCGTCTTCTGTCGATGAAAAGGTCTAGGCATGCGCAGAAGAACACTTCTGTGACCTTCGCACCCACCAATTTAAGATTGCTCAGACTTTCATCAGAGCAAAAAAGAAAAATTCAACATTTCTCGGAATGGTGGATGCTGTGTGGTAGGGAGACAGAGCAGAATGCACCGCTCATGCCACAGCCTAAGCTGCAGGACGCGAGAACAAACTGACCAACTCATGGACACACGCCGGCGACTGAGAACACGCTGCACACACCTGGAACTTTGCATCGACAGTTTCTGAAGTTTTCTTGTTTTGGACATACTGTGACTTTGCTTAAGAAAACAAGTTAAGAATCTAGAAGCATTCGTAAACATTTCTTTTAAATAAAATTTAATAACTCTTTTATGTTGAAAATGATAATAACGATTTTTCCGCTGATTGGGTAGTATGTTTTTAGACCTGGATATCAGGTTAATCCCAATGTTATGGCACTAATCTTCAAGTTGTATTGCTAGCAGACAATTTAATGAAAGCATAAAACCCTAAAATCACCCAGCATATGTTATGTCCAAAAGACTCACTGTTCGGAAATACCAGCCTGAGTATAGCAAAATATATACAGAGGAATTCATGACATAGCAACACACACTTAAATTCACAAAAGTTAAAAAAATAGGTTAACTAAACATTTTGAACGTCGGATAAATGCAATTCCAAAATTTGTTTGTCATGCTCGATTTCACATGCACGCTGCTCTTTAAGAAAAAAAAGTCTGATAGAATTATACGCACGCCAACACATTTTCTCTCTCTCACGCACAAACGTGCACGCGCGCCATGATGTTCCGTTGATGATAAAAATACAATGTTCTTACATATGATATGATGCATATATACACTGTATATCTAAACACACGACATTTATATTAAACGGAATTGTCGGTGATATGGACTGACCAGTAAAGTTGTTAATTCGTGTGTGCTCCCTCTCTACCTCTCTCTTTTCCCACTCTCGTTCACTTGTCTCAGATTAGCTACAACCTCTCCGCCATCACCGTTTACTCCGGGCACTTCACGTAAATAAGCTGCGCAGTGCAGCGGGAGGCACCGTGCAGGACCCCACTGACGCTCCCATCGCTCATCTCCCTTCCCTCCCCCACGGACACCACCACCTTGCGCTCCAGTCCGTTGACCACCCCCCACCCGACCACGGCCACTACGTCCGACAGCGAGCGGACCACATCCTGGATGGCTTCTTGATCGCTGCTGGTCACTACCATCACTGGAAGTCCCATCTTTCGCAAACCGCGCACTATACCGGAAGCTTCCTTAGTGACCTCCCCTGACGGAAGTCGTTCCTCGTCATGAAGGTCTTCCACATTCTGATACCAGTCAGGAATCACCATTATGTCTCGGTATTGAAGAGCGGGTGGAGCTTTAATTGTTGCTACCCGTTGCTTCTGACCTGCAAGAAGCCAAACAAAGGGTAGAGCTCGAAATAACAGTCACTTCTTGAAACAGATGTTATTCGACAGGTAAAAATGTCAGTTTTAAGGGCTAATGTTGATGTCTTGTCATGTTTAGAAAAATACTGTTTCATTGAAGTGTCAAACGATTTTAATATTTGATATTTGTCTTAATTTGTGTCTTTTTGTTTGGTTGGTTGGTTTTGACTATAACACTGCGAATAACTGGAACATGTCATCTCTGTGCTTGTAATTTATTTCTTTGACAGTTTTAAATAGCTATACCGACAGCTAGCTTATTTTCTTTGAAAAGTTTAACATAGAGTTACTGAGTCTAAGCTTCTCTACTTTGACAGGTTTAAATAGCTATACCGACAGCTAGCTTATTTTCTTTGACGGGTTTAGACATAAATAGTCGTGCATCTCACCGACTGCCAGCTTCTCTAGCAGGCAATGCCCAATGTCAAGGCCACACTGCTCACAGTTCATTGCGAATTTCTCACTGTGATCCAGATGAGAGAGGAGCAGTTCCGGCGGACCATCCGTCACAGGAGGGCGAATATTCTCCGGATCCAAGGTGGTGTTAAACCTGCAAACACAGCACTACTTTGTCAGACAACTAACTTGAGCCTCTCATAGCAGCAAAAAAAAAAAAAGAAAGAAAAAAAAATCATTTTAACTTGAATGTCTCATAGAAAACTGAAATCAGTTGGTCGGGGTCAAACTACGGTGTCGTCTAGAAGGCATCTACGATCATGACATAATTCTACTGTTCATGTTGGCTGATTGACAAAGCTAAAACAATCCCCTGTGTAATGTACTCACATCAGCATTACCTTAATTGGCAGCTAATAGCAGCTTGGAGTATCTTCATCTTTATCATCATACCGAAGAAAATTTCAACGTTCTTTATCGTTTAAAATCCTTTTGTTCTAGAATTGAACTAGTTTCCTTAAGGACAAGGAGGCCACAGACATACTTCTAGAATGAAACTACCAGTGTACAGTAATCAACTCATAATATGCAATCTCTACCCCCGACACCATTACTACGCATGTCCAGGAAACGTGTAAGTAATTAAAGTCTTCCGGTGGTCTAGAAAGATGAATGAACGAAAAATTCGATGAAGACCTAATATACAGGAAAGAAAGGGGAAGCAACTATATTATTCTTTCATAGTGTAGACTGTAGAGAATTAAACAACAACTAAAAAATCCCAGTGATATCTCCTCTTCGCTATCATCATGATCATGATCAGTCATCATTGTTATCATCATCGTCTTCATTTTCATCATCATTAAGCACCTGTAGATGGCGTTGTTCGTGAAGGACACGGCTGTCTCCACTCGGCGCATGACAGCCGGGGGGCAGCGCAGCGACACCGTCAGCTTCTCTTCGTCCATGTTGGGTGGGCGGTGCTGGTGGTGGTAGGAGGCCGCCCACACGTGCAGGTCGGACACGTTGTTTTTCAGCTTCGTAAAAAACTCTGTGAACATGCCATCCGCCTCGTCGGCGATGACGTAGAGATGTCCGTCCTGGCAGGACTCTGTGAGGGACGTGACGACAGACTCGATCTCGCGCTTGTTGCCGTTAAGGAGCAGCTGAACGTTGGCGACAGCCTCCTTGTCTAGATACTCCAGCGTCTTCGTAGCCTGTAACAAAATCACGTGATCTTGAAGTTACACAAAATCTGGAGTATGCCCTCCGTGTGTTCGAGCTAACTAAAGCATTCCTCTATTTCTTCTTCTTTGTCGTTGTCATCATTATAAAAGCGATGTGCCGTGCAATACAATACAACTTTATTAATCCACTAGGGCAATGCCAGATAACACCTGGACCCTTGAACAGTCGCATCTGAAGTGACCAATGTACGAAGTAGCTATTTCCCGGCAACGGGGTAAAACTATTCACAACATGAGCACGGAGTCAGAACCGTGGCGAGGATTACAGGATTACAGCGCGAGGTTAGCGCGAGAAACAACATCGTGACGTCATAGCTCTCCTGTTCAGAGTCTATAACGTTGAAGCCTCCCCTCCACTTGCCATCCTCCCGTCCCAGAACTCGTCTTTTGATTTTTTTTTTTTTTTTTTTTATATTCCAGCGAGCGCCCGCTTTCTCACCTGGTGAAAAATGAGTTGTGTGGCTGCCTCACTGAAGGAGCCCGTGCTGGCCACGTGTACCACGTGACCCTGGCGAGCCCACAGCACGGTCCGCAGGACCAGGATGAGAGTTTTACCTGTGCCAGGTGGGCCCGTTAAGTAAACGCAGGGGTTCGAGCTCTGTGAGGGAAAGAACAAAAATAAAATAGAACACCAAAGACCGCTTACATTTAACTAGTAAAATCCAAAAATGTCGACAGACTAAACATAGGTCTGTGCGTATTGCCGCTAACACCAGTTATGTGCTCACTGATGTCATTTTGACACCCACCATGACCGTTTATATGCCCGTTGTCTTGAAATACTGTGACGTTGTCGGGTAGGTATGTCTAAGGCTCGTCAAATTTCAGTAAGCCACCTGCATGGCACCTGGCGTAGGGTACCCGTCTGTCTAATGTGACCCTTAAAGGAGGTTCTTATTCAATAGCGCGACGTTAAAACTTGCAGTCCCCTAACCTTTGACCTTGCGTTGGTTTTGATCTTCAAATGCCAGGCACGAGGTTAAGATAACGACACACACACACAAGCACACATCTATGCATACACATGTACAGACAATCATACACAGATATGTTCACACATTACAAATATTTTTGTCTAGCCGTTCTCTACTTTATGTGAACGGTAAAATTCTGTATTAGAAGCAGTGGAAGTTCAACACTGAGACAGGTAAAATATCACCTCCAAGAGCGCCAGCTGCTCCGGGAAGAGTGCGAACTGCACCATTCGCTCGCCGGTCTCCGACACAGCGTCACCCAACGTCCGAATTTCCAGGCGCGGTGACGTCACGCAGTACACCTCCACTGTACTTGCAGGGCCGCAGAATCTGTCACACAGAACAGTGATGTTTACCCGAGACGTTAGGGAGACAAACGTCACTATTTTGAGTGCGGAACATGCAATTCATGTAGGCGGGTTTATTAAAAAGAAATAAAATAACAATTAAAATAATTTTTAAAAACCCAGTATCGTTCCTTCCTTTTCGTCTCTATCCGTTAGTACCTGGCCAGAAGATAGTCGTAAATTTCCGGCGTATTCTCTCCCTCTAATCCCTGACTAGTCACCAGGCGATTCCACCATTTCTGCAGGCGTTGCAAAATGGCGTCTGTGACGTCAGCGGGCTGCTCTCTTGACGTCATCAAGTCGGAACAGAGGCAGAGGGACACAGCGTCTGTCACACTGGATGCTCGGAAACAAGTGAGAAATTCCTGTAGCAACATGGAATATTTAAATTTAATATTATAAGATATGTGTTTAAAATAAATGACTATCAAAGCCGCCGTGAGGCATTTTAAAGAAATCCTGCGGGATATTTTCAATTATCTTACAAACACTCAAATTCGCCCCTTCTACCACACAGCATGTGAATGCGTTGCAGATGATGGCAAAGAAGTGACAGCCATGCTGGCCTATGCACTTATTCACCATGGAAGAATTTGCAAAAAACGTTCAATGAAAGCTGTTCGTGGGTACGTACTACACAAGAGTAGGGCGGTTAAGATTGATTAAATAATTATTTTGAAATTTTTTTGTGTTCGTCTAGAATAGCCTGTCACTAGTAGAAGGATCTGTCAGTCGTCCCCACGATTCTCAGCGAGATCCCGGGATCCGCTCACCTGGCTCAGGCTGGGGTCTGTGTCCAGAAGGTGCGTCAGGCGCTGACTGCTGACGTTGGGCACCACTAGGCACCTGCGAATGGCGGGCTGAGGCTGGAGGTCTGACACTATGTGTTGCAGCACCTTCTCTGACTTGTTCAGCTGCTTGATGGCCTGCTTAAGCTTCTTGGTGACAGTGGCATCATCCTGTTGCTGACCTGTGGGCAGAAGAAGGGGAAGTGCGTTTTGTGTTACTTCCAGACCGACCGATCGACGCTATTATTTCATTTGGTCAACGGGTTTCTCTAAATCTTACCAAATGGCAACTCCATCTGCATCCCAACTCGCAGCGAGGAAGGGTTCTTCAGGTGTGGTATATGCAAAGAATTATTACAAGGATTTAAGGACATGTTAACTCAAATGCCGGTAGGTGTTTACCCCAACCACTTCAAGCCCCACCTCCTGATCACTCTCACCTGGTCGCCAGCCAACGGATTTGACCTCGGTGACGATGAGTCCGTACCGCAGGTGCACGAATAGAAGATCAAAGTCACCGCGGCGCAGCTCCACAGGTAGGTCTGTAGGACGTGGGTATTTAGAGGCCAGAGCTGAATACCTGGGCTTGCTGAGGTAGTTGTCCTGCTGCATCTGGAGAAGCACCACCATCGGCTCCTGCAGCAGCAACACTGGAGTTGTCATATCAGGGGGTAGAAAAATGCATGTGTGAGAGAAAAGGGATCATGAAAATGTATAAAGGAGGCGAAAAAAGAAAGACTATGAGATCATATGTGAAGGATAAAAAATGCAACAGAATGTGTAATTGTGTGAGACAGAATCATATGAGATGAGACGTAAAAAATAATGTCAGAGTGACTGACAGAAATAGGTGACACCATGGGGTAGGGTGGATGGGAGATGTCATACGACAGAATGTCTAAAAAAAAATCATGCATTGAGAGAGACATGAGAGAGATGAGACAAAGTTTAATGTCCGAGTGACAGTAAAATACAAAGGGTTACGAAAGAGACAGAGACACAGAAAAAGCAACAGACATCTACATAGACCTAGACAAGATAGAGAAAAGAAAAAGAAGTCTCTGGACAGATGCAAGGCAAGCGAGAGCGTACTCGCTGAGGCGTGTCGAACCTTCAAGAAATCGCCCAGGCGTCGCAGGCAGTGCAGCGTCCTCTGCATGACCTCATCATCCCGCCAGTCGCTCTCCATCGTCCCCTGCACCGCCTGCACGTCCAGCGCCCGCGCATGCGCAGTCTCCTCGCCGCCCAGCCGCCATCTCTTGTATTTGACGGTGTTCATGTGCACAGGTGGCATGAAATACGTGCGCGTACATCGCTCGGGAAACCAGGTGTCAATTAGCACCAGACAGTCCTGCGTGGCGCGCAGTAGGTCGTCCTCTGTCACCACGTGCGGTTTCTGCGAAAACACAAGCCGACATCTTTAACGAACTCAGCCGTGACGTAAAAAAAAAAAAAAAGACTTTTGAGAAGAAACAAATGACAACGGTCGATTTTCTTTGCACGGTGGTCACAACAAATTCCCAGATTTAGCTCGTCACATGGCTGACAGTTTGTCTTCGAAGGTGCTCTTAGGTTCTATGGGAGCTCACCTATTATCTAAGTCTTATGAAGAGACCCATGCTTCGCTGTGATGGAAGCCGACTAACTGCCATGTTGGAAGTGAAGGATGCGTCAGTATCTAGGATTTCCTGGTATTGTATCTTCGTATTTTTCGAACGTTGTCAACGTGAATTTATTTTATTTGCTTGAACTGCTTTTGTTCTTTGATTTCACAGCTGAGGAGGTAGGTTTCAATGTCGCCATGTTGTATGCCGGTTTATATCTAACACTACGAGCAGCAAGATGGCTGTTCGGCAGCTGTATCAAGCCCTAGTACTGCAGGCATTCGGGGTTTATCTACGGGTTTTAGAGTAGTCAAGTTAGGTCACTTTTCACAAGAAAAGATAAAGCTAAATGACTCTATCCAGCCTATTCTTGTTCACGAGGCGCAAGGCGATGAACTTCACATTCCAGTAAAATTATGGGAGTGGAGTGAAACAGTTGTGTGACGTAACTGGGGCAGCAAGGTGACAAAGTAACGCCTGCTTGACACGTTTTGGAACTCCTTCATGTGCTGCGGCCTTCGCAGGCTACACAAATGGTTTCATGTTATGGAACTAACAGCGAGTATCATTAATAAGTAGTTAGTACACTAGAATATATGCTAAAAGGTTACAAAATATCCTCTTTCGGCCATATATGTAGCGCAAGCCCCCTTCCACACACAATAGGTGATAAAATAGTATTTAATATAGGATGTTACTAAAAGAGTATTAACTAAATGGTTATTATAGAGAAAATTTTCTGAATGGCTATTTACTAAAAAATATATATATATGTGCTAAAGGAATATTTACTCGCTTGTTTTGCCGTCCACGAGGTGACCGTCGCGAGTCTCCGTGTCTTTCCGGACTCGTGCCATTGACGACGGCAACATTGTTGTTATTGCTATTATTGTTATTGTTGTAACTGTCATCGCTCCATCTCGACAAGTGCTGCCCCATGGCTCCCTCTCTGTAATGATATAACGACAGACTGAGCGTCTGTGGCTTCGCTGGTTTCGGTGAAAGAACATGAACATGAAAGGCGATACAAAGAGTGAGAGGATCTTGAAAGAGGAAATAAGAAGAAGAACCCAGAGGGAGAAAGGGGGATACTCAAAGGAAGACCCAGAAAGAAAAAGCGACTCAAAGAGAGAGAGAAGAAAGAATGTTAATAAGACAGACGACGAATTACCAGCTCCACCTTTACAAAGTACACACCAGGCACTGACCTGTATCTACAAGTAAAATAAACAAGCTTGCATCAGCCGTTCCCTTGCTTAATGTTACATCAACTTGGAGGACAGAGAATCACAAGCCAGAGGAGAGAGTGAGTCAGGCAGGGCAGGGCAGCCAAGCGACAGACGGTTAGTGCAGCTGCTGTAACTGCATGGTTGTCAGAAAACACACTTACCTGTACCCCTCATCTAACCCTTACCTGTACCCCTAATCTAACCCTTACCTGTACCCCTCATCTAACCCTTACCTGTACCCCTAATCTAACCCTTATCTGTACCCCTCATCTAACCTTTACCTATATCACTCATCTAACCCTTACCTCTACGACTCATCTGATGCCCATGCGGGAGAGGAGGGCAGACTGAATATTCTGTGAAATCTCAAGTGACTGCAGGTCAAACCGGATGTGGGTTGGAAGTAAAATACAGACTGGAAAACAACAGAAAAGAAAAGAGTTTTAAGCATGACTGATTATCATGTCAGATATATTATTTACAATATTTACAATGTAGTAAGGACGATTCTGGTAAAAGGAAAAGAAGGCTGAGTCTGTATAAGCACATTTCAATCACACAAACAGCTACATCAGACTGAGGCAACTTTCGTATCAAATAGTACTACACCGAAATAACAAATTAATAAATAAATCTTTCTTCGAGGGTAACACTTGAGCAAGCATCAACATGTTTTAGACGCTCACATGCTGATTATCACCACCCCTTCCACCCCCACCAACTCCACACACCTTCTCTGTGGTCACCCTCGCAGACGACAGATCCGGATATGACCTTTGCCCTCGCCACGCAGATAACGAGCTCTGCCTGAGACTGCCCTACCATTAGCTATGCGAGGTCATAACGGGAGATAGGCAAGGCAGATTTATTGTTGCTGGGATTGTTTTTAATTTAATTGTTTTGTTTCCTGTTGAGCTCCCGTGTCGAAAGATTCTGGCAAAAACTGACAGCAAATTCACTTCGTCTGCAGTGAATGGCTGGCTCTAGCAAGAGATCCGTTTTCTTATGTTTTCCCCCACCCCACCACCATCACCACCACAGCCTTTGTTTTCAGATTCGATGACAGTTACTATACTCACTTCAGCCCTACTGCCACCTACCAACTCAGCTGGGCTTTTCCGTTCGCAATATGCGTCTTTTTATTCGCCAGGTGATAAGACCTGCCAGAGGGTAAACAGACCTATCCTTTTTCACCTCGACAAAAGTTGACCTCAACTAAAGCAACCTGAGACTGGTCGTTATTTCTCGTAACTCGCGCTGAAGGTAACCGACATATAGTTTCACCATTGATCGTCTTTGGTTTCACGGCGTCAGGTGGTAAGCGCGGGATTTCCCCCCACCTCTTGCTAACCATTGATTGCAAAACTAATGTCGACCAGATCATGGCCGTGTAGGATAGGAATTTGTAACCGCGGTGCGGCAAACTGTGCCGCTGTCGATACTCGGTGCGGCAAAGGGAAAAGCTAAAGGGATACAGGTCAGGGTAACTAAGGTCGCAGTCTAGAGATACTAAGGCTCTCACACCTCCGCCCTATTTCTATCACATGTCACTCCTCCTTTCAGCTACCCCTCCCTCTTTACTAGTGTCTCACCCAGGAATACCCGACAAAGCCCTGAGCACAAGGTGTTGCAGCATAGCGCAAAGTCGAAGTAACTCCGGCTACGACTTCCTTTGAGTGAGCGTTATCACGTGACCGCTGATCACCAGGCAAAGTCTCTATTAAGAGTAACAGCTTTATTTATTAATCAGGTTCAAGGTGGGGGTGGGGGCGGGGAGAGAAAAATATCGTTTGCTGAACAGAGGCTGGCAAGCAGTACAAACCTCGTCCTTCTGATCTCAGCCTTTCGACGATTACAAAACTTCCGATTTCTCGTCTCACTCTTGTCTCTGCATCTAAGCATCGTGTGTCAAAGTTCCATGGTAGGCCTCTTGGCAGATAAGAAGTCTGCTTCCGTTGCAGAGAGAGGCCTACAGTGAAAACACATCTGTGTACCAGGACGGACTATCGTTCTTGATGGACTAGACAGACAGATGGACGGCGAAAGAAAGGACCCTACTCCTGCGAGGTCTGCGTGTCGATTGTCTGACCGCGCGGAAGTGAGAATCGGGAAGCAGGAAGGAGGCTGGTCGTGTCTGACACCTGCTATTACACTAGTTTTCATTCTTGTAACCCTTCTCTTTACATATTTCTCTCTCGCTCTATTTCTATGCTCGTTGGAATCTCTTTACTCGATCTTTACATTGTCGCCACTAACCCTGAACCTTGAACTTGATAGCAAGGTACAGGCGTCTCGTGGATGAAGTATGTCCTTCTACCACCATCACTGACCTCGTTGAGCTAAATTCTCCATCCATAAATTACGACTGAAGGGCTCTTGAGAACAAAATTGTCTAATTCTTAAAGGCCTAGTACGGCAATGTGTATGTATACCAGCGTGTGTGTGTGTCTGAGAGAGAGAGAGAATAAGAGACAGCGTGTGCGTATGAAACTGTTGAGGCGTTAAACGAGGCTCGTATTTTGATAACCGCAATGGAAGATGTCAATCAAACAGTTTCTCTCTCTCTCACCACTCTCTTTCGTCCCTCTCTACTTAAGTTCAATGTCGCAACTTGAAACTTACATTTTAACATGTCAGGAGACACAGAGGCTGATCACTACATTCCGAGTCTATTGGCTATTTCTGAACACGTTACTTGAAGCGTTATTTTATTTATATATATTTTAATTCCATTTTGTGTGTGTTTCAAGCAAAAACTTTCACTGCTGTAATGACCACCTTGGCCAAAAGTAAACTAAGCATTGTTTTTCGCAGTTCCTGTTATGAAAAACAAATCCCGCTGTCTTTATCGTCTATTGACCTCTGGGTTGTTCTCCATTGTTCAAGGTCGAGGAGCGGCAGTTGTTGTTGTAGCAGCTGCTAATGGTGATAACAGTTCTATTCAGACGGTGAGTAATGGTATATGATTCATGGTTGAGATTACTAAGGATATTTATTTGTGAGTCTGTTTGTATTTGCATCATGCATGCACACGTGATATGTCGGTATAAGGCTCACGAGGAAGATTTGTTTGTTTCAGGAAATTATTATGTTGTTATTATTAGCAGTTATTGTGTGTAGACATTTATATTTATACATGTACGTGTGTATGTGTGTGAGAGAGAATTTAAAATCCTAGCCAATAATTACCCTTAAACTCTTCCGATAGCTATCTCCCAGATATTGTATGTTGCAAACTCGAAAAAAAACAACAGTATCATCTAGTTCTATTTTTCCACTCTCCTATCCATTAATCAGTTCGTTTCTCAGCATTGAAGTCTCTCCGCCTGTGCTGTTGATCATTAATAGTGGTATCTCATGACTGCAGCAATATTTATATCGCCACAATACCTCGTCACATATTCTTCATAAATGTTTATCACTCACCTAATCATTTCATATTCCAGCAGCATGTCCATATTACACAGTTAATCAAGATTTATCCTGCTTTTTCTCGTCAAAAATCTCACTCAAGATTCGCAGTCAGCCATGCATGAAACTGTTGTTATTAATAAGGCGACGGGGATTTTCCCAACAGCCTCGCTTGACTTTTGATCACGTGAAGGCCCTCGCTGAGTCTGGAAGTGTTTGGCTGAAGAGTGAACGTTAAGACGCGGCCATTGTAATTACCATATCAATCGTGGGTAAGCAGGTCAACTGTAACACATCGCTCGGGAAATCCCCTCACCCTCCCAGACTACCATATATAAGCTCCACGTTCTCGTAGATTAGGTTCCCCTACCCCTAAATGACGTATCTAGGGTCTTTGGTATCCAGAGAAAATTGATACCTGGTCACTACCATTTACTTATAATACTTGTTTATTTTGTACTCCCCACCCCCCTCTTCTCAAAAAACACCAATTAGTAGACTCTAAAGGGTTGGGCCAATCATCGTTTTTTAAATTAAATATTCGAAAATACGTTGATATTAAAACAAGAGATTACTGTAAAAAAAAACCATCAAAATGCTGAGAAATAGTAATGTATTTTAATAATCATCTTATTTACTCTAAAGCGATTAATAGTGAAGGTAATTTTTTGGAGGGTGAGGTGCTGCTCTTTATCGGCGCTCAGGATGACCGTCTCCACCCTTCCCCTCCCTACCTGTACACCGCTCTCACTCTGTGGTCTGAATGAAGGTCTAAATGTTGGGTTAACCCGCGAAATTATCTGCGAATCCTTGAAAGTGATAAGTGAGTAGTCAGTCGTATCAAATCTCAGTAACGAAAACACACACACACACTTACTTGAGAGGCGTTTAAGACTCGACTTGTGCGAAAACAAAGCTGGCTTGAATAAAATCCAGTGTTGGATTGAAGCCAGTCCCACCACACAGACTAGCTTCACCACTACACCACTGTCTGTCTACTGTGTAGGGCCTGAGGAGAAACTCTCATGGTTGAGGTGGTCTCGCTTGGTCTCGCTGGGTCTGAACACAATGACAGGGACTCTCCACATGCCGCACGACCGAGCGCCGTGTGTCTGTGTGTGAATGGAGACCTGCTTCTGCCTGTGCCACTGACATGCGCAGTAGATGAGGCAGAGGGGTGGGGGCTACCCGCGGTCGACCTGACTCGTCTGTCTACTAAAGGCGGATGCAGTGCGGAAATATCTTCAGTGGTCGAGGCTGTATGTCGGCCACGTACAGCGGGTCGCAGCTCAAGCAGGAATTTCCGATTTTTATTTTAGCACCAGACTGTGATGTCACGAAGCTATTATTGGTGGAGATATCACTGTAGGTGTGGGATCGGAAAGTATTCTTGGCTGTTTTCATTGACATTTTCTCTGAGTGTGTGAGTGCACGCGCGCGTGCGTTCGACATGAACATTAATTAAGTTCCAAAATTTTCTTTATTTGCTAGTGTTCAGCTATCTGTATAGCAGAGTCAGTAGAGTGTAGTTATCATCAGCTGTCGCATGGATTAACACAATTTCTAACCTGCAGCTACGACCCAAATAGTGTCTGTCCTCCTTTTCAAACATAAAGCGACATTGTCATAGTATTTAAAATGTCCTCCCACTATATTTCCGCATCTTTTTTTTGTTGTTGTTGTTGTTGTTGTTGTTGTTGTTGTTGTTGTTCTTCGTGTCCTCTTAACCTGATTTTGTTCTTTAATGTCAAAACTGAAGACGAAGGTGTCGATCTTCATGTTCCAAGGTGTTTTATATGTGAGTAACAAGAAGTTCTGACATATCGCGGGTGCGAGGGTCTATCCAGTAGTGTTAGATCGACACTTTCAGCCCATAAAATCACTTCCGGTGGCGTTGGGCGGGGCAGTGTGTAAGGGAACAATGGGAAAAGCTTCAGCCAGCTGCAACTGTCGTTTGTGTCGTATGATGTACGTCTGGTAGGTGAAGGTCTGGTTGTTGATGACGACGGGGCAAGCTCGTTCCGGTCGCACCAGAGCGCAGACAGTAGCTAGGGCCATGTCGAACTCGGGACTCACACCCACGAAGAAAGAGCGAATAGGAGCCTGGATACCGAGCCAGTCGAAGCTGACGGACACCATGCTAGGGTTCTGACGACAACGGAAAAAGAAAACGGGGAGGGGATTTAGTTTGAATATTTGCTTTGGATATTTCGGAGGAGTGCATTAGTCACAGTATCTGCAACATTCTCTCCCAACTAAGTTATCCTTTTGGCATGCTCTTAGAGTGCCAAACGGAACAAAATGCCTTATATATATATAGCAGGACTACTTTAAAATAAAACTGAGATGGTTTCTGCAGCAAACTACCAAGAGAAATCAATGGTGTAAGATGGCTAAATAAGGTGTAGTCAAAAGTGAAAAAAAGGAAAAATGAAGACTGAAACAAGGCGCGTTCAAACTTATGAAGAATATACGCCCAGCAGTACTCACAAAAATACTAGCAAACAATAAAAATATCCTTTCTTCAAAAATAAATGCTGTTTCTTTGATTTGACTTTTCCGACAAATCCATGTACGATAAAAATATACAGATATTTTTTAGTGACCAGGAGAAGGTAAAAAAAATAATAAATAAGCAAAAAGGGTTAGGAGAAAGATGCTAGAAGTCACAGGGAAGTAGATCAAAGAAAGATGGAGTGCTAAGATAGTATGTCCTAGACAACTAGAGTTAAGCACATTAAAGACAGGAATAATCTCAACGTTGACGAAGTGTCGTGGCCTTAGTATTTCGTAAAGACAACGGAGTAAGACGGGTGTTTGTTTTTGGTTGCTGCCTTAAGATAAAGACAAAGAGAAGTAGGTGAAGAGACGAAAGATTAACCGAGGATGAATCGATTCTCATCCGTCATCCTCTCCCCTTTCCTTGCCAAAAGTACTGCGGTAAAATAAAAAAAAGCAGAAAACAAGAAATTAAAAAAAAGCAAAAACAAAAAACAAACCAACCTTAGTACAATACGAGGCGATAGAGGGAAAAGGACGGAATGATTAAAGGGAAATAATTCATGGTCACACGTCTCTGTTGATAGCCTTGGTTGTCTCCCTGTCTTGGACTAAACGACTCGTCCGCTTTACCTTCATGTAGTCTATCCAGCCGAGGTAGTTGATGCGACCTTGCATCTCCTCCAGATAAAAGGTCAGCCAGTTGAAGAATCCGAGGACAGTGGTGCCCCTTAGCTCGCCCAGGAACACGTGTTGGAAGCCAGACCTGTACTTGGAGGAAATGTCCACTTCGTTGGGAGGGTAGGTGTTGAACCACAGCTCGTATATAAACGCCTTACGAGCGTCGTCGCTGCCGTTGATGCAGCCTGTAGACAGGTTGAGGTCCAAGGTGAGAAGATTATAACAAAAGAAATTGATGCAGCGCGTTGACAGGGTTTGGGCAAAATAAACAAAACCACCACCACCACCACCACCATCACCACCAGCACCACCACCACCACCACCACCACCACCACCACCACCACCACCACCACCACAACACCAACAGCAACAACAACAAGAACCCACAATCAAAGAAACAAAAACAGCAAGGCAAGCTTGGATGTAAAAATGGATCAGAAGATATTTCTTAAATAAAAAAAGACATTATGTACATCTTGAGCATTGCATCTAATTCCCAGTTCCCCTTGTGTCACCCTTCCCCACCCCCGTACCACCAAGGTGAGCACAAGCGATATGTCCTAAACCTGGGTGTATTGAGTCTACAATCAGAGATTTTGAAACAGCCAGAAAGTGGGACAGTTGAAGACTCATTGCATAACTACGTAAGGAGGAAGAAAAAACTTTGACCTTTTGTAGCAAGAAAATCAAGGACTAGGCTCATCGGATTCGTCGCTATCAGCTGCTCAACATAATTCTCAATGTAGGCAATTTCATCATCTGCGTCATCATCGAATAGTCCTTCCAACTTAAAAAAATAAACAAGTGAAATAAGTTCTCAATGTCAGATTCTATCTCTCGTTTTCACCATTTTACCAGTTTTTACTACTTCTTTTCATATTTCTTTTATTATTGTAGTCTAGTTCTTCATTATGTGGTTCTCTCTTAAGGTCTAGGACTAAGCGCAAAATATTCAGTTTTATGTCGTCTTAACGTAAGTCATTAACAGCTTTCACGCCGTATTAACGGGCTAGTTTATGTGCTCGGCAAATCTTACATCTGTTTGTAACGGATGTATTCTATGTCTGATGAAAAAAAACTCTCTAAATGGAAAAAAAAAACGAAAGAAAAATACGCTTTTCTCGTAGGTATCTTCCAAGGCTGAAACCATGCTGTAGGATTGCCTCTGGAAAATGGATTCATCAAGACGGCTGAAAAACCTGAAGAAACAGAAACATCTTAAATAAAAACTCAGTGTGTGTGTGTGAGAGAGAGAGAGAGCGCGCATTGTAAGTGTTGGTTTTTTTTTTAGAAAACTGGTACCGATGATACGTTTATATAATATTTAGTTTCATTATCACTATCCGCTTTAAAATTTCACGCATAATAACAATAGTAATATTTATTTCCGGAAGTGTTACAGAAAAAAGAGGGAAAAAAAACCACAGACGGCTGTGGGGAGTCGACACCCGATGTATATCGATGCTGGAAGTTGAGCTGGTAAAGTGTTCCATCCACCCGGTTGTTGTCGGCGTTGTAAATGTCCTGCGTTAGGCTGGCCAACTCTGAGGCAGAGACGGGAGAGCACGACTCTGACCCTGGCGGACAGATATATACATTACAAAGTGAGAATCCAACATCTTGCTAAATTCATTTATTAATGGCTGTACTGTTATTAATCCACTGTACGGAATGAGGATGTGTACTTAAAAAGCGATTAAATTAAATACTGAAGTATCCTCCCACTCTATTTTAACCAATAACACCACCTTTTTCGTCGTGGTCGTTCTCTATTTCGACTCCCACTCCTTTCATAAATCCGTTATTCAGCAAGAAAACGTTAGATATCTTCGGATTGTCTCCCTTTCTCTATCCATTTAAGCGCCTTCGTCCCCCTGACGCATGTCGAAGAAGTGAAGGCTGACATCACACTACAAACGCGTTTACAGCGCCACCTACCTATAGACATTGGCACCAACTTTAACAACGTCACTAGAGGTACAGCGCCATCTACATCTACATTTGCATCGCCGTCAACATCGTACAATGTTATTACGTCCGCAGCCTGACCTACCTCGACAAAGGTCGTAAAAATCCGAGCAGCAATGCTCAAACTGCTCACAAAACCTGTCGCACTGGCAGGGTAAGGCGTAGTCCTCACTTGTAAAACATCTATTCTGACAACCTGTACGCCAAACAGGGAGAAGAACCATCATTTACTTTGATCTTTTTTTTTTTTAATATGTTGACCGATGACACAGGTACATTCAATACAGCCTGAGATTATCATCATCATTCTGCTTGATTAAACTTAATGTTAGTGGACCCGGCAAAAAGATACCGGGCTCATTTTTATGAGATGTTATCAGGAGTCACATGATAACAGTTTCAATGTTTATGAAGCGTGTGAAATATAGGACACGTACACGATTTAAGATAAAACATATTATAAAAGTCAATCTCAAGTTCAAATTATCTGCTGAATACTCTTTCTTGACATATTGTGAAACATTGGCAAACAAACATTTTAAAATAAACTATAAAAAAATACTTATAAGAAAACTTACAGCGCTTCAAAAGAAAGTTCAGATTGTACCAGTATACGCTATAATAACCTGTGAAAAGACAAGTCCCAGCATTGACAGAGACTTTACAATTACTTTTGAAAAGAGGAGAATTGCAAGCATGAATAAATTCAGGAAAGTCTCGACACGAATTATGCGGAGGGCAATACTTACTGCCTTGCCCTTGTGTACGGGTCACGCAGAGCAGGAGCCAAAGTGCTAACAGAACCGTTAGGTACATTACAGCAACTTGCGCTGGGAAGCGGCAGGTGTAGTGTAAACACCGTCAGAGGGACGAAACATAGTGTCAAGCTACTGAAGGTCAAGGCAAAAGTGTTTTATAACCACCACCGACCCGCTTCCCCACCCATCCCTAACGGCAGTTATCTTCGGAACAGTTGTGAGCTACCCCGATAATCTGCAG
Organism: Pomacea maculata; assembly: GCA_004794325.1. Taxonomy (NCBI): domain Eukaryota; kingdom Metazoa; phylum Mollusca; class Gastropoda; order Architaenioglossa; family Ampullariidae; genus Pomacea; species Pomacea maculata. The sequence continues at coordinate 101,011 of SRHC01002996.1, forward strand.
TGTCGATTGTCATATGCGATATGTTCATTGGACTTGGTTCTGTTTCATTGGAGGGTGGGTTTTGCCATTTTCAATTGTTTTACGGTCCTAACTTTATTGTATTCCGTCATACAGCACTTTTGTTGGAATAAGTTGATACGATGGGGGAATCGACTGTCAGTTCAATAAAAGCGCCTCACCAGGCGGAGTTTCAAAATAGGATTGATGACTTCATAGCCCTTATGTTTACTGACTCATTCATTCCCTCAATTTATCAAAGAAAAACTCACTCTGAAATGTCCAAGACAATCACTAATGCTTTAATAAATTTTCGGAGAGGATTTTCTTTTAAAAAAATTAGACTTGTTTTTCTTTCTACAAGCTGAATTTGAACCTAGGTTTTAGCCTACGAGGTCTTCACCAGTGGCGTTGGAGGGCGCTGAGTGAGGGGGAACTATGGGATAGGCGGCGGCGATCTGCAGCTCCTGCCTGTGGTGAAGGCCGACTGTCTGGAAGTTGAAGGACTTGCCGTTGATGGTCAGAGGGCAAAGGCTGCCCGTTCGCGCTAAAGCGCACAGGGTGGCCACCGCCATGTCGAACTCGGGGCTCGTCCCCACAAAAAATGAGCGGGTGGGAGCTTGAGCAAACTCCCACACGAAGCTGATCGACACGATGTTTGGATTCTGGATAGAGGAACGATCAAGAATCATAATTTATCCAAATTACTACAAATTAAAAAATACTTTAATTAATTTATTTATGTTAAAAAACTAAGCTTGATATGCTCAGCTTACTTTGTGTCCTCTAGTCTTATGTGACTTCTTCTTACGAGGTCATAGTGACAAAAGTTAAAAGGAAGTCTGTGAGAGAGAGAGAGTATTGGATAAAGTAACGTATTGTCGTCTTTCCAAGGTTGTTTATCTTTCTGAAATCACGACCTTCTTTGCGTTCTATGTCACGTGACAGATTGCATATGATAGTTGTTTCTTTAACCCGCTAGGTTTTCGTCCTGTAACCCTAGTGTCTTCCCTTCGTAGCAGACAGCCTCTCTCAATCCTCCTGTCCCAATTATACTTCTTTAGTAGACAACCTGTACCAATCCTGATGTCCAAATCCTTCTTCCGTAGAATACAACCGGTCCTAATCCCACTTCACGACTTCGGATCTTTAAAAACATTCGCTGTCACTTTTTGACCGTATTCCAGTCCCACGTTTAAGGTGCCTCAGTTACTTTATTACTGCCAGTATTATCTTTAATGATGATGTACATAAAGTACTGTTTCCCTACCACTCTTCAGGAATGCCATTTACTGCATTGTCAGTCATTAAGAAATTGTTCGAAGTCTGTCATTCTCTTAAGAGGAGGACTGACGGTCTTCCTACTAAAATATAATTATTTTTATTCATATGATGCATGAAACTGAAACCATACCGTCATATAGTCTCTCCAGCCCAAATAGTTAATTGTGCCACTCTTCTCCTCCTTGTAGTACTCCACCCAGTTGTTGAGCCCAAGAACGGTCTGACCTTGAAGCTCACCCAGAAAGACGTGCTCGAACCCAGAGCTGCCGGTAACATGGCTGCTAGTTCCGGGGTAAAGGTTAAACCACAGCTCTTCGAGGAGAGCCTTCCTTGCCTCTGTGTTGTTCGAAATGCACCCTGGCGAATGGGAATAAAACGGGTGGTGATGGAGGAGGGTAGACGAACTTACGACAGAGGTGCAACATCTTGGTAGATACGCAGTTCTGATCGTCTAATGCCCTGTTCTTCTGCAGGATGATATAATTCTACTCTGTGTGTGTGTGTGGTGCTTACTGTACAGTGTATGTGTGCATGTATGCAGTATATGTGTATGTGTGTGACGTCCGAGAGACGAAGAGACAGGTTTTTTAATTTTAATAAAGCGCACACAACACATTTAACGTGAGGAAGATGCATTATCAAATTCAGCTGTATTATTGTTATGCTCCTCTTCATCGCCATCATCATTAAAGTGCTGTTAGCTACAATGAACCCATTAAGCGTTTACAGTTTATTTTAAAGTTTTCTTTAAATATACTAAAATGTACTAAGAACATAGCGAATTTAGAAAGTAATTAAAAAAACTTTGCAAACGATAATTTCGAAACTGCTGGGAAATTACTTTAGACGCACAGAAAAGATACTTTAAACTGACTGAACACTTACCATGAGTTGATAAGAAGTCTAGTGCAATAGTCATCGGCTTGGTGTTAATGACTGCCTCAATAAAGGTCTGGATCTCAGCCCACTCAGTGTCGTTGTATGCCTCCTGTGTATGCACCTACATACAACCAACACACCCACCCACCCACGTACACACAGATTTACACTTTGGTTTAAACGAATCGTCCCGTACATGAAGCATACAGTGCATGCAAGTATGCACACATTAACGCAGAAAGTAAATACAGAACATATATATATATACAAGCTTACGCACACACACTTACACACACTTACACAGACGCACAGAAGGACGCAGGTAAGGCTTTATCATCAACAGCACTTCTTACATTTTCCACAAAGTTGTCTTCTAATGCAGACATGAGGGCGAATGTTGACTTCTGGAAAATGGACTCATCCAGGCGGGTGAAAAATCTGTAGGCAAAGAGATCAGAAGTGTTTATTTTAAGTACATTAACGGCCACAAGACTACACTGAACACGTGTGAAGACACAAACAATAACCATGGCGTTTGCTTGTCAGTTAGGTGTCTCGCTGTAGCCTGGTGGAACTACAGGTTGGAGGTTCAAAGCCTGTTTGGACCGATGGCTGGATGTAAGCTGTGTTGTGGAAGGTCTCGTATTGTCTCGTGTACAAATGGTGTCTTGTGTCTGACGTAATGTGTGCGTCATTTGTTCCAAGTCATTTAAAGCAGAAAAAGACGTCATATATATATAAAAGGAGTTGCTCTCTAATGGCCAAGTGAGCGGGAAAGTCTGCGTCCGCCATCTTCTTTGTGACTCTCTCAGTGACATTCCTCTGAACTTGTGCCTCTTCGACTCGATTCACCTACAAATCTCTTCATCATCATCGTCATCTGCGGGGGATCGTCGAGTGGTGTGTGTTTGTGATGCATCCTGCGTATGCAAGGTAAATATGTACGTTCGTTTTATAACATTGGAAAATGGTTTCTTTCCCCCACTTAACCGTGCCCACCCGGCAGACAATGGCAGATGCTGCAAAAACGGGTGGTGGACACGCTTTGCAGAGGTTTATAAAGTTTAAGTTTATAACACACTGAACGGCTTACGTTTACTACCTGTGGGGCCGTTAGGCTGTCATCAGTTTATGATGGGAGTCTGCATGCTGACCTCGAGATTGTGTACTTGATGTTGAGTCATTATTTTTTTTTGCGAAGGAAAGAGGGAAATAGTTGGGGGTGAAGGGAACAGAAGAACAGAAACAGTGCAAACGAGAAGGGGAAAGTATGTTGGGAACGAACAGCTGGAAAGAGCTTTTTGTGTTACTACGCATCGGTTGTGGACAGACAGTGCGTCTGACCTCTCGAGATAGCCATATATGTTCCCGTGGAATTGGACAGTTCTTGAACAGTGCAGATATCTTTCTCTGCAGATCTATGAACAGCTCTACATTTACGGGAATGAGGGGTGGGGATATAGTGTTGAGGTCTTTATTGTTTCACTTTATTGTTTGCATGAACGCGAGAACCAGTCTACGTGACAACGATCTTTGACCTTTTTACTTTTGTTTTCAATATCAGTACACTCCAGCGATAATAGAACCTGCCGAGTTTAACAAGCAGTGAGAGTTCACCATCTGTGTGGCCAACATGCCGCATATTTTTGCTTTAATCGTTTTCATGAAACCACACGCGACCTGTAACAGTAGCAATCGCGAGGCGCTATCTACAGGAGTGGCTGTATTTTCAGCCGAGGACTGATGCTTTTTAGCAAATTCTGCTCAGGAGCAAGACATTTCTCTCCCCTACACTGTTTACTGAAACCAGAAGTGAGGGTTCTGACAGACAACTCTTACCCACCCATCCGTGACCTTACCATAATTATACAGCTCGACGCAGCAGGTCATAACGGATTCAATGACCTAGAAACACGTCAACCATGTGAACACATTTTTTCCGTGTGCATACAAAAGCAGTAAGATTATAAAATGTATTTAAGAAAACAAAATCAAATAAACTCACGGAAGTGGGTTATCCACCCCTGTATGATATCGCTGCTGGAAGTTCAGCTGGTAGGCGGCGCCGTCCACGCGGTTGTCGTCAGCGTCGTAGATGAGCTGAGCTACACTGGCGAGATCTGCAGCGGCGATCCGACGACAGCTTTCTGAACCTGCATTTATGTGTGTTGGCAGTCAGGCTGGTGGTTGGTAAGAGGGAAAACTGGAGGTATTCGTGTAGACAACTGGTTTTAAACCACAGTCTGGTTCAACTATTCTCAAGGGTGTAGTATTCTTAGAACGACATATTTCAATTTAGGGCTTATAATTAAATTATTCAGTGCAATTGTGATAGCGATATTGTTTCATCTTATATTGTTTTATATAAGCCCCATAATGACATAACATAACACCGTTACATAAACTATAACTGGTGTAAAGTTTATTTTTATTTTTATACTCATCCAGTAGAAACATTGTACATAATTTTCACAACCACATTATTGTCTCGTAGCTACATTATTCTGTGGGAAATATCATTACTGTATTATTTTCTTTATGCCTCTAAACTACATTTCTAAGTGCGCAGCTTTACTTACAGTAAGTCTTATTACTACATCATTGAAGGCGAGTCTCAAAACTATTATTATTTTGAGTTACATTACTGTGCCGTTCTCATCACTTTATATTTGTAACTCACATAGCTACATTGCTGAGTGAATGCATGCTGTTTTTTGCTTGTTTGTTTGCTTGTTTGTTTGCTTGTTTGTCTGTTTGTTTGTTTATGCAGGCAACATATTGGTTCAACGCGCTTTCACAATCATTAAACCTCACCTCGGCAAAGGTTAAAAAAATCTGAACAGCAGTCCTCATTGCGCTCACAGAATGTGTTACACTGGCAGGGCTGAGAAGTGTTAAAACTGTCAAAACACCTGTCCTGGCAGCCTGCAAGACCAACCATTGCTGGCATCAGAAAGCCCACTTCCCCACTCACAGTCAGACAAGCAATCAAACTTGAAAATAAAAGTAGGAAAAACATGATTAAAAGCATGGATGAGTGTGGACTACAAACCACTTAGCGAAAGTAACTAACAGCTCTTCATGTTGCCAGCCGAGAATATGTAGGTTAAAGATGATAGTCATTTTAACGCGACTGTCAAATGCAACGTTAACAAATTTCTTTTTAAAGTAACCTTTTGACTGGAAGTGTTACAAATCGCATTTTTCTTGGAGCCACCTTCTTGGCAAGGCGGTGCCCATCTCCTCTTCCTTACTCTCTTACCTTTTCCAAACTTTTAAGGAGTCAGTTACCCCTTCAACACTGCGGGCGTAATGGGGGAACTTCCTAGGCTACACAGGCATTCAAATAATTACTGTAATCGTTACTAGTTACCCAGACGCCAGTTCTGTGACCACCAGGCTATTTACTTGCCTATATGTGTAGAACTTTAGCAAAAGCTCGTGTGCTGGAGGCAATACGAACTAAGAAAACGTAATCATTTACAAAATTATAATTTCTCACTTTTCTGGGCATACGATGAAATAGCGCACGTCAGCAACAAGACGACCGTTAGGACGGACATGTTCGCTGCTCCCGGCCGCTGAGCCTGTCGCTACAACTAATGATAAGGCCTGTGCCCTCTGCCTGCTGACCCCAGAGAGATAGCGAGCTTTCTTATAAATCGGTCTTTAGTGTACTGAAAAGATTATCAAGAATGGTACACAAAAAACTGTTTAGACAGATCGTTATTGAGCAAGGAACAAGAGAAACCAGTTGAAATTATACATTACTCAGTGAGGTCCTGAAGAAACCAGTTCCAGAGAGTAGAGAAAAAAATCGGTTTGGTGACAAAGCTACTCACGGAGATGCACGAGAAACCGGTTCTCCTCCGTTGCGCACGCATCGTGACCCCTAACGTGAGTGTTAGTGTAGGCTAGGATAGGGACAAGCGGTTCAAGATGTCAAGTCAGAATGAAGTCGGACTATTTTTTATGTATAAGACCGTCGTAAATATTATAATGTTCAATGGATATATGACTGTGCGTGCGTGTGTGCTCGTGGAAGACTGTATGTGTGTGTAAATGGCTTTGTGAAGAAAAACAAGTGCTCATATTAACTTCTTTCTCCACGTTCGCTGTCATCAATTGTTTTTGGCATGGGCGAGCTCTAAAAAGCGATCGTTAGTAGTTCGTGAGTTATTGGGGTCTGATGCCTTCTGGGTTTGTCTGTTTTCAGCCAGCCGTCAGCACGCTAAACCCACGAGGCATCTGATGATAGCGTACAGCTGGCGTCCAGTCCGTCCCCTGACTCACCCAATCACTCAGACATAATAAACCAGTGACTATTTCATTCTCGAACAGTAAAGACAAATATTAACGCGACTCTCAAATACAACGAATACAAATGATTTTTTTTTCTTTTTAAAGTAACCCTTAACAGCTAGTAGCACTGCACGTGGTCTCCACAGGCAGACGACCAATGATGTCATCCCACGATTTCCGCCGAGTGAGGGGGAACTATGGGATAGGCAGCGGCGATCTGCAGCTGCAGCTTGTGCCGAATGTCGTATGTCTGGTAGGTGAAGGACTTGCCGTTGATGGTCAAAGGACACACTTGGTCAGTTCGTGCTATAGCACACAGAGTGGCCACCGCCATGTCGAACTCCGGGCTCGTCCCCACGAAAAACGAGCGAATCGGAGCGACGGCCCCCTTCCACGCAAAGCTGATAGACACGATGTTTGGATCCTGGATAGAAAAAGAAAAATGAATGTCCCTGAACTAGCTCCGAGCTCACATAATCCTCAAATGACCCTTTTCCTCTCTCTGAAAAATTATGAATATATTTGACATCTTTTATATCACGCGAACAATCGGGTCGCCTTATGAAGTTTTACCCTTTATTTAGATTTGCATGCAGATTGACAAAATAATGAAAGTTTAAGCCTTAAACTTTAAGGGATGCTCCATGGAAAAGACTACGTGTTTGTGCCAGAGACTGGTCTAAAAAGAAAACTGGAACAACAAGCTGAGGCAGCCATACAGAGCAATCCTTCAACTAGTCAATGGCATCATTGACTGTCAGCTATGATCTATAACATGGATGCACAACCTACGGCCCGCGGGCCATATCCGGCCCGCGAAACTTCTGCCCACAGTGCAGGAAATCGGCATGTTAGTAATAAAAGAAGACCTTAAAAAAACGAAAAAAAAGGAAGAAGAAGTATTTATCCCCACGTAGGGGCGTCTCTCAATCTTTTTTTCGATGGACGAACATTTCGATTCAGTGCTGTGACTTGGTGTCTCTACGATGAGGCCGGATATTCAGAAGTTGGTTTCGGAAAAACAACTTCAAATATCCCACTAATTACTACATAATTAATGGTCAGTACAACTTGTTTCTAATAAAAAATGGTATCTGCTCTATTTTTTTGTATTTTTGCGGTGAAGTGGCCCGCGACACGGCTGTCCGAAATGGATATGGCCCGTGACACGGCTGTCCGAAATGGATATGGCCCGCGACACGGCTGTCCGAAATGGATATGGCCCGCAGGCCGAAAAAAGGTTGGGCATCACTGATCTATAACTATTGTTTTCTTTGGTATTTTAAACTTTCTTTTCTCAATCGTTCTGATTGATCGTCATAAAGAAGAAAAATGAAAGCTGTCTTTTTGCATTGTCGCAGTTCACTGTTTGAACAGGTCCCATGCCTATACTTTGGTTTCATTTTTATTGGGTAAGGGTTCCTTCCTAATAAACATCTTTAGCTTCTCTGTTAGGGTCAAGTTACATTTGTAACTAGTTGTCCGCATTATTCAAAACTAATTCGTTCTCATTGTATGACAATTCGTTTCGTTCTGTTTTTGTGTCTTCTATGTTGTGCTGGGTTTGGTTGGGTTGGGATATGTAGGTTTTGTTTGATTTTTTTTTCCTCGTACCAAGTACTTGAAATGGTTTTAGACAGTTATGCTGAGTCTGTGAACTTATTTTTTTGTCATTGGTCATTGGTTGGCTAAAGTGGCTTAGACAGCTGTACTGTACAAGAAGGTACGTCTAAGGACATTAAAGTTTAGTCGGTTCTCCGTTTTGGTTTAACTCTCCAAGATGTATTTTTTAGTCAGATCGCCTTGTTAAGTCGTTGTTCAGTATTCTTCTAAGAGGAACAACCCACTCATTTGCAAATTATCGTCAACTAAGTACTCGTATAAGAAGGCTACTAACCACCATGTGGTCTATCCAGCCGAGATAGTTAATATTTCCACTCTTCTCTTCTTTGTAATACTCCAGCCAGTTGTTGAGCCCCAGGACGGTGTGGTTTCTAAGTTCTCCCAGGAAAACGTGCTCAAAACCAGAGCTGTCGTTCACAGCGTTGGAGGCGTTCGTACGGGGGTATAAGTTAAACCACAACTCCTCAATGAGGGTCTTCATTGCTTCATCACTGTTTGTGATGCACCCTGGGAAAAACAAATGAGTGAGCCACTTAAAAAGTGTGATTGGAACTGCGGTCAAAGCTTCAGCGAAAGGTTCATGTTTAGAAAGAAAAAAGCCTACCTGAGTAACAACAGAGACAGGTGATTAGACAGCAACAGAAATGAGTACACAACTATAAGAATACGTCGCACCATACGATAATAAAGACAGATGAACAGACGACAACAACATGACAACAAAGACAAACTGAGATAGATTACAAGCGACAATGCTTTGCGCGTGAGAAAAAAAAAAGACGTGAAAAGTACTTAGAAGAATGGGAAGGATGGGCTTCAATTTGAACAAAATACTAAAGACGGGGCAGTGAAGACACGAGAGACAGCAGGTACATTAAAACAGCCCACAGTGACGTCATTAGGTATAGAGTAACAGAAAAGAACAGGTTTAGTTTAAACGTGCTTTTGGGTGCATACTGGATTCGTCAGTGTGCTGAGAACATGACCACAATTTTTTTTTCACTATTTGGTAGGAGTGTTATTTACTGCTTCAAGAGATTAATGATTATCTCTGTTTAAGTTGGGACCATAAGTCCAATGAACCTGAAAGCCAGTTGTTCCCAGCGATAATAAACTAATACGTTCTATCAAAGCCAGCCGATGCTTGTCACGAAACTGAGCGAATCTATCACCCGACTATTAGCTAATATTTCATAAAGTAAGGCTCTGGTGTTTCCACTGAACATTGTTTAAAGAGAGTTGTACACTACGACATCATTATTTAATTACATTCCCCACCAGCACCTTGTGACAGCTAACCTCACGTCACTATGAACTCTAGCTCAACTCGGATATACTTAGTAACCCCTAGTTCTAGTACAACTCCCATGCACATGCACTTAGTGACAGCTTACCCCGCTGAGAGAGAAACGATAGTACAGTCTTCATGGGGTCCGACTCAATCAAATTGTTAATGAACGTTTGGACCTCTGCCCATTCGCCATCAGTGTAGGTCTCGGGTACAAGAACCTGCGATAATAAATGGTATGCATGTTTCAAAACACATAATCACACACACAACCATATGCACACATAACACATGCTTTTTTAACCACCTACTTTTTGCGTGTGTATACATTTATTTTCCCATCATAGTTTTAGAAATGTTTGATCTATAGGGCTGATAGCATACGCCTAAAATTAGTCTTATTTCTCGATTGCCGCCCTTTTTGTACGTTCGGCTTTGACTGTATACTGCTACTGGCAATGTGCTCAGACGTGCAGGAAAAGTGTGGACACACACACACACCGGGTACATGGATATGTTTGCTGGAAGATAATCTTTACACTAATTTATTTCTTACATTTTCCTCATAATTGTCTTCCAGGTCTGAGAGGGACAGGAATGTTGGGCCCTGTAAAACGGTTTCGTCAAAACTCTCAAAAAATCTGCAGAAAAAGAGGGGGAAATATCGAAATGAAATGGATATTGACATGTCATCAAATGGCCAAACTAGTTTTACATAGCTGTGCAGATCGTACACACTAGACATATAGTAAGATTCGACGTTGCATTTTGAAGCTTACGTGAGGCTCGATAAGACTTTTATCACCTTCACAACACAACAGAATCATAAGCCCGGATATTACAGCACAACAAAATAATATCAATCTCTTCCACGACAAAACTGCCTCGAGATTAAAATCAATCAATCAATGAGTAAAACAGAAAATTCAGTTGTTAGGTGTGGTGTGGAAGAAGCAGTAACGACCTCTTTAGGGGATCAGCTGGAGGAGGGCATCGTGGAACATAAGTCCAATTATAGAAACAGCAAAGGTGGTTACGCAACTTGGGGTGGGCCGTTATTAAGCAAAAGGAATGCTGACAAGTGTACATGGCTATCCACCTAGTCTTTGAACGAGAGAAAGAAATAGAGACAGAGACAGAGATAGAGACATACGGATTTGGACTGTCCACCCCAGCAGTATATCGCAATTGGTAGTTGATCCTGTATTTGGACCCGTCAACTCGGTTTTTGTCAGCGTCGTAGATATCCTGAGCCGCCTGGGCCAGAGCAGCAGCCGATATCGGGTGGCAGTTTTCTAGGCCTGAGGAATCATTAAATTAAAGTTGACTGGTCCCTTTTGGTATCTCAGTATATTTGTCAGTATCTGTGTCTGTCGATGTGTGTTGGATATACCAGGTGCTGACAGTTGTCAGAGAATCTTAAATTTTTTATGCATGTGAGGACACGTATGTATATATAACTTGCACACCTGTTATAATTGTGCGCATGTTTTATGTTTAATTATCATCTAATCCATAGTCGACAGTGATGTGTAGTGCAAACATAGATTCGTAGGCTTATAACGAGCAGGTGGCTTATAAGGTAGGCTAGCAGCTGGTTAGATACCTTTATGGAGAGAAGACGAGAGAACGATATAAACGATATAAGGATTGAAGGAGACTGCTTTAAAGTAGTAGAGAGATCGCTACCTCATACAAAGTTTTATATTAGTTTAAAAGGAACATCAAACAACTATTTGATATGTCTTTAACACCCAAAAAGTAATAACAGATCACCTCGGCAAAGGCTGAAGAAGTCCGAACAGCAGTCCTCATAGCGTTCACAGTAGGTGTTGCATTGGCAGGGCTGGGAGATGTTCAGTTTGGCGAAACACCTGCCCTGGCAGCCTGCGATACAAACGCACACTGACGTCACAAGTGTGTCGTTCAAGTTTCCTTACAATCAGACTTCAATATAAGAACATGGAAAAAGAGAAGGAACAGTTAAAAAAACGTAGGTCTACAAGCGTTTACTGATATGTATCCACAAATACACAAATGATGATGCGCATGGGTAGGTGTGTGTACGGACTTACTCGATCATGCACTTGCACGCGCATACAAGTAGAACCCATAATTCTAGACTATTTTCAAAACTTTCAAGGAACCACGCAAAAATCTACGCTAAAAAAACAACTTAGGCTTATGAGCAGCAGCGGTTGAAACTTTGCAGTAAAACACTCAAACTTGTGAGAGACGGAAAAAGTGCTCACTGTTCGGGTCGCCAGCGGCGAGTGCAAACGTCAGGAAAAAGGCGACTGGGACAACAAACATGGCGACTGCAACTTTCTGGGGGCTGTGGCGGACACGGTCGGACAGAGACTGACAGTGGCTTTTATAGTGGACTTGCTGTATACTGCTCAAAAATATAGGCGACCGTCCTTGTTTGTTACTGAGCGTGACCGTGTGGAAATACTTTCAGACAGACATGAGTGTTCATGCTTATCTACCTGACTACCTGATGAGCTTACCACCTATGGTTGCGTAATGCCTTGTGATTCAGTAGTGATGTAAAAATACAATTGCAAGTGGTTGGAGCTGTATGTGTGTGCATGTGTGTGTGAGAGAAAAAAACCGTTTCGTTCTTACAATAGAAGCACCTGCGTGAGTGCCGTGTGCCTTCACGAAGTAGTAAATCTATTATTATATTCTACCATGTCAATAAATTTTTAGCTTGATATGTTAAAAATATCATCTTTTATCTCAGACATATATATTCAACTACGAATGTGCATTGCTTCTAAGACACACCTTTATATACAAACAAAGATATGACCTTGCTTTCTACAGTGCATGAAGACGTACGGGCATGCATCTGTCTACAAATACACAATATCTGTTATTCTTTTTCAACAAATTGTGTTTGCCAACGGTAACATGAGAACATGCCTTTGTGTAAAGCATGAACACAGACTGTAAAAAACATAAACTACTTACGCAGACAGTTACATCTCTCGGCATTAATAAAAAAATCTCTACACATCTATAGTTCCATTAAAAAATAGAAAAGCAGTACAACATTTGTTCAAAAATATTCATATGATGACACTTTGGAAAGGAGGAAAGCAGGCAAGCAATCTGGGTCCTATGTGGGTCCTAAAAAAAACTTGCTTGTTTATCTGTATTGCATGAGTGATAGATGAGTGAAGATAACGTGCGCTTCTTTCTCCAAGACCTATAGACCTACCACTTCTGCTGATGCGTTGTCATCGCATATAATCGATATTATAAAACTGTAATTGAAGTTTACTTCAATTAACGCGGTAAATGTACTTCCTGACTGATTAACTGGACAAGTTGCACTTGGTTACATTATGTCAGTTGTGGATCGTTCTGGTTCTTTCTTTTAAAATGATAATCTTCGTGCCATTGTGTATTTTGTTTCAGAACCCAACACTACGTCAAGGCACACTTAAGCACGAGTGCTTTCATTCCTCATAAATATCTGTCAGTGGGTTTCCCGTAAATATATTGAAAGTTGTCCTAGTCTAATACCAACTTAACACTTCGTTGTTTTCTTAGTTCCTTCCTTGCTTGTTATATTGTTACTGAAAACGGTCCGAGCAAAACATGCTATTTATCAAATATAATATAAATATATAAAAATCTTCCCTACAAGTGAGCAAATAGCATTAAAACATAAAGAACTCGGTCCGTATGTTATTTTATTTACAATTACTACTAAAGTGATTCACAGGTCTGTGGTTCAACACGAGGAGGAAATCAACAAACGAGGGTTACTTCCCCCTTACATTGCGTTTGCGCCCGAGGAATATCCTTCCACCCTGAATCTTTTCTCGCTGAAAGCAGTCCGCTAGGGGAACTCCTTAGCACCTGATATTTAGAGATGCCACAGGCATCTTCCGATGAGCCTACCATTGACTACTTCCGTAGTCTCCGCTGAAGGCAGTTGGGGAAATTGACGGGGAGAAAATCTCACGCACCAGCTAGCAGCCAACGTCTTATCGATTCACAGATTTCTCCACACGTTAAAACGTTGACAAAGCCAAAAATAAAACATAGGAGCAGAATAAAGTAAATAATTAATAAGTTTACGAATGTTACCTTGGCTAGGCAAAGAATTATTTCTTAGTCGCTGACTTCTTAAATTCTTTATTCACACTTAGCAGCTTCCTTCTGTCGCCATGTCAGCTAATGTCGTCTGCGTTATTTAAATTTCGCTAGAGTGAACTCCCTTTGACCAATGTTTATTACGACTTCCACCTACATACACTCGCGTACGCTGCTGGTCGTAATCTGTATCGTCTGTATCGCTCTGCACTTTTTAGATTTAAATTATATTGCACTAGAGCTGGTGGGCTTCGAATGAATATTAGTTCAGCTTCTAATGATATGGGGATGGTATTTAATGTCTCCTGTATCCTGTTTTCTAACACTTTGACTCCAGTAAACTCACAGAAAGAGTTTGTGTCTTTGTATTTTTAAGCATGGTGAGTCAGGCGTTGGGAAAAGTAGTGATCTGTTTACAGCTGACATTAATATGATTATTATTTGTATTTCTTCTGTAACATTTTTTGTCAAAATATTGACACTTTAATCTAAGGAAAAACAGAATGGAAGTGATTGCTGCTTGACATTATTTAACCACAAACAATTGTTGCCGAGTGATTAGTTATATAACAGTTGAACTGATTTTTGGTTATGTGTCCCGGTGATGCAGAAAAGCAGCCTAACCTCTATGAAAGGGTTAGAATTAAAATATTGTAAGAATGGAGTCAATTGACATGTCCACATCAACTAGACTGTAGAGAAGTAAATCATTTGCAGTTCTTTTCTTCACAGGCCAAATAGGCAGTGGCGAGAATGTTTCTTCCCATACACAAACGGAAGCACATAGACACAAGTACAAAACATCCAGACACATACCAGCACACACAGATTCACAGACAAAAAGCTCTGCAAAATAACTCACATCCCACACACACCCTCAAACACACGCACACACACAAATAAATTAAGGAAGAAATCAACCAAGCACAAAGTACAGCAATCACTAATTTTTCATTCAAACTCAATTTTTCTACGCTTTCTATCATAGTAAACTCCATATAAGTTTTTTTCTCGTTCATGTTAGACTTGAACCCCTAACCACAGACCGAGGCTTCATCCTACGAGTTCTTCCCCAGTGGCGTTGACGGGCGCTGAGTGAGCTGGAACTATGGGATAGGCGGCGGTGATCTGCAACTGCTGGTTATGGTTGTGCCGAATAACATATGTCTGATAGGTGAAGGACTTGCCGTTGATGGTCAGATGACACCCTTGGTTGCCTCGTGCTACAGCACACAGTGTGGCCACCGCCATGTCGAACTCCGGGCTCGTCCCCACGAAAAATGAACGAACAGGGGCTTGTGCTCCCGCCCACACAAAGCTGATGGACACAATGTTTGGATTCTGGACAGACATACATATTGCGATTTGGTTGTTAATGACAACGTGTGGAAACTTAAATTAGATATCACACAAAATAATCCGATAAATGTTTTCTCAGCAAGATTTTCCACCAGTTCGAGAGGTTCTAAGCACATGTTCTTAGACGATGATTATTGTGCAAAGAGATTTTACTCATATGCTCATACAATAACAATCTATGAGATGATTAGCTGCCATGAGCCATGTTTCCTTCCCTGATAACTTATTTCAGTTTTCCTCAACAGCCAACTGGATTAAAGAAGCCTCTCTATATCTGGTGATATGTTTATGCAGTTCCTATTTTCTATAAGTTTCTAAGAAGCAGTTTGCTTTTCATTTTTTTTCTTTATTAAACGCAGTCATCCTGAGTGGTTCAACGGGAGAAGTTTTTGCTCTGATCTGAACTTTCCAGAGACCCATTCATTTGCCACTTAACTTCTTTAAGCCTTCATTTATACATTTTTTGAAGCGAAAAATCCTAGATTTTATATGCAAGGTTCTGTTAAGTACGGAGCTCTTACCGTCATGTAGTCTATCCAGCCCAAATAATTAATTCTCCCACTCTTCTCCTCCTTGTAGTACTCAATCCAGTTGTTTAACCCTAAGACAGAGTGACCTCGAAGTTCGCCCAGAAAGACATGTTCGAACCCAGAGCTGTCGTGAACAGAGCTGGTGCCTTCCATGCGGGAGTAAAGGTTAAACCACATCTCTTCGATCAGGGTCTTCCAAGCTTCTGTATTGTTTGAGATGCACCCTAGAAAAAAACGACCTGTCTATGTTAAAGTATACTTGGAACTACAGTCAAAGACTTTAAGAGATATCAACACAGAACTCTTTACACTGAAAATTTAGTCAAGTTGGTTTACAGGAGGAGGTTGCATTTTTTAAACCTAATAGGACCATTGTATAAAGTGAAAGATAATGTTTATAAGCAGATGTACTGTCTACACTGTACATCAAAAGCTAGCTAGGTTTCCATAAGCTTAACGAAAACAATATCCAAGTCGCATGTACTTGAAACATCACCTAGCTAGGTCCTCACGTACTTTGTGACATAATTACCTAGAGAGATCCGCGCATTCATATTGGCATTCCCTAGGTAGCCTTTCATGTATCTATACGCTTCATTTACATTACAGGATTACTTAGCTTAGTTCCATGCGATATGTAACACCTTTACCTGGCTGAAGTACTATGTACTTATTGACAACTTACCTCGCGTCGCTAAGAACTCCAAAGCAACTCCCATGGGTCCCGAGCTGACCACATTGGAAATGAACGATTGCACCTCAGCCCATTCGGCAGCAGTGTAGTTCTCTTGAACACGAACCTGAACGTACACACACACACACGAAAATATATATAATGTTGGTTTATGCATTATTGCATGAGCGATGTGACCTCAATTTTCTCTTGGTCATGCTTCCTTTGAAAAAGACCTCTCCAGAAAATCGCGTGCAAGAAAGAAACAGCCAGTGTGGGTGTGTGCGTGCGCATGTGACCGTTATGGATATGTTGGGGTGTGATCTTTCAGGACTAGTGATTTCTTACAACTTTCTCATAGTTGTCTTCCAAGTCTGACAGGCCTTTAAATGTTGCACTCTGGAAGACGGTTTCGTCAAGACTGGTAAAAAATCTGCAAAAGAGAAAGAGACCTTCAAGCATTTTGTCTAGTCTGACACTAGATACCTGATAGTAGTGATCTTGTCTTAAACAAATGGGGATAAACTGGGCAACTTAACCTTCCCTTTACATTAAAATGTTACATTGTTTTATGTCTGTTACACATTGACTTGCAAAATATGCTATTTGCTATATGCAATGTAAACTAGGGGGAATATTTTAAAGTAACCACACACGAGGAGTATATATATAGAGAGAGATAAGGTTTTGATAACAGCCTTACAATATCCAGAACATGGCAACACTATTTTTTTTTTTAATTTCGCCATTCTCTGTAGTCTCACATGCAACATCGCGGCAACAGATAAACGTTACAATAAGCATAATGCACACGGTCTTAAACTAGCATAACAGTTTCTTTCATGCTCATTAGTTTTACGAGTACTCGGAGCAAAACTGCCAAAGAGAGACTGCCTGCAGGAGTTGGTTGGAGTAGACTATGGGTAGGGTGTGACCAACGAGACTATTTGTTGCGTGCACAGCTCGATGAGGTATGTCCGTGTCATTTATAAGGATGGGAGACTGGAGGGTGTTTAAAGAATGAAATGAGTATTTAGAGACTCAAACACAGAAATACTTACGCCAGGGGGTTGTCCACTCCAGTACTATATCGCTTCTGGAAGTTCAGATTGTAGTGGGATCCGTCAACCTGGTTCTCATCAGCTGCGTAGATGTCCTGGGCCACCTTGGCCAGATCGACAGCTGATATGTGTTGACAATTTTCTATGCCTGTCGAATTATTAGAGAAGAGTTGACGACTGCCTTAGACTTCTATTGATATTTGGTAGCCCTCTTGTGGTACTTGTCGGATTCTGATAGATATCTGTGTACTGTGCTAATTATCTGCCCTTGACACAACTTCAACGCTTGTATGTAAGGTGGATTGGTTTGTTAGTAAACAAATAGATAAAAATTTATAAGGCAAAGGAAACTGATTAAGAGTGCTATAACATAAAGACTTAGGATGTGATGTAAAGCATGCATAATCAGTATTTAGCATCGGTTTTTATCATTCAAGGTTAACGTCCACCGCCTGAACAAACATCTCACCACGGCAAAGAGTGAAAAAGTCTGAACAGCAGTCTTCATAGCGTTCACAGTAGGTGTTACACTGGCAGGGCTGTGATGTGTCCAATTGGGCGAAACACCTGCCCTGGCAGCCTGTGTTTTTCACAGTTAATTTACATTCAGAATTGAGCATTAAATCATAATTTTAACAGAGGAAAGGGACGAGAGAAATATAAAGAGAATTTAAAATAAATTAGAGGAAAAAAGAAAGTCAGAGAAAAAAATTAAAGATCGAGAAAGGTAATCCTGCAAGCACACACACACATTGACGAAATAGATCACAAGTGCGTTCAACTCTGCTAGGATACACGCATTCCAATGCTTTCATTATATACAGGCCTAAAGTGTGAAAACAATATTTCTCTTCATGTGAGTATGATTACCAGAAACTTTGCAGTGAATCGCTCCAACATCTGAGAAAGGGTAAACATGCTTACTGTTCGGGTCGCCAGATGCGAGTGCAAAGGTCAAGAACAAGGCGAGTGCCGGAACAAACATGGCGACTGCAGAGTCTCGGAGGCTGTGGCGGGCAAGCGACTGACGGAGCCTGATGGCGACTTTTATAGCGGAGCTTTCTCCTGTATACTGCTCGACATATCAGCGCATGGAGCAGAGTGGTTATCTTGCACAATCGTGTGTCACTCATGGTCAGGCCGTCAAGGACAGGAGAGAAAGAAATGGGGTTTGGGAGGAGTGCCCTTTTCCCTGTTATTACATTTCTGACTTCATTTTAATTTTTTTTATCAGTTACGAAATGACAAAGAAGGGGCCTAGTGCGTGTTTCATATTTTGGAAAAGGTAAAAGGTAAAAGACTGTACTCAGTTGTTCTTGAATCTGATGCTGAAGATGTTGCCATAGCAACGTGTAGATGACCAATGCTGGTTCTTTCCATGGTATTATCTTTATATGTGTGTGTGTGTGAAAATGTGTTTTATGAATGAGTTAGAAAACCAGACTAGAGAGGTGTATTCGTACTGAGTGGTGAGTGCACAGAAAAGTATATCAATCTAATGTAAGGTGTTGGTCTAGAGATGGTTGTCATGTAAAAACGCATACCTCCCTGTCTCAGTCCCCCCCCCACCCACTCACAAACAAAAAAACACACACACACCATCCCTGACTTACTCCACTCGATTAGATGATAGATAAACCTATAGAGATCCTTCCACCTCTCCTGCCGTTCAACATTCAGACTAAGAGATTCCCAGCCTTGCCTTTCATTTTGCGGAATTGGACATTTTGTCTTTTGCCGATCTTCCTTTTACGATTAGAACCATTTTCTGGTTTCCATGATTACCAGAAAGCCATCGCTAGAGAAACGTACCATGAAAGCTTTCTTTTAAATGACAAACCGACAAAGCCAATCTACTTTTGTTTCAATCAAAGCATCTGAGAGTCGTGCTTCTTTCATGAGTAAAGTATAAACATAAAAACCTATTGTCGTAGAACATCTTGTCCAGCACTTTTATGGCCGATATGTTTAGAATATCAGCTTTTATCTCAGCCATATATATTCAACTTTGCGAGTGTGCATCCTTTCTCAGGCCCACTTTTATGCTTTGATGCATATAAAACAGTTCCAAGCGTTCTCTTCCCCTCGTGAATTTATTTAAATAGGCAGCACACGGATAGATAAAGCTGCCAAACAGCGCCATGTCACAGCCTTACTGACAAGCTGATAGCGCCTTATAAATAATGACACATACTTATATAGGTTAATGGAATGCCAGGGTTGGTGTATGGAAGATGCTCTACTGTTGTCAGACCAGTTCAGATCAAGATCGTCCTTTATCAAAAGCATAATCGATCAATCAGTAATCAAGAACATAACTAAATTCGTCAGGAGATTCCAAGCAGAGAGAAAATGCATTAAAATGTTGAAATATTTTGCTTGCACTGCTTGGAGACAACGTCCTTCGTAGTAAGGACATGTACAAAGAAAGAGGACTGGCCAAAGAACGTTTAAATCAATGGATTAAAAACAAAACAGATGAAGGTAAGTAAACAGCCCAGCACAATGATGAATACGCCCTCATCAAAGGTACAAGTCAATTCAACGGCATTAAAATCACAACAAATCAAAGCAAAAAAAAAAAAAAATGCAGGTTACAGGACCCTAAAGACGTTTAGGAGAAGAGACACAACTTTTCCACAGATAGATTTTTCACCGCCAACTGCCTCAGATTATACAAAAACAAACAAAAGTAATGGCCTTGTGTATTTCTTTTATTTCATGCTGAAACCTAACAGCGTTACCACACAAAGGATGGCCTCCGCCATTCGTCTTAACTGTAAAGGACAGTCAAAGAGTTCAGGAGACCATAGCCTGCGGTCAGCTGCCAGCCACACAAACGGTCCAGCGATGACAACTGTCTAAGAAGCTGGTGCGGTGGATGTGATCCATGTGCGGTACTTGGAGATGCGGGTGTATACACTCGGGTACGAGCCGTTACACGTGCCAATACCCCAAGAGGTGACACCCACGATGACGCGAGCGCCGTTCCTGAAGCAGGCAGCGGGGCCGCCACTGTCACCCTGTCAACGGATGTCATGTCATTATTGAGCAAAGTGAATTAAAACATTTTCTTACTTTCTCTAAGAATTATAATAATAAATGTAAATTCTGTAAAGCGCATGCTCACACTTCTAAGGAGCATGCTCTTAGCGCCCAAGAACAAGAACGAAACATGGACAGCAGACGAGGGACAGCAAAACAAACAAATAACATTTGAACTATAAAAGAATAAACAACAGTACTAACGAAGAATAAAATCAGCTACAGAAAACCGCACAGAGCAACCAAGTAACAAGAACTGAAAACTACAACTATTAAAAATGTTGTTAAAAATGCACAAAAAGGACAGACTAACATTGCAGGCACTCTTGCCAGTTCCAGTGTAGAAGCAGATGTGGTTGGCGTTGATGGTGGCACCAGAGACACCTGACCAGCGGCTGCTGCAGTCAGCGTTGGTGATCTTGCCAATGGTCAGCTTCTGCAGAGTGTCAGCGGATGATCCGCCACCTGAGGACAGTGCCATCGGCAAATTGTTATTTATTCCTATTATCATGCTCCTTTGTGCTAAAAAAAACTCTCTTAAAGTTAGTATGACATTTACACCTGACTGACTGCTATCTATAACCCGTCATTCGTTATCAAGTGTGATCGCCTTCACACTATTGCAACTGATCTCATGTCCTTTTTTTTCTAACCAATATTACCCTTCTCTATATCACAAGACTACCACTCACCAGTCAGTCTGCCCCAGCCAATCAGCTCGCAGTTCTGACCAGCCCAGCTGGCGGACCCGTCGTCCAACGTGGCGCCTCTGACGTAGTTGTTCAAGGTGACAGGAGAGGTCCACTCCAAGACGGCGATGTCATTGGGGTAACCGGCAGCGCTGCCACTGTAGCTGGGGTGCTGTGACATACCATTTAACACTTCTATTATATACATTTACAGCAGACATGTGGAAATTGCATTCAGTATTTGTATTTGATAATATAGCAAATAAAGCATTAAAAATATTAAATATTATTTTAGGTCTAATTATACTGAAGCGAGGTTAATAATAGTAAAATTTGTAAAGTATATTAAGCAGTGAGCCCAATAAAGAAAGACTACATACTATTTCATTATCAATATTGACATATTTATGTCTCGCACATTAATGGGAGCTTTTTTATAAAAAAAAACAAGTTTAAAAACTGCACAAAGAAATAATTGTTAGACTTATCTGTTCAGGAAACGTTCTTGATAAGTTCTCCTGTATTGACTACAGCATTGGTAAGATTGTTAGACCAATGAAGAAAGGTAATATGCCGGTTTGAAAAAGTAAAAGAAACAACAGAATGAACATGCTCACTGAAGTATACTTGCTGACGCTTCTCTCCACCTGGTAGGTGTCGGTCCTCGACAGCACGTGTGATCCCAGCTGCACTCTTGTTGTGCTGTCATCAAAACAGAAAATACCCGGATATACAAAGCCACGTAGGTTTGGATGTAGGAGTGACAACTGGAGGATACCGTGCCGAGAACTGGACAATACATGGGTGGAGGGTGGCTCCGTTCAAGCGGACTCCTTTACCGGAAGTGAATGAGCACTCTTACGTGTAGGAGCCAACGCAGTGGGCAGCGGTGAGGGCTGAGCGGGTGTTGTACAGAATGCAGCCGCAGATGTGGAACCACGACCCTCCACTCAGAACCTGGTAGGAACACATGTACGGGTGGTCGCCATACGTGGCAGCGCTGCCGCCGACGATCAGGTTGTCGACGTCTTCTGCGCATGCGCAGGCTGATGAAGATACAATGACAAACACACGCACGCGCATGCACACAAACAGATAAAGACAAACATATACATATATAAATGCAAAAAATTCGTTTATAATAGTAACAATAATTACCTGCCTTCCGTGATAAACAGATTTAGTAAGACTGACTAGTTTTTATATCATCAAAACTTCTTTCTTTCTTCCTTTATTTCTCATTTCCCCTTGAAATGTTTAAATGTTTTACTTTTCAATTTGAACAGCACTTCTCTCTAGAACTTCAAAAACAAATTTTAATTCTTTGACTACTTTCCTCTTCGGCGTTCAAAGACTAGAAACAAATACAGTTTAGGTTAGATAAACTGATAAAACTTTCAAACGTAGATAGACTGGTAAGTTAATTTTTCCATCAAAGTAATAATGTCTCATATACCATCGCTTCCATGCTAACACTTACACTAAGCCTGGAAACTCACCTAAGTGTCAGATCTTCAAAGATTACTAAAGCTACAGTTGGACTGATCTCCTACAGCACTTTCAATAAGTATTTCAGTGGACATTGATTAGATGATACGTAATGTTACATCTGAGACTAATTTACCTCGAGTTTAACGATAAGTAAAAACTCAAAGGTAACTGGTGACCACAGAAATTCCGGTCCTAGTTATTACTACAGGTTACCTATTTCCCCTGAGTCTTTAAACTCTTGCGTTCGGGGGAAAAAATGTAACTATCATTATCCAAAAGGTGTGTTCATTAAGAAAAATCCGTCTTACCGAAGGCGAGGAGAAGCACTATGACTTTCATCTTGGTGGCGACCGAGGCTGTCGGGTTGCTGACTGACCCATGGAAGATCGGGGTATATATACCCGTTGACTTTCTAAACTGCACGACCACCGTACACTTGTATGACCAACACGTGTCGCGTTCCGACAATAAAAATTCTCATCGTCATACACCAACAGTCACTTGTGTCCATTCAACAGCTCTCTGGGGCAATAACAATCAACCCTTATGTAAAAAAACATACTTTAGTATTATTCAGCTGTAGAGTACTCCAGCAGTGGACTCTCGAATTAACCCCCACAGACGTACTATACACAGTTTACTATGATTAGTTTTATCTTTTTTAGAGAAATTAAAATATACACATGCACACATAAATAAACTTTTAATCTTTTCTTTTTAATTTTCGTCTGTTTCTACCTTTGCTTTGCTCAAATTGTTTCTCTTTTCATGTCTTGTCAGGTTTTCAAGTTCTTTGTTATTCTTTACCAAGAAATTAACACAGGCTGAAAGGACTTTGCTGTTAAATGAGCTATCATCGTCGTCGTCGTCGTCGTCGTCGTCACCATCATCATCGTCATCGTCAAAATCATCATCATTGTCGTCGTCGTCGACGTATCCTGATTTTCAGTAAGCAAAACTGCGGACCTACATCGGAAGCCCGTTCGGGTCTGTGTCGAAACAATTCATGTTGCCTAGTAAGAAAAAATGTGGATCTGATTATATCAGGGAAATTAAAGGCGATGGCAGGAGAGGATTTCGTTGTCCGTGCATGAACCCAGTGAACCACTTACACTTCTGCTGACGTCTCCCTGATCTGGTCTCTCTCTTTCCTTCCTCTTGCCAGTCGCAAGACTACGCTAGAAGCTTGACTCAAAATACAGTAAACGGACTGAAATATTTTCTTTTGCTTTGAGATATGGAATGAAAGACTTCAGAGTAGGAGAAAGGACACTGAGAATGGATAGCAAGAAAGATTAGAAACAACAGTACAAAAAGAGATAATAGCAGGAGGTGGAAGCTGTGAACCCAAGGTGTAAAGATACATTTGCCCTTTTGCTCTCTTTTATTACCCTTTTGCATAAAACTCAATGATATACACAAATATGTGTTTAAATAAAGTTAATGTGTGTGTGAGATGGAATGTTAACTTTTAATGAACTGCTTGTTAAAGACCTAGCCGACTGGTCCGAGTTATAAACAGATTCTGGTAGGTAAAGATAATATAAAAATATTCTGTAAATTACAGCGCCTGACGAGTGTGAAACCCTGCTCCCTATCATCATTCAGATATTAAACCTTAAGTGTTTGATCCCGAGGATTGTGAGGGTTTAAAGGGCTGTAAACAGTGAGCTCAGGCAGCAGATGATGATGAATGACTTTACAATACCATAAGATAAGCATTGTTGATGTTTGTCAAATGTTGCAAGTAACAGGTGACCATAATTTATGTTTGTTCGTTTACTTACGTATTGGTCACAAAATCCCAAATGTAAAACAAAGTAAGGTTTATATGGTCACAGTTGTGTGTTGTGTAAATAACAAGAAGAAAAAGAGAGACTTTCGCCCGCAAAACCTCAAAGAAATGGAAAAGCATAGATATCTTTTCTGGAAACACTGTTTCAGATATTCGCTATCATTTACTGTTTTCACGGTCACAAGTATAATACAGTGACTTGAAAAGTTAAATTACATTTATAATAACTAAATAAGTAACTTTTATAATACATTATAATAAGTAATAAGTAACTTCTGGTGTTGGTGCAGCTACCCTGTGTTGTTGGACGATGAAAAGTATTTTTCTGTTTAGACATAAGGTCTATAAGAAGATGCTTTTGTGGTACATGTATTTCAAAAGCCTCTTTCTTTTTGGATGTTTGCATTACTGGGTAAAATTCAGGAGCAAAGTGACATTCGAATATGACAGAGTAGTGTATAGGAGTAGGGAAGTCCACTCTGTGTATATACACACACACACACACGCACGCGCACACACACACACACGCACGCACACGCACGCACACATACGAACTAAGTTGATTCATTGTCTTGTCAACATTGAATCTTTTGGGAACGTATGAAAGCTTATTCAGTCACTGCGTATTTCTGTGCATTCAACAACGAAGCAATAATTTCCACATCTGTCCATGGGCTTTCCAGACTTGGTATTTTCTGGACGACTTGCATCGGCCATGATACCACCGGCACTGACGTCACGCCCTCATGGAGATTTCAACAGGCGAGGCAATCGTCTATTTCTCAAGATTCGTGTTTCTTCTTGCGATTTCATCTTCAAGACATTAATAAGTGATATGAAAGAAGTCTTTGGAGTGTGATTGTGTCACCAATCGTGTTAGTCTTTTAATTTAAAAATAAAGTATTATTTGATCTGTGAATGATGCATTGCTTATATTGCGTATCCCCTCCCCCACTTTTTGAAGTACCGGGATTAGCAATATCGTTTTGTGTGGAATAGAGATGAAGGTCTACATATCCATAAGTTATAACAGGTGATTCTGTTACGTCACCGTTACACGAGAAGAAAGAGAAGGGTAGGAGAGACAAGATAATCAGAATGAATGAAGACGAGGAAAGGGAGAGAGAGAAGCCAAGGCGTATTACTAGTTTTACAAGTTCGTTTACTCGACAAAGCGGTACAAATGTTAATATAAACAGGAATCTACCAATTTATTTATTAGGAGACTAAAACGTAGCTACCACGATTAACTAAAATATTAACCAACCTGACCCCTCCCGAAAGTTACCTTCCCCTACCTCCATCTTTCCTTCTTTTTCTCGGTCTTCTAGTCACCTATATTTACTTTACATTGTGGTAAATCAACATAGGTAACAACTTATTCCCAGTTTAGCACGGCCGTGAAATTTCTATATCCCTTCCCTTCGACACCGTTGCACTAAGTCTAAAGTTCTCCCTAGCTCAGCCATGCCATTCGCCTACTCAATTTTAAATGTCTTTTTTTTTATCTGCGAGGCAATTCTAGTCGAAGTCCATGCCGAGCTGCATTTGTGTATTAATTAAATAGCCCCCTATACCACCTCTGTCCTCCCAGCAATAAGATATTCCATTCTATTACAATTCACAAATTAAAGCTAATTCAAAATAAACAGTACCAACTATTTTATCACCTTAATACAGAAAACGGCAATTGGAAAAGAAGAAGAATTCAGGCATATAAATGAACACATAGATACTGTACAAGTTACATTACAGTCCAATAAAGGATAGGTACGGTAGGAAAGAGGAAAAATAACTACAGTGTCACAAAATAATTGGACAAAATACGGAATATTCAAATTTTCTGTGTGTGCGCGTGCGTGTGTGTGTGTGTGTGGGTGTGTGTAAATGACAATGACAATTCTTTATTAACGAGAGGTAAAATAAGCAAGAAAATGTTTTTTTCCATTTCGCCCTCGCCCTTTACGGGGAAAAAACTAGGTAAATGAAGTAATTAAGTACTATGAGAATAATTAGTAATAAACATAAGGAAGGTATCAAAGGAGAGTGGAAGGTGATTATGTACAGAAGTGGTGGTTAAGAAGAACATATATTTACAAGGTTTCCTGGAGTTGGGAGGTATCTCTAGAGGCCTTATCTAATTTTCTTGAATATGTTTAGAAAGATTGCGTCGAAATCAGTTCAGGGAGTTCAATTGCCAAAGATGGAGAGGGAGGCTGTTCCACAGCACGCTCCCGCTAACCCTATTTCAAACTTAATTTAAAAAGGTCTAATCTAGGAAAGGGAATATTCAGTTTTTGAGAGGTTCTAGTGTTATTGGAGGAAAATAGTAGAGAGAGTCTTCGCGATAGTTTACCAATCAGTATTTTTTTAGAAGAAGAGTGTTTCAGAGAGAGTGTGCGTATGAATGTGTGTGTATGCATAAATGCGTCTGTTTGATGAAGCAAATCCACAGCCGACTGAAAGTGTCATACGATCTGGATGCAACTGCTTGTGACTTACAGTTAAATAATTGCAGAAATTATGACTAGATAGATGTTCACAAGAAATAAGCGGACAATGTATCATCTTTCATCCTTTATTTCATTATCATGTTCTTAACGTTGTTTCACAAGTTGACATGTAGTAACCATGTCGAAAAGACCAGCCACAGACTAAAGCTAGGACAAAGCCTGACGGGAAGTCAGCCTGCAGTCACTCGCTGATCAGACACTAGACACGGTCCAGCAATGACAACTGTCTAAGAAGCCGGTGCGGTGGATGTGATCCATGTGCGGTACTTGGAGATGCGTGTGTACACACTCGGGTACGCGCCGTTGCACGTGCTGATGCCCCAAGAAGTGACACCCACGATGACGCGAGCGCCGTTCCTGAAGCAGGCAGCGGGGCCGCCACTGTCACCCTGTCAACGGATGTCACGACACCGTTAGGCACAGTAAAATCGGCATGTTCTTAACTACTGCTTAGAAAAATATTCAAGAAGAATGGCAAAACGGCAAAAATAAGAATGGTTTATCAACAGCCATAGTAACTGTTTTCTTCAGATGATGTCAACAAGATACATGTGTCAATATAGCTATCATAAAAGAATGAACCTAAACTAAATTAATATATTATTCCACATAGCCTTGATTTGTTCAACCAAAGTGGTTTACTAGTCAAATAGCAAATAAACTCATGGAAAAAAAAACAAATATGCATACAAACAAAGAGAAAAAAGAAAGACTTACATTGCAGGAGCTCTTGCCAGTCCCACTGTAGAAGCAGATGTGGTTGGCGTTGATGGTGGCACCAGAAATACCTGTCCAGCGGCTGCTGCAGTCAGCGTTGGTGATCTTGCCAATGGTCAGCTTCTGCAGAGTGTCAGCGGCTGATCCGCCACCTGAGGACAGAACCATCGAGATATTGTTATTTATTTAGTAATTATTATCACATTGGCGGTTTTATCTGTCCTTGGACGTAAAAGTACTTTCTTTTAAAATAACTACAGATAAAAGTTGTAAGACTTTCTAGTTCCACTGAAAACAAATCCAGTTATAAGAAGTGTTTTTATGACTTTAACAGAAAGACCACGTAAGCATCATTTAGCGTTCGAATCTGCATTAGTTTTGTAGCATCGCGATTATTTTTCTCATTGTCATGGCTACTCATGTTTAACCGTCTCCTCACTATCCCATTTCATCTACACCCGCCCTCTTTTACTGACTCACATAACATTACTATATCCAAGACTCCACCCACCAGTCAGTCTGCCCCAGCCAATCAGCTCGCAGTTCTGACCAGCCCAGCTGGCGGACCCGTCGTCCAACGTGGCGCCTCTGACGTAGTTGTTCA
>SRHC01002996.1:142272-262715 GCA_004794325.1 Pomacea maculata
TTTTTTTTTTTTGAGAGGGGGAAGTTTCTCTCTCTGTATATACATATATAAATCTCCCATTTTTCACGTTTTATGAGAGGGATGAAATTCCCTCTGCATATCTCTATCAACCGTATTTCACCTCTTTACACTCCATATGACTATCTTATGATCATACCACACACAAATTGCATGAATAAGAATTCTAAAGAAAACATAATTTATAAGTACATTTCTGAAAAATATATAAATATGAAGAGAACCTAGTTTATACAACAAGTAAACTTCAATACTCCATACACTGGTTGCCATGAACTAGTAAGTCTCCGTGTCTAGCGAGTGTAAAAGACAGAACCCAGTTTTTTTTTTTTTCATGTAGCCCTTACCTCCCTTTATCAATCAAGCATCCATTTCTACTTGACAGTTGTGGGTAGGCAAGGGTGGATTTACTTTCAAGTAATTTATAAATATTATTCTAACAGCAAAAATACATGGAAACATGTGATTTTCAAACGTTTTTAATAACTTACCGAGGGCTATCGACGCAGTGGGCGGCTGTGATGATGGTTTTGTTGTTGTACACGACGGCGCCGCAGGTGTGGAAGTACGTGGTGATGACAGCAAGCTGCAGCGAGCAGATGTACGGGTGTTCACTCAACGTCGTCTTTACGTTGGGCGTGATGCGCATGCTGGCTGCATCACCGAGGTCAGCAACAACTACAAGAAACAAAAAGTCCACTGCCTGCCTGCCTGCCTGCCTGCCTGCCTCTGTCTGTCTGCCTGCCTGTCTGTCTGTACTCTCGCACTCTAACTTTAAACTTTGATTTAAAGACATTTATCCTCTCAAACGGAAGTGACAAAGGTTATAAAAGTGTAACTTTTCTGTCAAAAATAAATTCAAAATGTGAAACATTTCTGGACACGATCACTGAGATAGGCTAAGAAAAAGTTAGTAGTAAAACCAAAAACCCCACATCGTGAGGCATTTTATTTTAGTAGATATCCAGTGACTGCGTGTGCCCGAACGTTTAAAAATAACGATCTGCTCACACTCGCATGTGTGCACAAACTCTTGTACATAGTGATACGTGTTCTTTCACATATGTCAATAAACACCCTGTCCCTGTGATCGAGAATATTTGTACATTCAACACTCTCCCTCTACCTAGCCTGGGAAAGAAAGGTTAAGCACATCAGAATCTAATAAAGTCGTCAAAAACAAGTAACCATTCAAGAAAAAAACGAGAAAGGAAAGGACAATATAAAAAATCAACTAAAGAAATAACAAAAACAAAACAATGTAGAAAACGTATTTTCTACTTGTAGCAAAGTTTCTTTAGAGTTTAGACCCCAACTGTGCACTGGTAGAGTTGCTAGCGCTCTGGCTAATGACCTGACAGGACGGTTATACATAGTATTGATGTAAGTAAAGAAGTGAATTGTGAACATTGGATTACGAACTGTGAACATTTATGAGACGAGTGACATCGAGGAGAGATAAGTGTTAAAATTACGTTCGGACTTAGATGTAAACTACTTCTGTATCTATGTACTGTTTTATTGCATCCTCCCGTTAAATTACATTCTTTTGTTTATATATATAGATCTACTTTACTGATTTGGTGAATGGACATGCACTGAGTGTTGTAATTGTGTGTGGTCGAATGCTGGTCAAAAGAGTTATCCATTGCGCGACAGAGCACTCAACCGTTACAACTGGCAGCCTGCCCAACCTTCACACCTGGCTAGCACACCCACAACCTTCACACCTGGCTAGCACACCCACAACCTTTACAACCAGACGACACGATGATGGAAAAACGAAATAAAGTTCGTCTTACCGACGACAGCGCCGATGAGGAGAAGAAGTTTCATCTTTCTTATCCTCGACTTTCACCAAACGTTTAACACACACACCTCTAAGGTTTTTTTATTCCCACACCCCTCCCTTCAGGTACATGAGGTTTCCAGTCATAACAGGTTTACGACGACCGCTGGAGAGAGAATTTATGTGTTTATGTGTTGATCACTCTCGCCTGAACAATCGTTTCGGTTCCTTTCATCGGCAGATGGAATACTTGAGTACTACAAGCACTTACAATATTGACCCAGCCATTGTAAGAAGCGTGTACCTTTGTTGATGCGGGTCAAAGGGCACACAGTTCACTGCTATATTGGAAATAGAAATTACTTGATGCTTCATCATCTTGGATGATAAGTTCTCCTTACCCCCTGCCACAAATTAGAATTTGAAAGTTTGCTTTAATGAAAGAGTATTGTTTACTTTTATCACGTGCTTCAGATGAAATGTTTATTGCGCAGGCCTCATCCTTGAGTGTACTTAAAGCCAAACTTTTTGTCCAGGACTGTCATTGTTATGTTGATATAAGTGTGAAGCACAAGAGAATTAGTTTGTGGTTAGGAGGGACAGACGAATAAAAGTTCGCTATGAAGCAAACATGATATGTGAATAAATCCCGAGATGTGAAAACGTTAAACCGACTGTTTTTCGAACGGTTGCCTGTAAATTGTTTAGACGAATGTTTGAGAAGGCGTTTAATGGTTTACATTGTTCAGTTTTTGAAAGGAAACAAATCTTGTTTTATCTACAAGTAGTTGAACACTAAGTGAAATGTATTATAATGCAGCAACTACACAATATTGAAATTTAATTTCCTGAAAGCATGTCACATAAAGAAATACAGTTACACTTATTTAATATCTATACTTGCACACAACACAACGCACACATTATATATATATAAACACAACACAACACCCAAACATGTAGATACATGCACTTAAACTCAATCTTTCCTTCCATTTATCAGATATACATCCCGATGCCGTGAAAGGATTTTATTTCGACGTTGAAAACATGGAGTAAGCCAAACAAAAAACAACAGGCAGCGGTAAAGGAAAAGAAACTACGTCTGATTTCTGTAAGTTAAGGGTAGATATCATCATCTCCTGAAAAATTAGTGCTGATACTGAAAGCTGAAACCGGCGGTTTTAGGTCGAAGAAACGCCTCTCTGCTCAGTTTTTGGAGTTTATGGGTAGGCGTTGGCCGCAAGCCAACTAGAATACTTGGATACTCGGGTGTAGACACTCGGGTAGGCTCCACTACACGTGCTGATGCCCCAAGAGGTAAGCCCAGTCAGCACTTTCTTTCCGTTTCTGCTGCACCTCACCGGACCGCCGCTGTCTCCCTGGCAAAAAGAGAATAACCAGAGGTTACCTATTGCACAAAGCAACCAATAAAAAAAAAACTAGCCCCAAGGAATCGAACGCCATGCCAATGGGAAGAGCAGAACATGAGGTCATATCATAAATTATGAACAAATCAACAATCTCGATATTTCCTAACATTTAAAAAAATTGAGTCTTTTATAATCAACAAAAATAATAGTCAGTCAGAAATGATTGTCGTTATTTAGTCATTTTTAGGTTTATAATTGACTCTGCTTTTTGAGTCCGACTTTGGGACCGTAAGAAGCCGCTCACATTGCAGGCGCTCTTGTCCTGGCCAACCTCATCGAAGAAGCAGATGTGTGAGTCAAAGATGGAGGCGCCGGTGACCGACTGCCAGAGTTGAGAGCATCTGTCGTTGGTGATCTTCGTTATGTTAACCTTCTGCAAGTAGTTGGGCAAGCTTCCTCCACCTGTCACATAAGGACCCGCAACATCAGTTTTACACATTACTGCTTGATCCTCACCAGCTGTCGTGCTTTATTTCTGACTATTCGCCGTCCTATAAATTATCGGCAGATGCTAAAAGCCAGTTACGGAGTGTGAACAGAAACCAGTGAGGTCATATAAAAGAGAATATTATACCGACCTACAGTCCTGCCCCAGCCCGACAATGTGCAGTCCTGACCGGCCCACGAGGCTGAGCCATCGTCGATCTCGATGGGGGAGACGTAGTCATTGAATGTGAGGGGTGTTGCCAGTTCGCAGATGGCGATATCGTTGGGGTAGCCATCACCGTTGGAGTTCCAGTTCTCGTGCTGGAATGATAGAACGGTCAATTATCAAGGTACTCAAAATGTCTGACGTTCTTCGGAGCCGCTTAGTACTCAAATAAACACAATAAGTGAGGTTTCATGTTTTAAAAAATCGTTAAAGTTATGATAACATGTTTGTTGGCACAAATAAGCATTACTTTATTAGATTTTGCTTGCAGACGATGGGGAACAATAAGTAAATGAAAAGGTAATAACTTTGGTTTCAGTGAAGGTTTCTTTGATAATTTTTTTCTGTTTCAGTTTTTCATACAAACTCAAGTGAGTCTCACTGAGTCGATTTCCGCTCCAAGCATGTAGCTCAGTTATAATCGTATTCTTTTAGGATTTTTTTACACTCTTTGGATTTGGGTAAACATTGATGTTTTTGGATATTCGCCCTTCTACAGCGTGTTACTTACCACTTTGCATCTGTTGACGGTAACTGTCACCTGGTAGTCGTCGGCGTTGTTGAGGCGGTGCAGGCCACACTGGACACGACGAGATCTGTAGAACAAAATTTGTAAATGTCCGTTCTTTGTAGTACTTCATTGTGAATTCTACATACAGTGAACAAGAGGACGAGCCGATGTACAGAGAAGAAGACAAGAAGAAAAAATTATCGTGAGAAGGACCAAATATTTACTGAACCACGTATATAGTAAATCACCCAGCGCTATAACATAAAACAAAGAAGCATGTTTTGATTTTCTTTCGATATCTATAATTATTATTATATACATATATCTACCCACACATCCCTGCTCTGTTATCTGGTCGGCAGATGCACTTAGCGTTGTCAGGTGATCTGTAAACAGTATTCTAACAACAATAATTGTCAAAAAAGGTGATTTATACATCAAGGAAAACGTACCCAGAGGAGTCGACGCAGTGAGCAGCTGTGATGATATTTTTGTTGTTGTACACGACAGCGCCGCAGCTGTGGGAGTACGAGATGAGGAAGCGAACCTGCAGCGAGCAGATGTACGGATGCTCACCGTAAGTCGCAGTCTCGCCGTTCACGATCCATGGGCTCGCTGCGTCACAGTTATCAATAACGGCTGCAAAAAGAAGAGAAAATGTGTCATGAGGCATGGACAGTGTTGAGTTCGAGAGAAAGGCAATGGCAAAAACTTTAGCAAGACTTCTTTGATGTCCATGTGCTGACGCCTTCGTTCAAAATGTGCAACGTTCATATACTAGAAGATGCTACATTTCTCAGTTCTTAGTCCCACTCTATTAAACTTTGAACTTTGTTGACCTCTGCCTACAGGTGACACTCAAAATGCACCGTCGATCTCCGATTCATCAGAAGAATCCTGTCGATCTAGCGGGACCCTCGCTTTTCCGTGTGACTTCATGTCGAGACCTCCACCCGACTGTTAGTAAACATCGCCGGGAGCTCGTCAGTGAGTGGGGTGTGTCACAGACTGATATTCTCTCTCCTTGCTAACCTACTTGACTAGACTGACATCTTCTGAAACTTCTGTTAACTTTTTGGCAAATCAACATGAAGTCAAGACCAGGCTTGACCTCTTGCTGTGCATAACTGCATCAGGTGGAACGATGGATGCTCAGCCTCAATAGCTGATCCCCTTTTCTTTGCTATGTTGATTAAGGGAGTGAAAAGAAATATTTTTAAAAGTTGCTTAAGTTCAGATATTATTCAGTTTATTGAAATTTTTGATAAAAGACATTGTTTAGGCTACAACCAAGAATTTTACAATTTTGATTCACCCTGCGAGGGATGGAATTCGGTTTTGATACTTCTGTGCATTTTGATGGCTTTTATTTATTTACTTTTTTTTTACTTCACCCTTCTGTATTCATCCTTCCACTTGGAATTTCAATAATGTGTGATTGGGGCAAGTTGCGAATGCATTTTGAGCGTAGACAGAGGTTTACTATTTTAAGAAAGATGTGTTTTATCAAGTCAAAAACTAATTTAACACGTTTTTGATAACTGAATAGTACCTGTTTTGTTGGTGTTGAAAGAATGTGCATGACACAAATGAATTTGATTTAAGGATCATTACTTGTGTATGATATTATCATAAAATAAAAAAGAAAAGCCCTTCGATACGGTGATGGAAAAACTAAATAACATTTTCCTTACCGAGGACAGCGCCGATGAGCAGAAGAAGTTTCATCTTTCTTATCCTCGACTTTCACCAAACGTTCTGAGCGAACACCTCGAAGACCTTTTTATACCCACATCTCTCACTTAAAACACCTGTATAACACCTGTAAGTTTCCAGCCATAATAGGTTTACGACGACTGCTGAAGAAAGTTAACGGTGATGAAGATGCTTCAAGGGTCATCAGTCTCGCCGAAACAGTCGCACCTTTTCATTAGTGGCAGGTGAAACAATTCCCACGCTGCAAAACATGTATTTTTTTATTTGTTTGTCTTTTTGCCTTTTTAAAAAGTAACACATGTTAGAGTACAATGGAAATATATTCCGCGCTGTATTTGCTCTGAAAAATTCGTCCTGACATGACTGCAAAGGCGTCACTCGAAAAAATGTTTGAGATCAGTTTTAACAGTCGTCGAAAGATGAAAGGATGTAGACTATGCTGTTTATTATTGTCTTGTGTATGTGATTTGTGTGTGAGAGTGAGAATGAAAGTGAAAGTACAGCAAAAAGGCAAGAGACTAAGGGAAGAGAGGAGGATAGAGAGACTGTGTGCCTCCAGGCAAATGACGCCCTCTTCTGCTGAAACTATGAAATACTACGATATTGCGCACGTACTCGAGTATTAAAACCCCTTTTGACAAGACATTCCCAGCCCTGTAAACATAAACAAATATACAAACAGGACCATAAATGTTCGTATACATTATATCTCTGTTTATCTCCATCCATTTCTCTTTGTCTCTGTCTCGCTCTCTCGGTTCTCTTGCTTTCCCTTTATGACCCGTTCATAAACTGTCGAGCAGACGTGTGTTGTCTACGGCATCTACAGATGCGTTGTCCCCGTCATCAAGTGGCCATAGTGGTCACGCGCCTCGCGACCTACATGCTAATGTCGTCAAACATCGCCTCCACAAGTTTCCTACCATGTCATTTCCACCGAATATCCAGTCACTCCCGCTGATACTATTACACATATTACACATATAGTTCACTGTATTATTATTATCAGCAGCAACAGCAGCAGCACCCTTGTGTTAGATCGCTTACTCAACCTTTTTTTCACCTGTACAGGTATAAATGGAACGATTCGTAGCAATAAATTGAGCTGATGACCCTGGATGGCCAGAGTTTTGGATATTTTCAGACAAAGAATTTAGTGATATTTTTCCCACTGCGGTATCTTAGACCGACTTCAACTGCAGTCAACTTGCACCGTTGTACTGGGTTAAGGACAGACAGAAGGAGGAACATTTTCTCTTTGTGCAAAAAAATACATTGACCTTCGGGTTTCGAAAGTCGCAGAAAAGTTTTTTTAATAAAAAGGTCATCTCACAGGTGTCTAAACTCATTGCAGAAGGTTTCATGAAAGAGAGAATACCCACTACCTGAGCCAAACATAAACAAAGCTCTAAATTACTATCAAAGTCAACGGATCATAGCACTTTCATCATAGTTTGCTACAGAAGTGCATTGTGAAGATTGAACTATGTTGAGAAAAGTACAAATTGAATACAGGCAAAGGATGTGTTAATATCGCGGATACTGTAATTAGAGGTTGTCCACTCAGTGAACCTACTGTTCGTGTTTTGGTGTCTTATCGAGGTACACAACACTGAGTGTATGTAAACATCCAAAACAAGTTCAGATCCTGTCACTCCTGCATTCACTGTCCGGTCGGTCGGTCGAGTCATAGTGCACCTACTACTGTGATATATTTCTGTAATCGTAATGTCTGTAAATTGCAAGCACACTGACCGGAGATAACCTCAGGTCACTGAGACTCCTACACTTACTCTGCACTCTTGCGTTCACTTACCATAACCCTCCCCCTCGTCCCCTCGTCCCCCATCGTTAGACCACCTCGCGTACTTTCCACAAATATTAACTGCGTCTTTACAGGCCTATAGTCTGTTCTTACAAGAAGATATAACGAAAACATCACTTCTGTTCTTTCCACAGCACGGCTTCCTCCGCCATTAACTCTCTGCACTTGCAAAAACCAACTTTAATCACAACTCTGAACTTATTACGTTTATGAAAATTTAATTACTTAAATTTTCGATGTGACAAAAGAAATAAACAAAAAGAGCAAAAGAAGAAAAGATATATATATAGAAATTAAAAGGAAATAAATAGCAGACGTTTTTCATCCTGTGAAACGGTCAGCACTATGACATCTTTATCAACAAGAACTATATGTTGATCTACTTTTGATAAGAAATGTTCCAGAGGAAACAAAATGGCGCCCAGGGAGAAGACGATCGTCTTGCACGATGTGTACCGGTATGTAAGCTGATCAACCGCGGACTTGGTCGTCTGCGGAAACTTTCTGTTTTGTTTAATTAAGAATGCTTTCATTGATGTCAAATGAAACGTAAATAAAAGTACAAAATTGTCATTTTGGGTTATCTACGTCTCTCCCACGATATGTGTAGTGATATCGGTAGCACATTAGACTGGACCTCTCCCGTGTTTACACTCATATTTATCTCTGGGACCTGGTGAGCTTAGTTTCGATTTATTTATTTTAAACTGTATGATGTACTAGTGCTTTTGTCATTTCATTTTCTCGTGACTTCACATTGATTGGTGGTTAACATATGTTCAGAGGTTTTATTTTGTCTTCGGGGAAAAATGTGTGAAATGAAAAGGTGAAAATTGAGA
This sequence comes from Pomacea maculata, assembly GCA_004794325.1. NCBI lineage: Eukaryota > Metazoa > Mollusca > Gastropoda > Architaenioglossa > Ampullariidae > Pomacea > Pomacea maculata. Next base: position 151,056 of record SRHC01002996.1, read on the forward strand.
ACAAGAAAAGAAAAGAAAAGAAAAAAACTAGGATATCACACCTTTCAAACCATCAGACAATAAACAAGTAGATGGTCAGGCAGGTAGACGGAGAGACAGGCATAATTTTGTCTCTGAATATTGACTCTCAGGGTTGTATGGATAAAAGTACTGGAGAATAAATGTTTATGATTTATTTCTTCTATTTTTTTTTTAACTAATGTGGACGGTAAAGATCATCGTTTGCTGTATGTAATTCGTTGCCCGGCTTTCTGTTTTTAAAGGCTGTGCACCTTTTCACTTCTGACCATAGGACTGGTTCACACATGTTGTGTTCCCCACCAATGGTTCGGCCCCGTCCGAGTCCTCACGACCACAGTGGCGCAAGGCATGCCGGGAACGGACGTAGTGAGTACACCACTGAACCACCGACGCTGTTGCAGTCATCCCAAGAGCCCCACATTTCCTTTCTAGATCAGAAAAAGCGATTTGTATCGCCCATCATAATTGCATATCACCTCTCTACGTTAACAGACGTAACAACGGATTTCACAGTTAGTTCCTCCAATCATGTATTCACTGCCATCTAGTAAAGTTGTCCTCTAGTACAATATAATTATATTACAATATAATAAAATATTTGTCGTGACTACATATATACCACAAATGGTTTGTGAAAAAAGTTAGTAAAATTCTCTTTCTTCCGTCCCTCCAGTTCCTTCCTCCTTTGCTTTTTCTCTTCATTCTTTCTCGCCATCCGACTTTATTTCTCGCATTTTACTTTTATCTTTAAGAAAATGAATTATCGAAAATGTGATTTTCTAGCAAGTGACGCTTCAGGGTTATGATGGCAACAACCATCGAGTTGCCGTCAGCTATCGGGACGAAAACGGTACACACGTGCGTGACATCCTGGACTACGGAAAGGTCAGTTCCCATTGATGCTTCCAAAAGGTGCGACTACAAGCCACTTTAGACTTTTTCCATTTGAAGCCAGCTTTGATCTTTAACAACGCCATACATTAGTAAGCGAGACAGAGATTTGTTTCTAATGTTACACCTGCAATGGCTAGTACGATATAAACCAAAATAATATACAGGCCAAAAGTAGTCTTGATAATTGATACCTCGAATGATTTAACCTCTTGCTGGATTCTGTAGAAGCAGTAAACAGGCAGTTCAACACTAAATTCCTACCTAAAGAAGAAAAGCTGTGATTAATGTTGAGCTTTGGTTGTCTTAATGATGTGACCTGTGCCAGGGGCTGGAGATGTTCATCACCAACGACATCTGGAACTCACCTCAAATTAAATGCACCAAGCACCAGCTGAAAGGTTCTTGGAAACCAGCATGTACACCAGGTTGGCTCAAAGTTTGTTTCCTCGCGTCTTTTGTGATGATTTAAAGCTCAGATTTGCTGGCAAGTTAAAATAATGTAGCCCTGTCATTCATTCGTTACAAAAATATGTTGTGAATTATTAATCACTGCTTTTTTAAAGAAAAGTATACACCAATGTGACAGATTCAAGAATATACTAATGAGGCTTAAAGATTACTCTCCTCAGAAGTTAGTCGTTTGTGACAGCAATTAACATAAACGACAACAATGAAATTCTTGTTGCAGCAAACGCTAGCATCAGCAAGGAGTTCTACATGGGCCACCCCCCGCAGCAGTACTATAAGCAGCTGTACGCAAAAACCTTTTCTTTTACTCGTGAAACTCTCAAAGCTAAGACCATGATGACCACAGACAAGTGTTCGATAGTTGGAGAGGTGGCGTATGACATCAGTGACCCTTGTAAGTAATCTCATGGGGTCTTTTTATTTTAATGGTCACTTTCTTCACTTGAATACTTACGTACTGCTTAACATAATACATGATCTCTCTTTTTCCTTACATATATATATATGCAATTTAAAAACACAATTTGACTGAATTTGTCCTTAAACATGTAAAATGGTCTCATATTTTAAGGTCTCTGGATCTTTTTTTCGAGGGGGTGTTGTTTGTTTTTATTTCCGTTAAACTCTCACGACCAACTGAATGCTACATTTTAGTTTTTCGCTCAGCATCTGAATGGTATTTTATTTAAGCAACAGTCGGGGGGAGAGAGAGAAGGAAATAAAACAATATCGAGATATTCGAAGAGCTATATCAATACGAAATACACAGTGGGCACATCCTAGGGTTGCTGAGCTGTCGTATTATGAATTCGTCACATTGCTGTAGGTGTATATATTTTATTAAGTTGATTCTAAAAACGAGGTGCCTGTGCGTTCAACTGTTTATTAACGTCTGTATTTTCACAGTCGGTGCAAAGGTGATCAACAGGTTGTACGTGAACCAATCATTCTACCCGTATGACGATTTTTTCAAGCCGCCAGAGAATGTCACATGCGTCCCAGACTCCGTGAGTCACGTGATTCAGAAGAAATCATAGCCGCCTTTTCTCGTGTTCCTTGCTGTTATTACCATCTAAAACACTGTTTGTGCATGTTATATGTATATATCTGTGTTGTTATGGTGTGTATACCTATCTTTCGGAGCTAGTACTGACAAGGAGTGCGATAATTTCAATTATTTATAATGTACAGTGATGATGAAAGTTCAGAACAGAGGGGATAATGACATTTTTTGGCAGTCTGTCTGTCTGCACTGGTTGACATACACACGAAGTCACACAGACTAAGATAATGTGTTTTCGATCTCTTTCCTCCCCAACAATTTTCGCGTTGTTTACACCAAACTGAAGGATAAATATGACTAATGATTGACATTAAAGACGGACTTACATCTGAGATAACTTAAAGATCATTAATATTTCTGTTCTCTCCAGAACCCTCCTCCACTGTCACCATGGCGACGGCTCAGCCTTTTCGGACTTCTGGTCACTTGGCCCGAGTACTGAGTCATGGTTTTCTTCGGATCCCATCAATGTCGTCACAGACTGAGGGCTTCAGGCCGATAAAAGAACTTTTTTTCTTTTTCTCTTTATTAAAAAATAGACGGATGCTGCTGCACTATATTTTACAGTGTGTATGTGTACACCATGATTAACAGTTGGGGGCCAGCACTGGACTGTTTGCTGAAACCCTGTGACTACCTAACAGGTCGCTCTAACCTGTATAGTGCGTCACGAGGACGCGTGACTAGAAGACCCACGAAGTTTATCGAGTGTATGAATGCACTCGCCTTGCAATACGCAGGACGAAAGCTGTCGACTTAACTGGTCAGAGGAAAACCTGGCTAACGAACGTCAAAGAGGGGACTGGTCATCCCGAGCAGGACCTGCTGACAGTCGGGCACGTTAGGTACCATGTCTATCCATGGTATCCCCCAAACGACAGGCACCAGTCCAGGGGTGTTTAACTTCATTGTTCTGCGTAACATTTCTTTAAGCACACTATAAATTACCTGTCATAAAAATACAAATAACGAAAGAAAACTAGAAGTTTCCAAAGAATTACATTCAGTTCCTTTATTTCATATGTGGTTCTGGCAATCTTGTAAAAGACTAGCGCTGTACATACCAACAGTCATGGGATAGATATCAACACCACACTAGTCTTGTTTGAAAAGGACTATATCACAATGACATAATATAAGACTTTACACAGCCAGAACAACTGGAGATACATTTCTACAATTTACAGATATCACAAATGGGTTTCAAACAATCCAGGTTATAGGTGTGGGGTTGATGGAGTTGTGCATCAAAAAGGTTGCAAACAAATTTTGTTCATCGAGGCCGAATAGTCTACCTCCCATCATTCTTCTGTCTACAGGGAAACCAAGACACTCTAAACAATTTTGATTATGAAACGCAAACTTCATCTTTTCCATTCCATCTTTGTTGTGCTAAGACTTGAAGTTCTAACAGCATAAAAACTGCAGAAATAAGATCAACATAAAGGTGACCGGTAAAACACCAAGACTTCCACAAAACACCTTTCAGCATTGATAACTACATCAGCCCCACAAGACCACATTCTATAAATCACGTTTACACCATTGCAAAAAAAATTAAAATTCTGTGCACACCTGACTTAAAGGGATTAAAACGAACAACACTGATTCATATAGTTTCAATAATTCTTAATGTGGAAAACAGGGCCTGCCATCTAGACGAAGACTAAAAATATACGCATAAGCACTCAGAAATAATAAGTCAATTCCAATTATACAGGTATGTTAAAAATAAGACAAAAGTTCTATTTCCCCTTTATTCGTTCTCACTCCACAGCTGACAGCGGAATGTATGCCAAATGCCATGTTATATAATTTATGTACAATTCTAAGTTTGTTTACCCAAACATAATGTTCGCATTAAGTCTGCAGGACTTCTAGAGCTGGGCTATTCACCAGACTATTGACACAGTTCAGTCTCTAATTACTTATACTTTCTTGGATACGTTGCAACTGATATCCATCACCAAACACAACACTCAGACTGTATTCTCATGCAACAGGCGGACTCCTAGCAAAGAACTCTTACTGGGCATTCTCCATTTGAAATAAGTGGGCTTTCATTCCAACAAATCACTGATCCAAACAAGTGGTACACTAATATGAAAAAAAGGGTGCAGCACTGCTTTCATGAAAGATTGACTCAATTTTTTTTCGAATACTCGAATTTGTTAACTTGCTTTGCCTCTTTAACTGCAAAAACAAAGATGAGAAAATATAACATAGCTAAAAAACATATTTTGGTCCCCATACCACTTGTAAAGTTACTAAAAATAGTCATGTTTCCTTTGAACAACCTGACACATAAATGACAGTATCACTCCGAAGACTAAAGATGTACAAGCCTGCCTACAAAAACGTGGCAATCCATACACATATTATCAAACCCCCAAATACTCCCCGTTTCTGACTCTAAACTATGTCATATTTGAAAGACGGTGAGAGGGCATTCCAAGCATTATTTGTCTATTACTGTCAAAATCTACATCCAGTGGTGTCTTCTGAATGTGGTCAATGCCAATTGCTGTCAATGCCACCCTTTACATCATATATCACTTTCACACGATCTACATGCCCATTTAGTTCTATGAAACAAAAGAATCTATCTGATGTCTGGCTAGAGTGGTTCATCAATTGACCCCAAATCCTTTTGGCTTCAGCTCTTTGACTTCTAGTTGTCTTCCAAGATACTCCCTGAAATTAAAAAACACATCATTGGCACCAGCCTTACATCAAAGGATGAATGAGTTAGAACACATATCCTAATTTAATCCCTACTGGTCACTTGTAGTTAACAAGAAACGTAGCTTAAAAATAAGCTGCATCTATGAATATTATACAAGATAACACACAAGTAATATTAAAAAGAGTTTGGCATATAAGTGCAGATGTATGCGTTTTATATAATTAAAGCATTTGTGTTAATTTTGCATATACAGCTTTAACTGTTCTGATACACAATATCTACTACACATAGTACTGTTACACTAACAATAATCAGCGCTACAAGTTTCTAAAAAGCTAAAACTCTTGAATGATTTTTTTTTAAATACCATGTATAAAGTAATCCATGCTCATTTACGAAATTTGTAAAGGAAAATTTTCAGGTCTTATGACAAGAAAAAAAAAAGCAAATCACAAACAAAACGAGAAAGAAAACCTCAGACCCTCTCTGCTACTTATTCATGGTAAAACTGCATAAAATATTTTATTTGCAGGTTCCATGCCTCTTGCTGATATAACATGCAAGAACAAAAATAACTGACTCAAACCTTGAAATTGAAGTTTCACTGTGTGAAAAAAAATATTTGTTTTTAAAATGGAAAATCATGTTCCCTGTGTGCAAAATCTGGTTAAGTGCAAACAATAACAGCTTGTTATATTTGATCATACTTACCCTATTTCCCATTCACACAAAAAGATGTTCTCCTACAAGATCAGTTTTATTGCATTGTTACCATCTTACCATTTCATACACAAAAAGGTAAAAACTGTAATGTAAAGGATTTTTCTAAAATTAATGTCATCTGACAAAACTTGAAAACAAAATTAACATAAGGCAAAAAAAAAAAAATAAAGGAACAGGTAGCACTCATCATTATCATCTCCTCCTCTTCTTTACTAATACTTGTTTTGGGTGTTTTGTCAAAAACCTCTGCACAGCTCCGGACAATAACAGTCCCTTATTGCCACTGAAATATCCAGCTTGGTGTCTGTCGGGACTCAAAGGGTCTGTGGAGGCTTTAAATCTTAGTATGGTTTACAAAATTCTTAAATGAAGACTGTTCCAAGTTTCCTATAAAATTAAATATTTTCATACACAAAAATACACACCCAAGACCCAAACATTCACCTATCTTTTTATGTGTTCTTCTGTATTCCTCAAATCATTTCTTTTCTCTATGTTGGCTATGTTCCAATTTTTTTATAAAGCTTGATATTTGTGTTACAAATGCAATCAATATTTGAGTGCTGAAACTGGCAAAAGGCTGAGTGGCCAGTTTTGCAAAGGAAAGAAAAGAAATTATATTCAAAGACTTAAAATACACTTGCTTTGGTTATGAGGAGAATTTCATATTCAAATTTTGCTGCTGTGACTGAAACAGAATGACTGTTCTAATAAAACAAACTTTGCACTTACCAATTGTGTACCATCAACTTCTGTACAGCTAGAAGAGCTTCATAACGAACATTGGGATCCTCATGTGTAAGGTATTGCATGACTAGCTGCTTAGCTCCAAGCTGTTCAACAACACTGGCAAACACAAATTGCAAATTCTAAGTGTACTCATGCCTTCAAAAACTTCTCATATACATGTACACAAGTGCATGCATAAATACAAACAATACTCTCCCATTTAATTCTTATGCATATTCCTTCAGTGTCCGTATGTCTGAGGACAAATATATTTTACCTGAGTGCACATTCATATCAAATGTTCATGCAGGCATATTAAAAAATCATTACAAAATCAAAGAAGTAGACAGAAGTAGCTGCCTCCTTAGCAGTTTATAGAATGAATACTGACTGCTTTCCATGTGGATAGTAGCGAACATATTCTCCAATATCATGGGCTGCGACAGACAGAATGAGGGCATCTCTGCTTGTCTCCAGAAGGCGTACCAGGATTCTACACACAAACAAATAATTAAAAAATGCCTGATTATTCTTTTAATGAATCCTCTTCCTAAAATAAAAATAAAAATCACCATGAAAGCAAGTATACAAACTATTCTCAGCAAGCACAATTGTGAAACAATTTTCTCTGCTCCTTAAAGGCTTCAAAATGAAATATTTGAGAGCCTTACGTGAAAAAAAAATTCACAAGAAAATTATGATAAGAAGAAAAGAGTAGCATAAATAGTAGCTTAAAAAATAAATTAAAAACATCAGATGTCAGCAACAGCCCACGCATACAAATCTTCATGCACCAAGCCTGTGTTACTCACTTGAGTAGCTCGTAATTCTTCTCGTTCAGGCGGATGGCATTTTCCCGCCAGAACCTGTCTGACTTGTGTACTGGGCTCCACTCCAGTCGTCCAGATTTGACTTCATTTGTGTACTCATCAAATGAGCTGTGAGACATTCATTATATAAACTTATCAAATAACTAAGACCTAGAACCCAGATTATTACATACGGTGTACATATAACTATTATTTAAAGGCAATCACCTCATCTCAACTCACAAATGTGCTGCAATACAATAATCGCCTTATATTCATCAAATCTAGAGTAAAAAGATTACCACAGTTGAATGCTTAGCTAAGGAACACTGCATGCAGACTGATCTTCAGGTAGAGCATAAGAAGAAGAAAACAAACAGCAAATTCCCAACCAATCACAAGTGAAGAAAAGGCAACATTTGCAGAATTTATGCTGTAATTACACCAAAAGACAGCACAAGCAAAAGACTGAGATAAACAGCAAAGAGAGAAAGAGTGGAAGAGAATACAGACCTTAGATCCTGCACAGAAGATGCAAGCTTTTCGTTCAGATATGTGAGGTCTTCTACAATGTCTGGGTCATCGAGGCGGCGACCCTCTAGCAGCTCTAGTTGTTTGACAACCTTGCACTGCACCATGGCCAGCGCATGCTCTTGCACCACCTCGCGGTCCTCAGGCTTCTCTAACATATTCTGCAGAGCAAACAAAGGATATAATGTATAGCTTGGATTCCACAATTGCTGGGCAGTTTGTGGATAGATTTACCATCCAATAATATTGCATAATGTGGCCCTATGCTCCTCAAGGAGTAACAAGGACTACACTAATAATGCCTAAACATAGTATCCAGACATTCAGATTAATGACAGAAGGGAAATATGCATTTCATAGTCGGATTTTCATGTAAGCCCACATGTCCCCTACCACATGTGTGTCTCCATGCAGCAGCAACACATGTGAATCATAGAAAAGAAAATGCAGCCACAAAACCAGCTTCGACAGAAACAGACACTGATGTACTTTATCATAAAACAGGATCAAAAAGCAAAAGAAACTGACTTACTCTGAAAGTAGCCAGGATGATTCGAGTTACTTTCTCCTTCACACTCTCGCTCAGAATATCAGCCAAGATGGGGATGATATTAAATCTAAAAAAAAAAGATGCCAATGCAAAATAAGACAGGAAAAAAAACCCTGCAAATGTGAAATAGCTGTTGAAAGTGAATTCTAAAGATGATAAATCTGAAGAGGCTGGAAAGAAAAACATCTCCCACCCTCCTTGCAGACCAAATATGATGTCTCCTTTTGCATGTTGTATTAATAAACATTTAAAATAAAAACACAATATGTGTTTGCAGTAAATTTTATAAAGCAGATCAATATTGTGAATTCTTACTTGTTCATGCGTTCGACAAGAGAAACATTGAAGGAGAGACACCACAGGCAGAAGATGAGCTGGTACTGTATTTGAAAGCCAACCTTGGAACCTGCCAAAACTGATGTGATTCTGCAAAGAAATAAGAATTCTTTTTCTCCAGCAGACATATTTCAGTTAACAAGTTAACTGAACCTAGTTATAAGCAAAAAAAAACACACCCTACCTATGGTGATACCTAAGTAGCCCCAAGGTTAATTTTAAAATATTGTTGATGTATGTTGAGGCTACTAATATTTAGTATGTAAAAATGTTCCTTTTTATATAAAAAATGTTGGCTTAATAAACAACTGGAAACTTAAGCCAAAGTATACTATTTTTTATGGTAAAATTTCTTTTTTTGAATACTTACCAGATGGCATGACTAAATGGAGTTATCCTGACTAGCTACCGTAATTCCAGCTGCCCACTCCCAATTGGTCAGACTTGATCAATGAGCAGGGAGAACACAAAATCAACCAACTCACCCACAATTCCACCTTTGCCAGCCAGTGAACTCTGCTTCTCCAGATTTTTTTATCTGGCTGAGAAGAAACTTACAGCAGGTGAGGTGGGAGAGAACCAGAGGGTCATGTCATCTGGTAAATATTTGAAGAGAGAAATCTTACCATCAAAAATGATATTTCTTCTTTGTACTGTACCAGATGACACATGGAGAATAAAAAAAAGGTTGGGGGGTGGTAAACAACACGAAGAAAATTTAATATACCTCATGATGTTCTCCAAGAAAATATTAAACAGCAGTTTGAAAGAAAGCTCCTATTTGGTTGTTCAGCAGTACTGTACTCGCTGAATGCAGCTGTCGTGAAACCACTGTCATTTCAAGAGGAGTGTTTAACTGACGGTATAACCTCACCTTACTCACTCTAAAGAAAATAGAGCATACAGATCTTACTTTCCCGTCGCATTTCATCTCTGACCACCAGCACCCATCTATCCTTGGACAAGAAGCAGCAAACCACACAATGTAAATCTGCAGTTCCAAAAGGCCACAGAAAAAAGGTAGCTTTTAAAAAAAACATCTGAACTGTATGAACCTGGGCTAAAAACAAAATGGGAGAGGACAGCTGGAATTAAGATAGCTAGTCAGGATAATTCTATATAGGCATGTCATCTGGCACAGTACAAAGAAGAAATTCTGTAACTTACGCTGAAATGCCTTCCACATCAACAAAGACCTGTCGATATGCATCAACCCTCAGCATCATCTGCAAGCACCGTGCTGCAGTCTGCAGATACTCGTTATTCTGTACAGAAAACTAAGCCTTTAGCTTTAGTGCTTTTGGACTCTTTCAAGTATCTTCCATTGCTGGTGGGAGGGAGGCTGAGGGACATGAATCTAGTAAATGCATGTGCGATAAACAAACTAAAAAAAAAAATATTCAAACTTAAACCAATTGGCGGCCCTAAGCTCCTCAAGGAATAACAAAGAAAAAACTAAACTAATAAAACCAATTGTCAGAATTTACATCATTTCTGTATTCTGCACAGTACACAAGCCCAGTCCAACATTCACAAGCAGCCCTGCCAACATTCATAAGATCTAGCCTTTTACTGGACTACGAAGTAGATAGACCCCAAAAGTTTCATCATTATACTCAATACACACTATTGATGCTTATGACATCTGACTACTTGATAATACTTAACAAAATAAAATAATATAACAAAAGAAGTTGATTTATAGAGAGGTTTTAAATATCATCAAAGGCAGGTTCAAAGTACAGTAATAAAAATACACAAACAAGATGTAAGAATGCAAGCTAGTCTCAGAAGCAAAAGAGATCACCGTGACCCACTTAGCAAAGCCACTCATGTTGAAAAAAAAAGATAAATGCCATCAGCATGGACACAAATCTGCATGTGCTGGCTTTTAAATGTTACAATGTTAAGATTTTTTTTCTTTAAATAAAGACAGCTTTTCCATGTATCTATTGATGGGAAGGACATAATTCTTAATTAAGGAGGCAAATGGGATTGATAGCTTTGATTTGCAAAAACACTAACAAGGAGATGGGTTTTATTTTGGACTGACTGTGTATGCAGAAATACTAAGGCATTATGAGCCACCATCATGAAATCATCTTTGCACATGCTGCATAGATCCAATGGGAGTTATGTGAGATGTCTTAAATTGTAAAAATAACCAAAACACACATACAATTTTTCACTTGTAAGAGAAATTTCTTGATTTGCTTTTAGCTAAAAATATTTCGCTAAGTATTTATCCTCTCAGCATTGAACAAAATTCTTTTTTGTGCAAATAATTTTCTTGTAAACTGCAAAACCACTGAATTCCAGCAAGATCTATAGATAAACACCCTCGAAGATCGTTGAGCTTTTCTTTTTGGTCACTTAGCTAGCCTTTCAGGCCAGCCTGTAGGAGTCATTGAGCCAAAGAACAGATTTAAATATGAGAAATGTCACCCACAAACTAGTCTATGGAAATCAAAAACTTACTGGCTGTCTGAGCTGATCTTTAAGCCATATCAGGTAGCTCTGCAGGCTTCGTTTCTCCATTGGCTCTTTGCTCCAGCAGGCTATCTTGGCAATGATGCGACTTGCCTAAAATAAAAAACCAGGCTTAAATCATCTGCAAAATCTAAGAGTATTATACATTCCACCACAAACTCTCTTTACAATATGTGTTAAACTTGGAAATGAAAAAAAGAAACAAACTATTCCTGTATGTACCTGGTAAACAATGAACTTGTCACTGCGGTCAAGCAGATGGAAAAATGGCTGCCACACAGACTCCTTGTGACGTTTAGCAAATTCCTTGAAAATATCTACTCTAGTTTTGTCCTCCTGAAATATATAAAAAGACAATGTTCAAGAAAGCAGGAATAACTGGAAAGTAAACCGAATATTTCTTGTCCATATACACTCACTTTAAGATATTTGCAATGGATACCCAGGAATATAGTGACTGGAATTACCATAAGCATATGCATGCTAACATACCGTAAGTGATAAAAAAAACAACAACAACAACTGAACAACAAATGTAATACATGGACAGCAATTTTTGTAATTATAATACATGCTCTTCTAACAAGGATCAACATGAAGGAAATGGAGGAGATATTAACACTATTTCACATACCTGCAATGCATCATCCAGCATGGTCAAGATATACTGCAGAGTTTGATCTTTGGCAATCTTCTCAATTAAATTGCGGAAGATAGAAGCAAACTATCAACAAAAATAACACATATATGTTCAGAATACAGAAAGATACTTTTGGTAGATTGTGAAAGATTTTATCTTGTGAGGAAATGGTGGCAATATATAAAACTCACCTCAGCCAATGAGTTGTAATTCTCTTAAACTTTGTAAAGACTGTGTTCTAAATACCTCAAGTATAATTCATTGAATGATGACAACATTGTCCAAACAAAACCAATAAGGCAATGCATAAAAATTAATTGATAAATTTGTTGCCATATACAGAAAGACAGCAGCCAAATGTTTTGATTTATATGTCAAAATGCAAAACATTTAGATTTTCACTCTGGCTTTGTATTTTACAGTATTTATTTACTGCAAGCTGCATGGCCATCAAAATTTCTCATTTAAAGTTAACTAAGTAATTAGTCACTGTAAACAACCTTAACACAAAAATTCAATACCTTTGTTCACAATCTATATCCATAAATGTTATTTTTAAAAATCACCTGCATGGGGTTTGGAGAAATAAGAGATGCTCTCTCTTCAGGACTGGCTTTGTCAAAGTTGGAAATAAAGGTGTACACCTCATTTGAGATCATCTGTCCCCTTGAAAACATCCATCACATATTTTTTAATACTCTAAACACCTGATGTTTTCCATAATAGAAAAAATAAAAATCCATAAGAGGTATTACACAAATACAAACATCTGTAAGTCCTTAAAATACATGTGTATATCTGGAGTCGAGTTTACCAGAAGTGTCATGGTTCATTATTTTACCAAGTATATGACTGAAGCCTGTCTTTATAGAAAAACTTATTAAAACTTTCATCTGGAAAGTTGTCCTCAAGGTTAACTCTGGGTTGGAGTTTTTTTAGATGGTCATATAATATGAACAAGCAATAAATGCCACCTATTATTTTCATAGTCCTAAAATGTTGAAAAAATGAAAGAGAACGTTAAGTGAAAAACAAAAACTGTATTATTATTTTTGGAACAAGTGTCATGAAATGCCATGAATCTCTCTTGCTGAGCAAAATTTTAAAATAATAAATTCAAAATCAGATGGGAAAAAAACAACAATATCCTTATCGCCTAGTTTATTTTATTAAGACAGTTTATTAATAGCACACAACTGGAGTAATAAATTTTCACAACTGCTATTTCTACCATGGTGTAGCTTACTGGAGATATGACTTCCAGTTGACTGTGTTAGATCTAACATCATTGGCTCTTTGTTGAAGGAGACTGGTTGCAACCTGTGCTCCTGTACAGACATAAAATATTTAATATATTATTTTACAAACTTTTTTTTAACACACTGAAAATTCTACAACCCATGAAAAAAAGATAAGTGCTTAAAATAAGTTACATGTTTAAAAACCCTCTCTGAATTTAACATTCTAACTAAGAGGACTGCAAATTTTTAATGTTTTCAGATGGTACTTGAAATCTAGCAAATGATAATATCGCATACACTATACAGTCACTTTAAAAAAAAAATGACCAAATGGAAAACATCAAGCATGTGTTTATCTCATATTTTGGAACAGACAGAAAGAAGGAAGGAATGTACGTGTACATATATGCATCAATGTGAGTGTTTTCGTCTCTGTTGTTAACAATGATTTTTTATTCTTTTTAAATGTGGTCTTAATGTAATGTTTATTCGTCATACGTCCCAAACACTGGCGTTGTTGTTAGGAACGGAAATGTACATTTATATCTATAATCTCAACCACAGTTTATAGACAGCTGCTGATGCTGTTTGATATTATGTAAGATATATGACTGTTCTGTAATACCGATTAAGTTACATCGATCAAAGGGAACCTATAGCAGAAATTCTGGATGGAATTGTTAGCCTTTGCTGTAATTACGATACGATGTGTCGTTAGAAAGTCCAGTCAGGTTCACGACTGAATCTATCTGTTGCAGTTAAATCTATTTGCGTGCTTCGTTGAGGAGCAGTTACAGTCATAGTAGCATCGATTTGTGCCATATGAAAAAGACGTAAGTTTTTGTCAATTAACTATGTTGTTAGGAATGCATTGCTTTCCCATCACCGCCCTATCCTTTCTGTCACTGCCATACCCATAAGTGAAGATACAGAAACAATGTTACTGAAATAGTGAAAACAAAGCTTACCTTTCTCCAGGTCTTCGATATGATCCAGTTTTTCAGTAGTAGCCATTTTTCTGCCAATCAGTAGCACTCACGACAGCGATTAAAATATATGTTTTTGTACAGTTTTTAAGTCTCTGTTTTAAGGATCTGTTTCGCGTCTGATCATCTGCTAGCAGACATCATCGGTCATGTGATAATCTCTACTTCCGATGTTATTCATAAGACAGGAAGTGACAGTTAAAATTGAGATTTGCAAAAGTAAAAACTCAAAATTCATCAGCGTTGTAAAATATTGTTTTACTTGTGATACAATTAAACCTGTCATGTATCAAACTTTCTAAAAACGTTTTACTGCTCATAATACACTTTTAATGATGTCGTTGTAGTAAATTATATTTTTTAAAGATTTTGAGGGAAAATCAAGCAATCCAACTTTTTTTTTTAACAATTGTTGCTCTCGAAATCTAAATTTAATTATTTTTAATTTGACTTTATTTTTACTAGGTCACATTGAAATTCCAAATAAGTTTTATGATCTTTCCCTTAAACAGAACTGTGCTTTATTTTGTGATTTTTAACTTGAATAGTTGCCGTCATCTTAGAAACAAATGAATTGTACACCTGTAAACTTGCTGTCAGCACGCACGTGTTGCTGGCATAGGTGTTTAGTTAAATAGGAATGATGAAATTTCCGAAACATTGCATCGCTACCTCATTGTGGTGATCCTCGGTTCTGAGTTCGCTACGCTTTTGTGCTGCAATTATCGCAACGAAATGTGGAAGTGGAGATGTACGATTGTCGACTGGACACGAATGCTAAACGAAGTGCTCACTTTGATTACATTTTGTGAGAGAGTCTATCAGTTCAGCTGCTAATAATTGTAGTAAAGTAGTTTCCTGTTGCTTTACCGAATACAACAGTAACTCAACCATGAATTCGTCAGATGCTAAAGGGACCAGCACAGATTCACGTGGTAGTTACCTGCGCCACATTCGTCTTGAACATCTGTATGCTGGAGTTAGTGGCGGCGTGATTTCTACTCTTGTTTTACACCCACTCGACCTAGTCAAGATCAGATTCCAAGGTGAGACTAATGATGACACAACAGTTTTCATTCAGGAGTTCAAATTGTTACATTTGATTTGAGGATTGGAAGGGGGAGGGGTCATTTCGCACCACACAGCCAAAGTCCATTCCTCCCTATATTGTTCGAACAACTTATGGTTCTTTCGGTAATATTTGATGTTAATAGATACTTGTGTCAGCATTCATCGATTCTTTATTTGGGTCTGGAATAATTTGATTTCTAGGTCTTGGGACAAAATAGACATAACTGGGACGAATTGGCTTAGGCTTTGGGGCAAATTTACTGGTGACCATTTGGAGAGACTGAAGAATGCCTTAGACAAGAGACTGAGGCAAGAATAGGCAGGTTTTTGGTAGGGTAAATCATGCATAGACCATATCGCTGCACTACGAAACATTATTGAACAGTCCATCGAATAGCAGTCGCCACTCTACATAACATTTGTGGATTTTGAGAAGGCTTTTGACTCCGTAGACTGGGAAACCATCTGAAAGCTGATGCAGCACTACAGATTTCCACCAAAGCTCATTGCCATCATCCAGCAGCTGTATGAGGACTTGATATGCCAGGTGATCCACAACGGAAAGCTGACTGACCCCTTCGCAGTGAGGCAATGTTGTATGATCTTGCCGACAATCTTCCTGATTGTCATAGACTGGGTAATGAGAAGAAAAACCTCTATCAGCAACACAGGCGTTGAGTGGACTTTCGCCAGGCAATTTGAGGATCGCAGCTTTGCCGATAGCATTAGCCTGTTGTCCCACAAGCAGCAACACACACAGACAAAGCTCACTCAGCTCTCAGATGAAGCACCAATGACTGGGCTGACCATCAACATCAAAAAGACGGAGGTAATACGGATCAACAGCAAGCAAGAAGCCCCACTCCAGCTACATGGGGAATGTATTACAGAGTCTGACTGTTTCACCTACCTTGGCAGCATAGTCAGCAAAGATGGAGGTACAAATAAAGCTCTAAGAAGCTGAATAAACAAAGCCAGGCTTGCATTCCACAACCTGCGACCTATCTGGAACTCCAAGGCTTTATCTCTACACACCAAGATCCACATCTTTAACACAAATGTAAAGTAATCCTTCTATATGGATCCGAAACATGGAGTGAAACAAACACCATCAGCAACAAGATTCAGACATTCGTCAACAGATGTCTGCGCCATCTGTATCTATGTAAAATAGAATCAAGAGATTTAAATTATTACTGGAACCGAATTTTTAGAAGTGTCAATATGTATATTTAAATTTTATGCTTTGATTTTTTTTTTTTTGGCAACAAAATTTACATGTTTTTGGTCTTATGGTTCTCCACAGTCCATGAAGGTCAGAGTACAGTGTCACGACCACAGTACCGTGGTGTTATACATGCTATGCATAGCATTGTCAAGAACAACGGCTTTTGGGGACTTTATCAAGGTGTCACTCCAAACATATGGGGAGCTGGTATTTCCTGGGGCTTCTATTTCTTTTTGTGAGTATTTGACTCCAGATGCATTATAGTTTGTCAAAACCATGGGATATTTATGCATTTTCTAACCATTTACTGAATTTATTTTTTGATTCTGCCTAAAAAAACGAAAGGGTCAGGTTAACCTATTGACATAGTATATCAGATGCTTTTTATTTTTGTATATTGTATGTTGTATATCGCAAAATCATACATTAATAAAATAATATGTCCTTCAGAACAGAGTGAGAGGTTATTTCAACAGAGTTTCTTTATTTTAATAATTTTGATTTGAAAAAATTGTGTAAACAGTTTTTATCACAACAAATTATTAATAGTGCTTTATTGTAACTGAGTTCTTTCACACTTTTTTGTTGAAATAGATACAATTCTATGAAAACCTGGATGCAGGATGGTGACTCAAAGAAAAACTTGGGTGCAGGCTGGCACATGTTCATTGCTAGTGTAGCAGGTTGGTCAATGAGGACGATTTGCTGGTATAATGAAGCATTAGTGTTACTTTCTTTGGAATCCATTATAAAGGAGCAGCTATCGTAGTATCTCTAATGAACTGTATATTTGAATTCATTTGGAATAATTTCATTTAGAAAAGGCACATTAGCATGTTTGTTATCCTTGTTACCTTGCAGTCTTTTTCTAATTAGTTTACAGTAGTCTTTATTATTTTTGCTGCTGCTTCATTTCTTTTTAAATGAATGCTTTGCTTTTTATGGCTTTTTCAAACTAAAGTTTGTTGCAGATGAAGGGGACTTTTTGTTGTTTTGTGAGCAACTATTGAGGGTTTTTTTCCTGTCCGGTTTAGGGTTCGGTACATTGACTATTACCAATCCGATTTGGGTAACAAAGACAAGGCTGTGCTTGCAGTATGAAAATGCAGGCAGCCAAGGAAAACCTCTACAGAATGCTACACAAATGTACCTTGGCATGTCAGATGCTTTAGTAAAAATTTACAGAATGGAAGGTCTTCGTGGTTTGTACAAGGTTTGTATCTCTTTCTTGTTGCCTATTTTTTCACTTTACTTTATGGATAATCTTGAATATTTCTTTTGGGGGGGGGGCTTTTGTTTTTGGTTCAAGTAAGATTCATCGTCTTCACAGAAAAGAACTGCAGCAAAAGTAAAAAGAAACGGGTGCATGTAAAATATGGTCAAAGAAATTGAAGAAAAGAAACAAGAATAATTTAATTAGCAAAAGAGAAGAGACTGTGTTCACATGTGCTTAAGTATTTATAAATGGAAGATAAAATGTGTTTATGCTTGTAAAAGATTTTATTTTAATACCATGGTCTGTTCCTTTTCAGACATCATTGCTGTTACTACTCTGTGATGCATGTTAATTGTTCTATAAGTGCCAATGCTATTTATTGATAATCTCTGTGCAGGGCTTTATCCCCGGGGTGTTTGGGATTTCTCATGGTGCATTCCAATTTGTAGCATATGAAGAATTGAAGACACTGTATAATCAGTACAGACAGCAGCCTATTGATTCCAGACTGGTAAGGTTTTGTATAGTTTATGCTGGCATTCAGTACCATTGGTTGGCAAAACTTTGCTTTATTAGCATGGTCTTTTCCTTTTTTCCAAAGTTTTCTTTTTTAGGTTACTCTGGTGTTGTTCTCATTGGTGTCCAACTCTTATTTATTTTTATTTATTTATTTATTTGCTGCAGAGTTCTGGAGAATACATTGTTTTTGCTGCCTTATCCAAGATATTTGCAGCAACCTTGACATATCCATATCAGGTCGTTAGGTCAAGGCTTCAAGACCAGCATCGGCACTATAATGGTGTGATGGACGTTGTCAGGCAGGTTGTAAGGTGGGTCTTAAGTTATAATTGTTCCTGCTTTTTCAACCCATTCTGCAGTTTAAAAAGTGCAAGGAGGTGAGGGGAAGGGAGGCTTTGCCTGGTCCATTTCTGTGGGAACCAGTTTTCTTTATCATGTATATTTTCAAAATGGCATTTATTTCAGGATATGTAAATTATATGCATATACCCCAGTAACTTTTTTTTCCCCACCACTCTTCCTCTCCCTATTGCATAAAAATCCTGTTAATAACCGTACATAATACAGATGATCAAAATGAAATAAATTTTCATCTTCACTGTGACTGGCCATTTTTGTACTTTTGTGTAATGCCTTCCACTTCACACCATCCTGGCATGCAAGAAGGATATGGGTGATGTAGAAAGCCAAGCATTCCCTGCATTTTCTCCCCTGGCAGGAAAGAGGGCATGCGAGGGATGTACAAAGGGTTCACTGCCTACATGATCCACGTGATGCCAAACATCTGTATTGTCTTCCTGCTGTATGAGTACATGACCACCACATTTGAGGAGCCCAGCACCACCCTCAAGACACAGATTGAGGATGTTGCAGACACCATTTGACAGCATATAGAGTTTAATTTACTACTGTGAAAATTTCTTATAAATGAGAACATCGGCCAGGACCATGTGATCTGAATGCAACTATTACAGGCAGCCAGACGACTGCAAGTCTCTCAGTTTAAAGCCAGCATCTATAGCTGTGATCTGTGCAGTCACTGATATTAATTTTTAACATGGAAAATGATACTATTTGTGGAACGAGAATTATTTTTTAATTTATTCTTAATTTGCTTTCAAAGGCATTGTAACTGGAAAGACTGATTTTATTTTATATTTTACTAATTTGAACTATTTTCATTTCTACTTTTCGTGTCGATGCACACTTATTAAATACTCCTTGAATAAGTTTATATTTCAAATAGCTGCCTATTTCATCAACTCATCTTTCCTACTATTGCTTGCATACACACCCAGAATTTGAAAGGTCAGATGATTGATATGCTTAGAGTGTCTTATGGCCACACAAGAAAAAGAACTAGCAGTCATTTGCCTGGAATTTTTGTTGTTTTGTGGTGCACATTTGCTTCCATTGATCACAAAGGATGGATATGTTTTTGTTGTTTGGCAAGTTTGTATGTCAGAGTGTGCGTGTTGGAAGTGAATTTAAAATTTAGGGAAATTGACATGCCTACTTTCATTACACATATCAAAAACCAAGTGGGAACAAGTGTTTCGTGACTGCTTGTTAAAGATGCACATTTTTATTTTAATTTTATGTCATGGTGTCAGATGCTAGTAGTGGTGCTTTTCAAGGAGCTGTTTCCGACTTGGCTAAACTATAAGAGATGCTGGTATGAACATGTCTTCCAGTCTATCAGGTCTGAGGACTTGCCTTAAAATGCCTGTTAAGTCCAAAGAATGGTTAAGAACCATAACTCACCAAATACTTCATAGTTCCAAAACTAAGGGCATTGCATAGCAAAAACAGAAGCAAAAGCATTTATAAGTTTGCTGAAGCCAGTAACTGTCTATATCCGCACAGGTTGGAACCTAAGATATGATGATAATAATGTGTGTTGATAATTGCCTTTCATATTTAAAAATTAAGCATCTGCAATGGATACCATTGATACAAATATTTGTCTCAACAACTTACCTGATTTGTACAGTAATAATCGTATCAGATCAATTTTTTAGAAGTATTAAAGAGGTTGGTGCTGTTACATGTGATAATACAAAAATATTTGTCTTCCCAAACATGATTCATGTGTACAAAACTTCAGTATTTAATATTTGTTGGTAAACATTGGATGTTTGTTTAGTTAATTGTTTGGGCCAGTAAATAAGGGCATTGTGGCAAGCATCATCTTAATTGCTTTTCACTAGTTCTTCTGGTTTGAAGTCTTTTTTTAAAAAGAAATGCATGGAATAAACAATATCTCAGTATTCTTCACCTTTGACAATTATGTATGCATGATGATGTGATTTCTAGAATAAAAGTCAAATGCAGATAAAAGTAAATGCAAACTTGTATACATGATTAAAACCAAACAGTTGGCAAAACAATCAAGCAAGAATTTAGGTGGTGATTCTGTAGAAAGTTTACTCATATCTAAGTTTATGTTGCTGTATCTCATATTTTTTTTATTATTTGGAACATTTCTGTAAACACCATCACTGCTTAAGAATGCCTTTACTGTTTGATCATGCTTTTTTGTTGTTGTTTTTTGTCCTTGGTCTGGTCTAAAATTGGCCTTTTATGTCACATTCCTTTAGATCTAAGCTGCATATGGAGAGGAACAATCTTCTATATTTTGATGATATTTTTTCCAACCTAGCCTTTTTACATTTATTTTAATGGATGGCTTTATTGCAGTACCTGGGTATTGTACATGCAGCAGTTGCACGAATAAATTTCATTTTCATAGTATTTTGCTTCTTTGTGACACCTTTCTGCTTCAGTCACCTTAAGTGTAACTATCCAAACAGCTACCATCCTCTTATTTTCAAAATGTGCTCAAACATGTGGAGCTGACAAATGTGGTTTGTCTGAAAGGTTTCTAAAATGTTCTTTATATCAGCATACAAGGAAGTAAATGTGAACAGACCATATATATATACTGAGCTGGGTTTGAACAGAATATATAAAGATATTGAGACGGGTGTGCATCACCTTTACACAGATAGTCTGATTTTAAACTGTTTACTGCATTTGAATTGTGAGGAAAGCCACACAGAGCTGGTCATAAAAAATTTGATATAACATAAATGAACAATTTTTTGTATAGTTTCATTTGGTTTGTGGGTATCAAATCAAATTATAAACATTGTTATGACTAATCCACTGCATAACTAAATGGAAAGTACAAATATTTAAAAGAGTTAAAAACCAAAATATTTAATGCTTTTTTTTAGAGTAGCATGTTGATTAGGTCAGTGATTTTCAAACTTTTCCAGACAAGTGCCACCTTTCGAAAATTCAAATTTGACCAAGTACCACCTCCCATTCCTGCCCCATACGAATATATATATACTAGTCTAGGACTTAGTCATGGTGCTCACTTACTACCCGTCATACCTTCGTGTACCACAGTTTGAAAACCAAGGGATTCGGGTGATAATTGTTTACATAAAGTTTCTCAATTCTAGGTGATTACTAGTGCAGCATAAAAGCCCTAACAGTAAAGACTTGAAACATCTGCTGCCTATGAACCTGTTTGTAACTCAAATGCTTGAGCGCAAATGGCCCATTAAGTCGCACTGCATTAACATTGGCGTGTTGGATATTCATACACTCTTTAAAAAGTCATCAAAAAAAAAATTGAAACAAATTCAATGTATATCTTGAAGCCAACTGCTGTTAACGGTATCACTATGCTCTAGATGTCTTTTTGAGGATTCTGCAGTGACAACAGCAATACCCAGGCGCAAATAATTACAGAAAAATATTTGATTCAAACTGCTTTTTCTTGTTACTGAAACTGTATAAGACTGGTCTGATGGCTAGGATTTAAACAGAATGACAATATTAGATGATTAAAAATGATTGTGTATTGAACTTGTCTAGCATAGAAACATCTGTAACCTTACAAATCTGTTTTGCCAAAAGAAAAGTTCTGGCAACGCATGGTGCAAACACAAAAGAGGCAACTATTTTTTTGTGTGAAGAAGAATAATACTCTTAACAGGATATACATGTACATTTGTAATGGAATCCGCACTTTGTAGTAAATTATTTCACACAAAGAGACATTTTTGCTACATTGGGCAGATGCTATAACCACACTTTATTTTCTTGTTTCCTCAGATACGAGGGGTGGTATGGCTTCTACAAAGGGCTGTTACCTTGTGTTCTTCGAGTTACTCCTGCCTGTGCAATCACCTTTGTGGTATATGAAAAGATCATCACCTTGCACCAAACATATTTGAAAACGTAGTGTTTTGTCTGTCTCAAAAGCAGGCTCAGGCTAAACGGCAAGGTGCTGAAAGATAAACAACGTTTGAACACTGATTTTTCTTGTGCATATGAAAACCAATGGAGCATTTTATGCTCCCATTCTTTGATCAGCTTGTTTCTGTGTCTTTTACATGTTTGTATGCATGTTATCATATCATTTACATGTTTGAATGCATGTTGTTATGTCATTTACAAGTTTCTATAAAGGGAGGTAAATTCTTTCAAACGCTTGTTTACTCAAAAAGATCTTTAGCCCATTAAAACTAAAGTTAAAGTGAATGTCTGTTTTTCTTTCATTTGATGCTTAATTTGACATTTTTTTAAAAAAGATGAAGTACTTTATTGATTGGGTTCACACTTGCAACGTTTAAAATACCTTAGAATGGTAAAATAATGAATTGGTTTTTGTTTTTGTTTTGTTTTTTGGCATTATTTTACAATTCATACTTTGTGATTCTGGAGCGCAGAGATGAAAATATGTACACATTTATTTGAATGCATATGCTTTCAAGCTCAATGTAGATCTTAAGACATTTTATGTGTGGGTTGTCTGTGTGAGAACCTGTTTAAAGATTATTGTACAAATATGCCTAATGAACATTAGCAGATACCTATGACGGGCAGCTAAATGGCATCTGCTATTGAAATGCTTTGGTTTTTGAACTGCTCTAAGAACTCATTAATGAGCATGATCTCCGCTTTTTTCGATTAAAATTATTGATGGAAGATATGCAACCATCTCCATCTTCGGCACACTGTTCAAATAAGTGGACTGGTTTATCCTTTGATTGCATGCTGTTTAATACCTATCTAATTATTGTGAAAAAAAGATCTTCAAGAGATCATTTGCCGAGTGATTTTGATAAAAAGTTATTAATTTTGGTTCCCGATGCTGTCATGCGAGAAGTTTCAGCTGCCTGGATGACGGTAGTGGTTTGTTTGCTGGTAGTCACCCTTTTAAACGTTTTTTAAAGTGTCCCCCAAATCTCAGCTTCGATTTTATAAACAGAATTGCGCATACTGTTATTTGGAAGATGTATTGCATCTTGTGCTTATTTCAAAAGCTAGACAGAAATTGTATCAGTAATCGTATTTTTGTTAACGGTGATGGTGCTGACCAACCAGGTGAGACCTAGTCAGATATATTTCTTATCGAAACCACGAAAATTTTTACAGGATGTGATTTGAACGAAGAATATGTGGTCACTTGATTTTCCTTCCCTTGTGGTGATTATCTTTAACAAGAGATTAACTGATGACAAGTAAATTGTTTTAAAATATTTGAAGATTTATGCGGGTGTTTGAATAAGTGATCGGGATGGGGAGGATTTGTCTGCTAAATTTCGAGCTAAGATGATTTGGAAATTTACTGATTGTTTGCAATTGAGTGATAATCAAATTTCCGAATTTGTACCAAAAATGCATGCATTCCGAATAATACCGAACTCAAAAAAGTAAACTTCGTTTTTATTTCAAGCTTTTTTACCTTGTGTCTACACGCACTTGCTCCATGTGCATGCTCGTATGAAAGAAACTGCGCCCATTGTAGAACTCATGCAAATTCTAAATATTGTGTTTAAAAAATTTCCGCCTTAGAAATACTCGTTGATTGTGCAGCAAACAATACTACACAGTTTTATTACACGAAAGACAAACCTGCGTAAGCACGCACGCACAAAGAAAATCACTCCTAGAACATTAGCATACAAATACGATCTTATTTCTTCGATTGTTCACCTTTGATGCGTCGAATTTTCGAGCGAACGGCTATAAAAATGTCTTGGACAAAGCCATGGAAACTTCGCACTGCAACATACATGTCATTCTCAGATAACTTGTTACGTCCAACATCCATAATCTGAACTTCAAAATACAAAAGCATCCATTTACAATTCCATCCAGTACTAACTTATCTATCAAATGTAACAAAATAAATAAAAGTTTGTGTGTATAGCGTCTTATCCAGCACTTTAGACAAGCTCAAGACGTTCACAAACGACAGAAAGTGGTATGACGTCAAAATAAGGTGATGACAAAACAAAATGACGTAGGTGTGTAGCAGACGGCGTACTTCACACCAAAGGGCAGAGTTCACATACAGCACCAACCACAGTCTGCAGCCCAAATAACAAACATGTCATACAAGCCGGAATACACTCAATGGCAAATGCTGTGCCAAAAATCCAACAGACGGCATCAGTCGTACTCGAACGACGAATGATCCCCAGCATGCAAAAATATTCACTGCTCAAAGGTCAAGCGGATATGAACCCCACAGAACTGCGCCGATCTTGAAGCAGAAATTTCAAACTCACGATGGCAGGCA
The DNA here is from genome assembly GCA_004794325.1 of Pomacea maculata. Classification (NCBI taxonomy): domain Eukaryota; kingdom Metazoa; phylum Mollusca; class Gastropoda; order Architaenioglossa; family Ampullariidae; genus Pomacea; species Pomacea maculata. The sequence continues at coordinate 175,864 of SRHC01002996.1, forward strand.
CGTGACGCACATGCACGACGAAGTTGTTACATAAGACAAATACCACAGAGCTCTGCCCCCTGCAGCCTTACTGTCCTTTTTGTTAGCTTCTACTTGTATATTTGAAAACATTTCGAGAATGAATTTGTATAGTGCATATCGCCCCACATATTTATTGAATTTTTGTTGTTTATGCAAGTTTGTGTTCCGATTCTTCCCTCACCGTTTTCCAGACCTAAGAGTTTCGCCTCCTTTACATTGGTGCGCCGTTTTTGTACTTGTTTACCTGGCAGAAACAAAAAAGCCAGCTCACATGACACCTTTCATCCTCCGTTAAAAATGAATCAAACGACACTCTTTTTTACGTTCGTCTTTTTTCTCCATCGCACGCTCTCGCCCCAACCACCCTCAGGACTTACGCTGGTAGGTGGTGCCAGGTTGCCAGTAGGAACTGGCGGCATGAATGTTGTCTTTCCACAGCTGCAGCTCCATGTCCCAGAAGCTCTCTTCACCATCTTGTACATCATTTTCAGATGCGTCTGCTGATTCAGTCCCTACCCCACAGCTGTCAACCTCAGCGGAGTCAGTTGCTGTGACTGACCGGTGACCAGAAGCTTGATGAAAGCGCACACACATACACTTTGTGCGACCACCGAGCCGATTGGCATCGCATCCTCCATCCACAATTTTGACAGCTTCTCGCTGGGTCTGGCGGTGCTTCGATGGCGTCGTGTTCAAACATCCGGGCCCCGCCGCTGGTATTGAAACCGCCGTTGCAGGCTTGCGTATGAGGGGCGACTTGTACGGACCCCATTGTTGAAACAATTCCGATTCTTCGGCGATGTGAACACTCTCGATTACATTTTCCCTTTTGGTTACACCCCACGTGATATGTTTCTTGTCCTTCTCTTGTTCTTTCGTGTACTTCGTTTTATGTATGTACGGGTGGTTAGTGTTCAGTAAAAATAAGTGTTTCGCAGTACGATATTTTCTCGCGAAAGTCCAGGTGAGCTTTCCGTGATAACTCCATTTGCGATGTCTGCATCGAAATTTTATCATGCCGTCGACTGCTTCTGTTTTCACTTCTGATTTGAATGGTTCGCTCACTTTTGGCAGATGAGGTGGCATGCGTAATCTTCCTTGTGGCTTGGGTACATTGTTTAATTTTCCAAGGTGGATTATGGACAGATCCGAAAGAAGCTTGTGTATTGTTCTGGAATTGGACTGCTGGCTGTGATACCTGTGCCCTGTAAGTAGCCATGGAACCTGGTGCTGCTGGCTTTCGTATGAAAGGAGATTATTACGAGGCTGAAGGAAGACTTGTTCATTTACCGAATATGTGCCACGACAGCATAATTGTTGGTATGTATACTTTAATCCCGTACCCATGTTCTTGGAATCTAAGATCCCCAAATTATTTTCTTCCTCCGTAGAGCGTTCACCAGAAAATATACTGTGCAGAGGGTCGAATTTCTCCTCCAAAAGTGCTTGTGCTCCTGGTTTATGGTTAGTCGGACAATACTGGTCTTCATCAGAAATTGAGATCCTCTTCAGCACACTGTAAATACAGGAGACAAATAAGTGTGTTAATTAGTTTATCATACAGAAAAAATAAAAGTAGCATCCAGCTTGCGTATGTCAAGGATTCCATTTAACTGGCATTGATGGCATAACTTCAAAGTTTCATTACTTTTATATATTTACTTGCCAACATATTTAAGTGAAAGCACCCCAAAACTACGATCCACATATGGTAGATGTGTTTTATGCATTATCAATAAATAAAAACGGTTATGGAAAGCTCGCACTGTATAAACGTCAACAGTTTATATCACCTGAGAATATCAACACGACTATTGATTAAAGGGGCGCGGCACCGACAGCACAGGTTGGCAGTACCTGTCAGCCTCCACGCGAAAATCGCAAAATGCCGATGACGTCATTCGTAACGGTTGCAGAGAGCACAACGGCCTCTGAACGCTGCCCAAGCCAACGGCTCGGCTTGATTCTGGTGACGGTGCCCAGTCGTCCTGCGAGTAAACCAAACTGGAATGTCCTGCGGAAATCACCCTGGCATAGTCTGCAATGGGAAAAGACCCTAACTTAAAATACGTTCGCTTTTACAACAGTTTTTAAAGAAGATAGAAAAGAAAATCAGAATGCAATTTTCTACTTCGCTGCTGATATCGGCGAGGTTTCAGAGTAACACGAAGCCACGGAGTGACAATGAGGCTGCAGCGTTTTGTGTCGCCATTTTGTAAAAGCAGAGTGCTGCGAGGAATGTTTGCGGTGACGGCGTAGGCAACTCCACATTGTTTGTCCAGAGATTTGTAGAAGAGAGTTTTCTGATTTCTCCTATCGCTAAAAACTTTGGCAGAAATATTCTCTTCTTCTCTAGTAGAGTTATGGACTAGATTTCATTGGTGTACGTTACTCCCTGTCTAAAGATGTTATGGGAGGCTCTAAATAAATAAACAAAAGCTAGTACACAGAACAGACTTATACAATGTCGTAAGTTGAGAGGCAGCAAAGGACAGTGAAGGCGAGCAAATCACGTGACGGTCGGAACTAGCTTAATTATTATCTCTGGGTATTTCCGCAAACTCCCAGCGGCATCTCTCACCCTACCCTGCACTGCAGTGTCTGCTGACTGTCAAGAGCTGGGACATCACCTGTACGACTTTGGGTACTTCAACTGATCACGTATTAAAAAGTACACACCCATTTTAAAACAAAACGGCTCTGTGGGCACTTTAATGTGTGAAAAAAAGAACTCTAACATAGCCCAACCACGGACGTGTATAGGTGGATTGCTGGCTGTCTGCCGAGACCATAACTTAGCCTCTAGCTCTCCCCTGTTAGTATCGGCGAGCCTTAACGATGAATGTGACTAAACCGGAAGCTTTGTACAAACCTGCCTCGTTTTAGTAGTTAATCTGAAATGTGAATAAACCGGAAGCTATGTACACACCGGCCTCGTTTTAGTAGTTCGTCTGCCAGCAGTCTAGTAATACAAGTTCGTGGCCCAACCTCCGTGTTTGATACTGGAGCGCATTGATCAATTTCTTTCTCGTGACGTATGTTTTTAGTTCAAGTTGCAGAATAGAAAACATTCAAGTGATCGACCCCTCTCCCTATAACTCCCAGCTTTTGTGGGAGAGGCAGGCAAGCATTTGGGTAGATAATAAATACTAATTCCACAGTTTCACCCCAACACCATGTCTGCTCAGCGTTCTAGGGGCAATGGTGGGAAAAAGAGGATTGCATATTGATTGTGAGTTTTTCTTTGATTTTAGGTGTGTCTCCCAAATGCAGTTACGTAAGTGTGTATTAATAGGAATCCAAGAAAGGCCTGGCAGGAAAACCGTACTGAGAGATTGGCAGTTGGCCAGCCTAGTATGTGACTTGTATTATGATAAGCGCTTCTAAAACTACTCGAGGATCGACGAGTTCGATAATCATCGTAGTCGTCGTTCTGCACGTTATCATCCTTTTCGTCTTTCTAGTCCTCATGAAGATCAAAATAATATGTGTTTGCTCACTAAAGCTGCTGATATGGCTTCATTCCAAGTGTAATCGTAGGCCATCTGGCTTTTAGGAACAGCGTTGTGCGCTTGGATGTGTATATGTGTGTGTTTTAGAGAACAATGTTCAGGTGTTTGCTGGCGAGTAGGGATTCCGGCTGTTTGGTAAGGCTGTATGACGTACATACCTACAGGTAGCCTTCTCTTCCGAACATCTGGTGTTCACGTGTTCTGGCACGTAATGGTCTCTGTCTCTATCTCGCCCCTTCCCTCTGTGTGTGTGTGTGAGAGAGAGAGAGAAGTTTTGTTTCTAGTTCTAATGCACCAACTTAAATTCAACAAACCTATTAACATTAATCATAGCTTAATTTAAGAAGTTCCGATTTTTCTTGGCAGCAACTGCAACAATGAAATGCATCGTGCCCGAGGACTGATTTGACGGGGGGCCTAAAAGTTCAGACCTGTCGCGTGAGGAAGATTTATGGAAAGACTTTCCTCTGAGACACTTCTCTGCATGACATGTCACGCAGTTCTTGTAAAAATCCCTTGTCGCTCACCGACAAAGAAACCGTAAATGGGTTTTTTTTTTCTCACATAAGACAGCAAGTTCAGGAAGAGATTATCATTGACCGGGTAGGAATGTGCTTGCCTGTTGTTCTGGTGATAACAATGGGCGCATTATTGCCACCGTGTAGGTAAGTTAAAGGGGAAAGCGACTCATGGGCTTAAGTGATAGATGCCGACATTCTGAACTATGTCTGAGCAAAATTTCAGGTAGCAAAACGATCGTTCTCCGCAAACATAACGGCCTTCAGCTGTTGACCATGAAGCTATGTTGTAGACCTGATTGTAAGTAAACGATCGTTTTCCAGCCCCGAAATTGTAATGGGAATTGCTTCAAAGAGTCAGTGTCTGTTATTTAGGCCCAACTTTCCATTGGACTTGCTTTTCCCTTTAACATACAAATCAAAAAATTATGTGGGGTGGGGGTGGGGGTGGGGGCAAAATTACGGGTACAGGGAAAACGACGAGATTGTGTGTGTGTTCGCGCGCTATGGAATATGGGAGAAGAAGGTAAAGCTTCCATGTTAAGTTGGGGCGCTCCTAGGCTCGCCACCAACCACCCTCTCTTTCATATCATACACGTGTCTGACACATCTTACAGGACAAAGGGATTCAAAAACAAATGTCAAAAGTACAGCTAAAAGCAATCATGCTGGATTAGAACGAAAAGCAAGCGGATCTCTACAACCTGAAAGCAAATTTTACGCTTAACTGATCAGTTATTATTTTGGTCTTCTGTCTCTCTCTCTCTCACACACACACACAAAGAAGCAAGGAAACCCTGCAGCAACTCGCAAAACGTTAATTGCTTATGCTGGCATGGGGGGAAAGAACATCGAGCCACGCACATGCGCCGTGAAGTGCGCATGAGTGAACCAAAAAACATAAGCAGCATGTCGAGATTCGACCTACGACGACCGACGCATGGACGCATTGCGATAGACTTGCTCCCACCCCTACTCCCACCCTAAGGGGTGGTTTGGCATGGGGTCTACGGTGACTCCAGTGAACAGCTAGATGTTTGCTGACGCACTCTCAAGGATGCCGGCGACAGAATCGAGATTCCTACGTCAGAGGAGCAAAGTAAGCAACGGAAAAAGAAGAGGTAACCTTTCACGAAGTGCTTTGGCCTAGTAGAGGACAACCGACGGGGCAAGGTTATTCGGCGGGTGGTGGAAGTGGGGTTGGAGTGGGACGAGAACGAAAAAAGGAGGTGGGAGATTGGAAAGGAGAGAGAGACTGAAACCGAAAAAACCCTCAAAGTTCCTCTAGGAACTTATCACTCTCTGAAGGATTCAAAAGCTAAACACACACAAAAAAAAAAAAGGAAATATTTCATTGAAGTCACGAACCACATATCTATCTTCTCTGGCCACACCGTGCAATTACCCTGGGGGAATACTGTGATTATGTGCTAGATAGTAGGTAAAAACAAACAAACCAAAAAAAAACAAAAAAACAACAACAACCGATGATTGAGTGGTAGGGGATGTTTGGTGGGAGCTGGAGGGTGAATAAGATAAAATAATCATTGTTAACGTTTGTGTTGTGTTGGGAAGAAATGTCAGTGGAGGGCGAACATTAATGCATGCTCTGTTACTGAGCACGTGATCTATCTTAGTTAAGAGCTTAATAAGCATTTTTTTTTTATTATTTGTTTTAAATGTAGAGGAAAGTTATTCGAGAACACCGGGAGGTTGGGTCGGGTCGTTTTGACAAGGTCAATCCGCGGGCAGGATGCATTTTTTTTTTTTTGGGGGGGGGGGGGCTCTAATTACCTTCCCTGAACGGGGCAGGCAACGTGGCGCTAAGGGTACATGTATGGTATTTTGAGAAGGCGCTCCCACTTCTATAAATAATTTGTAGTCTTTTGTTGACTTTCAGTCGATGAAGTAAAGACAAACATTAGTTGTGTGTGTGTAGTGTGTAGGTGTGTGTGAGAGAGAAAGAGAGAGAGAGAGAAAAAAAAACCAGGAAGAACGAAGGGCGTTTTAGCTATCGTCTGACGTTTTGTGAAGATTTAAGTCAGCAAGAGGGGAGTGTGTACACTGACATTCAACCTTCGGGCAAATGTTTCACACACACTCGTGTAACGTATACGCCTCTGAACAAACGAGCTGCAGGAACTGATTGAGAAAAGCACGAGGAAGCTGGAACAAGATCACAACCAGGCCAAACGGGTTATAATCTGCTAAGTTTATGGAGGTTATTCACGTAAACACCATCTTAAAACCAGGGACCGATGCAGTGACTATCAAACCATATGGATACTGTTTAAAAAGGTCTGTAATACTGGGTTTGGAATCCACTCCACCTTCCCACACTTACGATTAAGAAAGTACGAAGCGGTGAAAAGAAAACCCCACTCGACTGACATCTGGATTTTTGCTTCGTTTGCGATATATGTGTGACATTTGTTAATAATAACATGATGCAAATGGCTTTTCTTTTCTTGTAATGTACTCATATTAATCATGCTTGTGAAAGGGTGAAACAATAGATTATCACATATCATAGGGTTATATTTTCGTTTTTTGTATTTAGGAAATAATTTTTAACCTCGTCTGACTTAAATTCTTGCAGAGTTGGCGAAGTATATATGCATTGTCATTTTAGTTATTTAAAACTGACAAATGAAACAGTTTTCAAAAGTAAAACAGCTCTGCCATATACTCAACAAAAACATTGAAAGCGGTACGTGTGACCCTGTCTTGCCAATTTTTTTAAAGTTCAAAGTTTTTAAAGTTTTTGCAAACGAGAATCTGGCCACCATATCATTTGAACAGAGCGGCATACAGCAGAGTCTGTGCTATTTGGCTTTCTTTGTGAAACTCTCAGTCATTCTTCCTCGTAACCACGAGGCCCATGAGACCTCGTTTTGGAATGGCGGAAGTGCCGCGAGTGAATAAGGTTAATACACATCCCTGCCTGTGTCGGGTTGGGAAAGTGGGGCGAGGTCTGTATGAAACGTAGATCCATATCGCCAGTCCAATTCTCACTTAATTTGGCAGGAAAATCTTTTTAACATTGGGAAAATATTTTCATTGGTTACTTTTGGTTGTTATTTGTTGCTCCGGAAAATGTTTAGTTCTCTGCCAAAGAGAACAAAAGAGACAGGTTGAGGAAAAGATCGAGGGAGAAGTAAGTCACGAGGAGGCTTCATTCGAAACCGCGTGCCCTATTGTCAAACATGGGCTGTCAACCTGTCACGTTAGAAGGGGCATTCAGAGTAAAGGTTTTTCATTGTTGCTTTACTGACGACGTTTGACTCAAGGGGCATACGGCAGATGAAAAATTTACAAGTGGAAGAATTAGCAATAGAAATTATCACGGACGAATCTAGGTAGCCATGATAGTTAAGTGTAATCGTAGTCATTGTGTATGAATGTCCAATGTAACCAAGAAGTATCCCCTGAGTAGATCGCTTAGTCGTGCGTTCCACCACTGCTGGGAACAGATAGAGAGACAGGTAGAGTGAGAAATAAAGGTAAAAGAAGTGGAAACGAGGAGTGTACAAGGTTCTGGGAGTAGATGACATGGTTGCAACATGCGACAACAACCTGTACAAGACGTCCAAAGCACACAGACGCACAAACTGAACGGCACCGCGAGAGAGAGAGAAAGAAAGTTCTATATCACGAAAGAGCACCTGTACATTTTATATTTTTACTCCATACTCACCAGGTGAAGCTGCTTTTAATGAGCTCTTGACGTCAGCGGAAAGTGTCTGCCTGCTGGGCCTATCACGTGACTCTGCCCCTCTGCACCTCCGCGGCCCCTCGGCGTCAGAAATATCTCCGCTCTTTTCGTCGCCAACTAAATGACAACGTGTGACGACGACACCCTGTGGCGACTCTGTGCCGCGGAGTGAAGATAAAAGAAAGATAAAAAAAATAAATAAACATATTATATTCTTGAAGCTATATTAAACAGCATGAATAAAGTAACTTTAAGTATCTACAGGATGATGCATCATGGTACAAATGGTTTCAAACAGAGTTGACAAAATCAGGAAACATTAGAGAGTAAAATCAGCCTCGCCAATACTCTTTGCTTGAAGGCAACTGGCTTGCAAGGGATCTGAGATAACTTTTGTCGGTGGGACTCATCTATGTCATGTAAGAAACTGAAAAGATCGTGACACACCTGAGAATGCGAATTATAGATATTCTGATATATTGCTTACTGCGGTTTGATTTAAAGGCTAACCCGAGTGCAGAAACAGAGCTTAAAGTATCCCCAAAACATATTTCAGTGGTATTTTAAGAAGAAGAGGCACTAGAAATATTATAGATATATTTTTTTAAATTTTAGTCATAGCTGGATTTGTCAAATTTTTACTCATTCAGGAGATCCTAAAGGTAACGGCTACAAAGGTCAGTGGATTAACTTTGTTCAGAGATGTGTTTATACAGACCTCTGCTTTGTTCAAACGTGCCGTGAGAGCTTCGTTCCACGACCGTGTACAAGAATTTATTTATTAGTCTGTCGAGTGAATTCGGATTGGATCTTTCCATCTTTTTTTTAACCTCTGTTGACGCTCGGGCTTGATCATCTTCAACTTCTAAATAAAGTTTAAATCTGTAGGGCTGTGTTCCAAAACCAGCTGTTTCATTTTCTGGGCAAGAAAATCTCTTCTTGAACACGACAACCTGAACGATGTTTCTTCATCTGACTTGGAAGACATGAATAGATTTGCTGAACTGAGCCGTTAGATAACCTTAAACCCTTAACCCCTCTTTAAAAAAAAAAAGAAAGAGAGAGAAGAAAAAAGAAAGAAAGAAACGGCGACGTGAACAAGTATTTTTGGTATGTTCTAACTGATCTCCATTGAGTGAGCTTGTATATATCTTATGATGTGCGAGTGTTGATGGAATCACACCTGCATTATCCCCGGTATACTGTCTCCTCGCAGGTGTGATGGTGGTAGGTGTTGGATAAGGTGATGGTTCTGGCGCCTCCACCAGTTTAGTGACATAGCGGTACACCCCGCAGACCCCAGGCACGGTGCGCACTACTATCTGTCCCGAGAAAATTAAAGAAAAATGTTTCAGTCTTAATTTTGTTAAATTGCTACTTATTTCTGTGTGCACAGAACTATAGTAAGCAGCATGTGCTCAAGCTGAACTAGTTTACTAATAAAGCTACCTAGTCGTTTTGGCCCTAGTACCCAGAATAATGTAGTGATGTACATGTAATGGTCACATGGTCACAGGGGGGAATATTAAATACAGTACAAGTAAGATAATACAACTGTAAGAAACACAGTGGATCACCACCTGCAGATGTATCTGATAATTTATATTTTGGACAATGAATATTAGCACGTCTGTGGAATTCATGGGAAGCTTTTTACAAGAGACTTTATATATGATCAAATTCAGGCATTGAAACAAACAAAACATCTAAACAACAACACACAGAAGGCCAGTATTATCATACGTATCTCCTGAAACCTTTATTCATCCATTGATGAATCTTCAGGTTCAACAAAGCGAAAATAAAGATGTAACCAATCAAGTCCGAGTTTATGCTGGAAGCTAACTTTTGTCACAGTGTTATAAATATATATATACACACATCAGAAAATAAAAGAAAACTGATCACAAGGAATAAAATCTTTTTACTTCAATAGTGAGTTGCTCGACTTGTTTTTAAAGATTCTATTCGAGGCAATTATTTGTACAAGAATACCCTTGTCACTGGTACCATTAAAGGCACCTTTCTCTCTTAACACATTCCTGAACTCAGAAAACACAAAGGAAGAGAAAGAGAAGAAAGTTCGCGGAAAAGGTGAAAGATAAAGACAGAAGTATTCATGTTTGATGATACCAGTTGTCTTGATAGCAGTTTATGGGAGCGAGATAAGACTTCGGGCTTTTTTTTTTATTTTTTTTTTATGGCACAAGCTATCTTGATAGCAATCATTCAAAGCACGGCTCTGGATCATATTTCTCTCAGTAGGAATTCTGTCTGCACAATTTAGTGACGCTAAGTTTGCAAGTGTAAAAGTAATAACAGATTTTGTACAGCTGTCATGTGTGAGGAATCGCGTGCAAAATGTCCTAACATTGTTCGTCAATTTAAAAAAAAAAACGCAAACCATTCATGTGCCCGCTCCCCCTTAGTGCTCGCACCCTAAGCAACTGCCTAGTTCGACTAACGGGCTTGAATGTGACGTCAATGGAACAAATGTCACGCCGCCCCCACCTACAAACGAAAACGGAAGGTTCCATTTTCGCTACACCCGGGTTAAACTGTATTTGTTCACTGAATGTTTCGTTCGAATCGGTTGAAATGCGTGAAGCCCCGAGTTAAAGATTTAGTGGGCGCACGTTTTTATTACTATTTTTTTTATGTTGATTAAAATTCAGTGCACAATACAGTTTCCTCAAGTTTGGGTGAACATATCCCCCTCCGTCTTTCCGTTCTCGGAATATATGGGCACAAGCGTCACGCTGCACAGAAAAAGGTCAAAACCGTGAGGTCACGTTGCACGCGGACACGACTATGGTCCCAGCTCTCGACACCGAGGCCTTACTAACTAAAATGTATTCATGTACAATCCTGACGTCTGTGATGTTGACCTCTTTTCTGTGTTTGGTTAAACTTATAGAAATGTATCTCCACAACGGAGATGGAGTATTTACATAGAATTGGGGAATCTGGCACTGAGCTTTACTCAATCGTTAGAAAAACAATATATTCCATTCTACTAGATCTTCAATGTGACAGTTAACGCCTAGCAACTACATACCACTGAAGTCATCTAGAATTTAAAAGTACAGGTGTGCCAGAGCTCGATGCAACCCACCCTCGGATGACGTTGCTAACAGAGCTGTGTATTGTGTGTGTATGTGGATCAAGTCCAAATATTACCATGCTCAGATAAACGATGTGATGAAATTCTGAAATTCTGCTCCGAAAGTAGAACTGTAGGGTTGTACGAGACTGTAGTGTTGAGAGCATCATACTGTATTTTCCGAAAATTTTCTAAGAAAAAAAAAAAAAACCTTGATAAATGATCTGTTCCGCAGGGAACTGTGGCAACCGAGCATCAAGCTTATAATGAGCTTGACTGGAAACTAGCCCAACTGGAGCATCTCCTCTCATCCCCCACAACCATCCCCCAACACCTGCAACAGTTCTGCTATGGAAAAGTAGTTCGCGGTGCACTCTTTGTGACTTCTGTAGTCTTCTTCTGTGACTACATTTGCAGGTTGTAGGGGCAATTTGCATTTAATGGTAAAAGCAGAAGGAAAATCATAGATTCTTTTTGTTTTCTCTGCTTAGTGCCGTTACAAGGATTCTTTTGTCTCAGTTTCTGTGTTTCACGACGCAGTAATGTAGTTTGCTTCACCATTCCCATTTTTGTACGTTTATGATGGGGATGAGGAGAAGGAAGGGTTGCGGAAGTATGTGTGACTTGTTGACAGGCTGTCCTGTTACCTAGTTTTTATCAATCTCGAGTTAAAAGTTCACAGAGATTAAGGCCGGCAAAGTTCTGTCTTATTTCTGTTGAGCAGTGCCGTTGGTTTAACTTCATGTCCACAGACCATTACTGTCTCCAAAATGTCTGTACCTTCGTTCTGTCGTTTCAGTGCTGCCAAGGAATGGAAACCTACCTGGGATCGTATATCTACGGACCGGGCATCAGACAGGGGACATTTAGAGACCACTTTTCTGCTGAAAACCCCCAGTAATGTCTGTACAAAGTTGGTGTTAAAAATGTACTTTTGTTTAAAAAATAATTTATTTTAAAATTCAAACAAAATTGTATCGTCTGAAAATTTATTTATCCAACATTTCTCACCATGTTCACCCTACAGCTCTTTTTAGTTTAAATCTGCTTCTCAGAGCAGACATCCAAGTCATTAACACTCAACATTCCAAGTTGTTGATTCTCAACACCAATCATTTGGGACTAAAACACTTTTAAATTTTTGCACGTAAACTTTCTTTAACTTTTTCTGAGTAACCGAAAGTTACAAAATCAAGTAAATAGGGAGAAGGCTTAACAAACTGGCGTGGGACCTACAAGACACTTGAGAAACTGCAACTCTTGCTCCAAAAGATGAGCAAGCTTGTCAGTTGTTATTTGTGGGTCTTCTTCAATAGTTGGTTTCATTGCGATAATATTTGGGGCATTTGGGGGAGGAGGAATGATGGTAGCCCGTTACGGTCGACATCTTCGACACCAAAATGGTCAGTTCGAAGTCCTCTTTTCACAGCGGTCGAACAAGAGCTTAATCCGTAAGACAGTTTAAAGTTCATTTTCACAGGAAAGGTTGATTTCAGTTGCGAAGGAAAATAAAAGGAGAATCGTAGACCGAAACTATGCATTTGTAAATCCCGGGAATTCTCTTATGGTCACGCCACTTCTTTGACTTTGACAGCTAGATGGAATTGAACTTTAAAAAACCAACTCAGAAAAGATCGAGCTTTGAATGAAATGGGACGTGAACACTAGGAAAGCTGAATGAAGATTGGAGGGCGTTAACTGGTTAAACACCTCGTAATTATTTCTGAAGCATTCATGCTCCCAACCTTCTATGTTTCGTGGTCCAGCTTTTTATAATTCTGCTCCCAGCCTTCTATGCTTCACTGGATGGCTACCTGCGTGGTTTTTTAAATGTTAGGTTATAATTTATATATTATTTATTACAAGGCTGAGAACACCAGGAATCGAACTTGTATACTCGTCCTCTACACAAATGTCTTTGCCTGTGATCCACTTTCCTCTCCTACTCCCTCCTAGCCATCACGAGCAACCTAACAAATCATTCACAGTACAGAATCTCGTACACGAGACAAAGAGATAAACCCATTCCTACCTTTCTAAACCTCCTCACCCGACTGGTTTGGTGGGTCTGGCAACGAAGCCAATGGCGATGCACAGGGCGACGACCTCGGTGATGCTCACCGTTGTTAGAGCTGAAGCAAGGACTGAAGGAACGAAGGTCCATGTCAAGGTGCGGAGGCTGGCGACCTCCCGCTTTCTTGACGACTCTGGTCGAGGTCGCCTCCATCGCCTCTAGGAGGCTCCAGTCTCTGAGGGCGGGCGGCTCGCACGGCGCTCGTCTCCGGCTGAATGAAAAGCTTCATCTCGCACTGAAGGAGCGAGATGACGCCATGGCTTGATGACGTTATTCCTGTTGTTGCGCATCGTCAAAGATGACGTTCAATGTGCAGTGACGTTATTTGCGGAATGACACCATCAGTCACGGTCTCATAGCACTTCTGTATCTCCACTTGCTCTTTCACACACTTCCCTCCCCTCTCGTTTCGCAAAAATTATTGGCGTCATCAGAAGTGACGCTCAACGCGTCAGCATTACGTCGTCAATCACTCATACCTAAAGGTGTAAATGCTGTCTGTGTATTTGTTTGTTTGTTTCTGCCTGTGTACTTGTGTTTCCTAGAGAAAAATATCTAAATTTCACTCTTGGCGCCCTATACAGAGCGGCTTGTCCACAGACTTCTCTGACCGCGTATTTAGCGCAAAGATCTATAATCACCAAAGCAAATCGATACTGACTTCCGGTACAGGCACAAAGCGCCGCCTTATTGGTGTCTCGATGATGTAAACAAGGGTCATGGTCGATTATATTAGTCTCAAATCAGTTAATGCGAAGAAGTATCGTGTTACGAAAGGTTTATTTATTTATACCTCTGTGAAAACTGTTAAAACAGTTTTATATGTCACTTTTGTAATAAAAAGTTTAATATTAAGCATTTTATTGTCAGGCAACACAGAAAACAACACGGTGTAGTTTTTATCAAGAGGCTAAAGGCATTGTAAAAATGACAATAGGACTTGAGAGGCATTACTGTATAGACTGATGGCATCTGAGCAATAAAACTGTTATCAAAATGCAAAATGTAAACATTCTAGGGAAATGCAAGCGCATTACAAATCTTCTTACAAATATTTTACGATTCAAAAAACTCTCTCATACTTTAGTCGAAGAAGATTCTACCTATATTGACTTTCCCATACCCACGTCAACATAAAGATGCAGGGAAACAATACTCACTTGTTGATCACACAGTTCATTACTACACGGTTCACGAGCCCCCACCCCTGCTGTTCCCTGAACACAAAACTCAACGTGTGATAAAGATTTAATAAATATAAAAATATGAAAATACAATAAAATGACTCGTCTAGGGAGAGTCCCAGTGCTATCCGTGCTAAGCGTACTTCCATTATTCCAGTTCTGTTACCTTTCTCTAAATCAACCATTCACTCTCACACGTACATCAACTTAACTCTGATGTTAAATCTGTTCTTGTAAGAGGGTCCACGATGAATCTGGAAAAGGACAGTCTGCGTTCATCTGATGAATTCGATGTCCTTTCTGATGTGAAAGGCAAGAACCTTCCTTTAAAAAAGCAGGGTGGGAATATAACGCTATCGACTTTTGTCCGAGCATACGATCCTTTGTAATCAGACGACCGCAGGTCCCGTTTCTTTCTAAATTTGTAGAAAGTTCCGGAGATTCCTCTCATGTGATCGATAGCTCCTGTTTTGAAAGTCTGTTTAGCCTCTTTCTTTCCTCGTTAGCTTACTCGGTGAGCTATTTTCGCGTGTTTTTCGGTGCAATTTTTAAATATAAGACTACTCTCTCGCTCCAAAAAGCTTGACGATTTTATGAAACTTTTTCAAACCGGTCAGCTGAAGATAAGTACAAGATAGCCTTTTCTAAAGTCTGTCTACATTTTGTGAAATTTGAGGGCATTGTCCCTTCCATTCTGGTTATACAAGCCCCAGAACATTTCCATGTTGTCCCGAATATTCACAGCTTCACAAAAATATGGACTCAGCTCTAACTTTGGCTGTAACCGTAAGCAAACATATATTTCTAATGTTTATATTTTTCTAAAACCGTTATCTGTGATTCGGTTTGGACAAACCGAATGAAAAAGAATAAGAGAGGGGAAAAAAAAGAGCAGAAGCAACAACAAAATACAGCCTCTAGTTTTTTTTTTATTATCGAGTATATGGCTTTGCAGAAAGTCGCTCAGAATCTTGACAGCAGCACTATTAGAGATGGTATATA
Source organism: Pomacea maculata (assembly GCA_004794325.1). Taxonomy (NCBI): domain Eukaryota; kingdom Metazoa; phylum Mollusca; class Gastropoda; order Architaenioglossa; family Ampullariidae; genus Pomacea; species Pomacea maculata. Next base: position 190,993 of record SRHC01002996.1, read on the forward strand.
TTGCGATTGTCTGCATGGTCAGGCTTGGTTACACTTATCAACAGCTGAGAACTTTGCAAGAGGCTAAGCGTTGGTCTTGTCAGACAGCAATCCACCTATACACATCCATACACTGATCAATGTTTATGTTCCAAGAAGTGTTTACAATAACAATTTACTCACAAAGTATTTTTTTAAATTAAAGTGCGTGTCTATAAAGACTTGTTAGAATCTTTTCTCTGCACAATATGAGCTCACCATTTCTATAAATGATAAGAAATTTCAGGGTAGTGGTTGTACTTTTTCTGCCTGTAGCTGGAGTTGCCGCCCCAGGAACTCTTTTGTGTAGAGAGTAGAGAAAGTCTGTGTGCATGTCCTCCGCGAGCTCTTCATCGCGCAAGCAGCCCCAGCGCGTGTTCAGCGGGATTGCGGGAGGACATGTTGTGATGCCCTGCGGCACGTCAGGCCTGGCGCTAAAATTAGGATCCACCTGATCCTCGTGTCGTGGGAAAAGGTGGATTACAGACAGAATCGCTGTATGCTGGCACGAACAGGTATGCTTTCATTTTCAGTTCGATGCTTCTCTCACCTGGAGTCAGCATAGCGGGTACTGTCAGTCAGATTATTGTTTTTTTTTTTTCTAATAATGTGCTCGCGTGTATGTAAGTATGGATTGATAAACCTGTTGGTGTTTAGTGTACATGCTCATAGCTTTCTTACCTGGTGATCTATGATGTAAACTCATCGATTAATGCAAGTGATACTGTAGCAAAGCTTTATTTGGTAAAACCGAAATGTCAGCTATAATCACAAATATTTTTCAGAACTCTTATTTTTATTTCAGATTACACCTCACGCAAACACTCCAGGTCTCTATTTATGGAATGTATGCTTGAAGCTAAAGTGCACATAATGTCAAAAGTGTGTAATTATACATTGAATTACGTTAATTGGATTAAACAAATTTTGATAGTCTAATTTCTGAGATGTCCGAGAGCACCGTTGAGTCAGTTCAACGTACGACTTAAAACGAATTAAAAGCGATGGCTGTGTTTGTACCAAGCGTCCCACAGACAGACTGTGATCCGATTACCCAGGTGCTCATCCGCTACGTGACCTGGGAGTTATGAAGCGGGAGTAAACCCTGGGACAACATGGGAAACTCAACGGCAAGCGTCTTGTTTAAAAAATTATTAATCGGTGTCACTGTTGTGCCTGCCCATTGCTGGTACGCGTCTGGGCCGACCTTTCTCTTCTAATCCCCGATCACGGTGAGCATGTCCTTTTGGGGTTTGGCCCTCACGACACGCTCCAGCTGTCCGTAAGTCCTCCATTTCGAAATCATCATATGTAGAGGGTGGGGCTTACACTTGGATGATGGTGATATTTTGAGGTCTGGCACCGATGCAAATGGAGATCAGTCTGGCAGAGCTGATTACTGTTCCCTCCAGGCGTTCTTCTTTACGTACAAGAAAGCCTACGGCATATCCGTGTTTGGATTCCTATCCATTGTACCAATGCTTGTGGTACCGTTGCTGATTCTTAAGAGCACACCCTGGGGATTTCCTTCAGGCCCACGATATTCCATTTATAACGATTGAGCTTATGTGAGCTCGTGCCCCTTCCAGCACTGATTTAATATGCGGACATTCCACACACCTATAGAGGTTCCGTCACGAAGCTTGCGTGATCACCTGACGGCTCTAGTGGCATACTTTTCATTACCCTCTGTGTGGAGTGTGCCAGGAGGGGGGTGTGGTCGTTGTTATTCAATGCCTCGACTGATCCGGCTTGCTGGTATTTCTGCATTGTTCCACTGTAGTCCTGGTTTTGGGCTTATTCGCTTGGTGGAACCAATCTTCTTTCACAGCCGATACTCGACATATCGCCTGATCATGAAGCGCGTGGACACTGGTCCCTGGCCGATGCTCTCGTCTTGGAAAGCTTTCGCCAAAGTGCCGAGTTAATTGATATCTGGGTTTTCTGTCAGGATTTACTCCCTTAGTCTTTCTCTTTCCCCGCATGACAGTGGATCATGAACTCCTGGTTTTGAACATGTGGGCACTGCTCTCTGGTTGATGCTTTCATTGCAGAAAGCTTTCACCTAGATGTCGTATTAACATCCGGTTTTTGTGTCAGGGTTTTCTCACTTTTAACACTGCACTTTCCAGTAAATCCCACAAGGTGGTGAGATCATTTTCCCTTGTTGAGGGAAGAACTGACCGAGTTCTTACGACCTGCTCCACAGCGCGGGGTCTGAATTACCCTTAGCGCTCTCACTGTCGTCTAAGTAGTTGATTTCAGATGTATCCGGTTTGACTCGCTTGAACCGTTGTTGGCCCAATAAAGGATCTTTGTCCTGTGGTCACGTTTTTCACGTTCCAGCTAAAAGCGATTAACTTTCTTAGAAGGTAATCTTGACCTCTTAAATCCCATTGTCAGCGAATACCTAAAATGGAAGTCTTCGTTCTAAGAACATCGCAAACCTGTTGTTGCTCAACATCTGAGCCTAACTACAAGGACGACTTTGATATAAGCTATTGGATCAGGAATTACTACGGTTGATGGCATCAGACTTGTTCTCCAATAGATCGTCGTTAAATAGTTTGAAGTGTACTCATTCCATTTAAGAATCCTCACAAGAATTCCGCATTGTTATTTTTCATCACTACCTCACCTAGCTGGGAGAGGGTAAGTTGCACTCATGCTACCTTCTTTATGAACCAGCCCTGCGTTTAAGGTTTAGTAGGCGAACATTGTTTTCTAATAGTTAAAGTTCATTGCAAGATACCACCTCCTCAAGTTCGGGTGAATATATCGCCCCCTCTGTCCACCTTCACGTTCTGGGGATACAGACACAAAGGTCACCATGAACAGACAAAGGTTAAAACCGCGAAGTAACGCTTGTACACAAACGCACCTAATTATGGTCTCAGCTCTTGACACCGAGGTCTAACCAAGATAAATGTATACATGCACTTCTGACGTTTGTGATGTTGACCTTTTTCTGTGCCTGGTGATATTTATAGGCGTGTATCTCTAGAACGGAAGTGGAATATTCACTCAGATTTGGAGAAATAGCATCTTGCCACGAGCTTTATCCAATCATCAGCACCCCACTAGACCTTTAATGCGACAATAAGCACCTTACAACTACATCCAGAGTTGACTATAGGACATGTAAGTCCGAACTCGGTGCAACCCAACCTTGGAAGGCGTTAAGGTGACCGCATACAAGCTGCTGGTGTGTAATCCCGATACCGGAGAAAGGTTCGCACAAACAGGTATTCCGACCTGTGACCTTAGCGTTTTTGATAGGTCATCAGTGTTTGCTACTACGAGTACACTGCTCTCAAGGAAAGCTTGGCCTGGCTGATGTTAAAACAACCAGGCATTTCCTTAATCCTTATAATCTACCTTTCATCTGTCTACACTGGCCATATCTAGATAAATCCCACCACCACCACCCCTAAACGTATATAAAGCACCAATACTTTCTTTGTAATACTGTTGTTTCTGTCACTTAGGTGACACTTAGACTTGTATTGTCACTTTAAGCATAGTAATCAGTTATTAACTCTGCTAAACATCCGGATACGTCGGCACATGTGTGTTCATGCCTGAGGGTGAGTTTTACCTTGAGTAGATGTGTACCTGGGCCCCTTCGTGGTTGTATGCAAATCCTTATTGGTGCTTGGGAAAGGTGCTATACAAATCCACAGTATTATTAATAGATTATTAGTATTAACAAGCACACTGTAGATAATGTATGCCCCAAAGCTATCTGTGTTATGGAGAGCACACAAGAGGTACCCCAACCCATCGTCAAAAATGTATTACCTAGCAACGCATGCAGGGGAGATAACATCGCATGCACCTGTAGGGTCAAGATTGTTGTTAGAAGCGATTCGTCTCCACGGCTACACGACCGCGTCATCATTGCGGTGGTTGAAGCAGCCAGCCAAGTGTGTTGTGTCCGCGAGTGTCACTGATATAAAAATACTGGCTAGACCCTGCGCGCGCTGTAACAGAATTTGCTGAAGCCACCATGCAGACATCTTAGAACTCTTGTTGTCATAAACATGAAACATGAACACGTCTCGGCAGTTTTAAAAATCAAATAACGAAAGTAGTTTGATGAAAACAAAAGCAAGCACCGCTGAAAATGCATGAGGAAATCAAGAATACTGTGACAGGATATCCCACACACTGAGGCAGTATCGCTTTACGATTTCCAGTATGGCGGGTGTGGAGATGGTATGTCGAGGATATAAGGATTGATTTCCAGCTTACTCAGCTTTCGTAAACTGCGACGTAGTTGTAGTGCTGTTTTACGATAGGTTGAGATTACAGGTTGAAATACTTGGTTGCCAGAGCCAGCTATCATATAAGGATTTATCAATTACAGTTTTTACAGTGGTGAATATTTTGTTGGCCTTGTGGCATGATTATAGCGCAAGCACAGACGGATTATATGATAAAGTTTGGGTAAACAGTTGTCACATACAGCATACAGTACGTGTTTCATACATATAAAATCTCAGTCCACAATCTTTCATGGCTTTGGCGTCGAACGTCTACCTCTCACAGTTAGTGCAAGCCCTGGTCAGGTATATAGCCCTTTGATTTCCACGGCAACAGCAGGCAGTCCTGACAGTTCTTCGTCACTGACTCGCCCCCTTGCTCAAGGTTCTCTAACCAAAGCGTCCTTCGTCCCGAGTCTTGTCCTCCGCCTTAGAGATGCTGAAGTCGCTCCGTCCACTCAGACGTCGTGGCGAGACGTCTCCTGCTGGTTCTTTGTTCCCTGTTTTAATTTGCGCATTCGCACTTCACATACACCGAGAGATGCCATTGGTCACTCACTCACCAACCAATCAAGTAGCCAACATCGACTAGAGAATGACCACCCTACTGACGCTCCGTCCCACCTGCAGTGTCGAGGTGGATAGGTCACTATCCCCTCTCTGCGTCCACCTGGACGGTGTGAGCCCCTGAGGTGTCACTCTCTTAGTTGACTTTATTGACACCTCTGGTCGCGCTTGGCTTACTCTAACGATCTAGGGCTGTCTCCCACTTACAACACCTCTGCGCTCCTACCACGTACAGGGTACAACACCTCTACACTGGCACGTAATCCCCTAAGGGCCCTCAAGCTTGTCAACAAGTCACATTTAATATCGAAGTACGCAAAGTACGACCGAGTTGGTGTGAAAGTGATGGCTACCCCATTGGCAGGTTCATTGTTCCACGACAACTAAATTCGTACTCGATGACCTTTTGTTGTTGTTTCAAAGCATTTTAGTTCATGCTCATAACGGGCTATCGGAGTTGTACCTATCCCGTAACTCGATACCCCTTAAGCAAAAAGCAATCAAACATGAATGACTGAAACGTTACCGAGCTTTATGTGCACTTGTTTTCGGACGTCCAATGTTTGTAGAAACTGAGTGAAGCTGCACCCAGACTGGTGCAACCCCCTCCCCGTCCAACCCATTGTTTACTGACATGCTGAGGACGAGCCCCTAGCGTGCATTTTTCTCTCGGGAATGCTAAGATCATGGGTTAAGCATTCCTTCTGCACCGAAGTGTAAGTTCTATATTCTTCAAAACTTCATCACCTGATGAAAATAGCATAAAAAGTGTCACCGTTTATCAAACGATCGGCGTAATAACAAGTTGTATATATTTGCAGAGAAGTTATACCCGTCGCTGAAATTTGCGGCTTATTTGTGAAAAAATAGAGACTTTTAAAACTTAGTGAGTGCGGATTATATACAGGTGCGCTTTTTTAAATTTACCGAAATTTGGGGTAATTGTAACGAGCTCAAGCCAGAGACTTTCGGAAAAAGTCGCAGAGCTTGTAGGGCATTAAACTGGTTTAAATATGAGTCAATAGCAACTCTCTAAACTGAAAACTGTCGATTCGGGGAGGGTAGCTTACCTTCACGACATTGATTTTATTCTATTACATGTTCATAACCCTGAGCAACATTGCACTGTATTGTGTTGTTCACTCACTAGCTCAGCATGCATTGTTGAACCATTTGTAACCAAGAGGTCCCTGATTTCTACATAAGGGGTGAACTAGTCGCATAAGAACACAACAAAGATGAAATCACCGCACAACTGTAGATTTCATTCAGTGTTACTCGGCGGGTGGCCTGCTTTCTCTTACCTCTCACTTCCCAATTAAAAAAAGCCCGCTTCAACTCTAAAGCTACCCCTCCCCTTGACAGCAATGGAATCCCGTATTGTCTGGTCATGGCCTTCTGATTTTCTCCTCCTCCCTCATAGGTCGAAATCGCCGCAACCAACCAAATCGTCAGGCGACGATCATAACTTCGGGTATAACAATAGGTCCAGTAGCCACAGGAGGGATGGTTCAAGGCTGGCTATTACGTAAGCAGCAGGTGTGAAAAAGGGACAGTCGTGCAGGTAGGCGATTGATTTGAAAAGTAGCCAGCGAAGCGTCAGCATCGTCAGCGAAATCAAACGACCACGCGCAACAAGCCAGTAAGTCAACAAAATTGTTGTCTTTGCTGTAGCAAAACCTAACGAATAATGGAACTTCAGCTGAGATTTTTAAAAAAGATGTTTCTTCCTTTTGAATCTTATGTGCTATAATTTACTTTTTTCCTTTATATTTTTATATTTGTGTGTGGGTTTTTTTTTTTTTTTGGGGGGGGGGCGAATTACTTAACACATCCAGTTTTGTCTTTAAAACAATCCATAACTGCAGCATTAGCTACCAGTTAAAATAGGGGATCAAGTAAGAGAGCGCCTGCACAGTACACTATCAGAACAGACTTGACAAACCTATCACAAACAGGAAAATAGAGCACAAACAAAATAGGCAACACTTCCGGCGTCACAAGACAGCGACCCACTCACCCAACCCCTACAGACAGTGCGAAATCACTTCGAGGTGGTAATACTTTCCCTCCAAAATCAACAGAAACGGACAGTCCTGGGAGCCGTTCGAACACAACCCTCTACAAAACCAAGTAACGTACGTAGAGCACTATTAGAGCGCTACACATTTTTAGACAAAGGCTGTTCCCCATGAACGAGCCATAAATAGATGGCACATGCATGGGTGTCAACATGTTTTTATCGCGCTGAACAAAAAGTAAAACAAGGCTGCTTCTGTCATTGGCGGAGGAACAGATCGAGAAGCTTATACCAGCAGACAATTATAAAGGGAAATAAAAGGTGGGTATCAGGGGGCCTATTAGAAAAGATCTCAAGCCAACGGCAGCGCACCACTTATTCACAGGTTGTTTTTTTTTTTTCTTCAACCCAGAGCCTGCAGAATACAAAGGTTTGTGATTTGGAGCGGTCATTTAGGTCAGAATTATAGATGGTAGCACGGACGTGTAAAACAAATTCGTGATCGTAGCTTAAAACGTCATTTCGATGGCTGCTTTTGTGTAGTGCCGATCGAATTTAAGCGTGTGATAAATAATAGACTGCATGTATCTTAATATCATACATTAGTAAAACGCATTTGACGACGCAGAGATCCGTATTGGTTCGAAATAGGACTGTTACACCAGTCATCGATCCAACCAGAGACACAACCCACCTGTTATCCGACCACGAATGTGACATGCTTCTACATGATCGTGTAATAAACATTTCTCTTCCTTTGTATATTATTTATGCGTTTTAAAAGATCTGGAAGATTCCATGGAAGTAGTTTTTTACGTTACAGGTTTAGCACAAACGGGAATATCAAACCGATTTGTCGTTACAAGTATTTACCGTCTAGAATTTACCGAAAATAGCTCTCTAGGCGCGTGAGGAAGTAAAAATACACCGAGGTGCCCGGATGACGCAGATAACCATTGTAGTTGGGTTGGCTGGAAGTCTGGCGGAGCGCTGCTCGGCCAAAGCGTATTTTGTTGAATGTTACAACCCTGGAGCTATTCCAAAGAAAGGTTTGGTTGTTATTTGTTGTTTCTATGAGGGAATCTTGAAAGATTCAAACCAAATAGCTGAACGATAGACGAGTAGGAAGAGTTGAAACGTAGTGGATTGACCAGTTAATGAGTTATGTGTTTCGGTTAGCGTGAAAAAATACGTTTTTCATAAGCAGCTGTGACGCCAGGATTTAGCCATGAAAAATTTGGATTGTTTTATTATCATGAAGACAACAAAAAGATGGTTTTGCGTCTCATGGGATTAGATAGAAGCGCACGCGCCCACACTTGTGTGTTTTGTCCGATGAAGGGCGAGTATTTCTAGTTTATCCAGGATCGTGCCAGATGAGCATCTGGTGGTACTCAGCCATTTCTTTATTTCTTCCTCTTTCTCAGTAAATGTTTCATCATGGAGTCGGAATGGGGGGAAAAAGAGAACAATATTTTTTTCAACTGTGATAACCACCGTAGATTGTATCTTATCACTCCGTTAGCGGTAACACAATTAGTTGCCTTTTAATTACAACGCAGCCATACGTAGTTCATTTAGTTAAATGTTAGTATATTAATAATGAGACAGAAGAAATGTATACATATTTTTGAATTGGCAGATGATAAGATCCTTCGAAGAAGCATCAAGTAAAGAAAGTATGATTTAATTTATTTATGCTGTTACGAAAATTATGTGGTTGCTGGGGGCCGATCATTTCTTCCCACAGCCCGAGTCACATCGTCCTATGCCCATATCATCCCAACACTAAAAAGAGGAATTATCTCAGCCCAAATAACAAATCAATCATGGATGACACAAGTAGCTATTAACATCAAATATTTCCAAAAGAGCCATATGTTATTTGAACAATTATAGGCAAACAGAGCCATGCAAATATGTTTAGCCACCATTTTACTAAACAAAAAATGCTGCATGCAGAGAATGTGTCTCACTATGGTACTTATCATCCCAGGCTCCAAAGACTGGTCTGGACGATTGATGTGACAAATGACTTTTTGAGCCTGGGATGATATTAAATTCGAATCTCTGACTACAGAATAACAAACGACTGTCAAAATAAAGTCTAGGCTAAATCGACAGCCAGCATTAAGTGGCCAGAGTACATCTGTCACTTGATCACCCTGAGCCAATATACAATAAATATGACATTAATAACGTTTCTACATGGAATATATTACTATATGGCATTCCTTGTTGTGCAAAAAAATTACTGTTATCATCACTGTGAGCATTATATGAAGAATAACAGTAATGTGGATTTATACAGCACTTTTTTCAACATTGTCTTGAAGTGGGTTTTACAATTGACAACATTGGTGTCAGTGCCCTACTGTAGCCAGATGTGCTTCAAGCTAAATGAGTACCCAAAGAGTGACATCTCTGCATATAATAATAATGAGGACTAATATTGGAGAAAATGGACATAGCTGAGATGACTTAGCAGTGGGGTGAACTGGCTGGTGACCAGATTGCCATATCACATCACTGTAATCCATTAGTGCATATTACGTAGAACATATGATATGCCTCTTGTATCTAAGATAGCTTTGTTGCAAAAAAAGACAATAACATATATTACCATAAGTAGTTTGAGTTAATTCAGCTGTTTTCAGCAGTAATTTACTAAAAAGAGTCATTTGCCTGTTGCTTTCCTGCAAAAACTGAATAGGAAGATGATCATCTGTTGTCTTGTATGCTGTTAAAAGCCTACATTAATGTTACTGACTGAACACTGAGGGTATGATATGTACAGACCAAACATTTGCCTTGACTAAATTATCAGAATGTTTTGTTTTTTGCTTGTGTTTCTGCACAGCGAAAGAGAGGGTGGGAAGATTTCTAGCATTGAAGGTAGAAGTGGGTTAGAGGATGAGACAGATTTAAAAGAGGCATAAAAGACATTGTTTTCAGTGGTTGTTGCAGACCTTTGACCTCAGTATCATGAGAAGCTGTCAGTAGAAAACCAGAACAATAATCTTGCAACCATGTCCCTAGAGCTGCTTCAAATTTCATACATCTTCATGGTCATCATCAATAGTGAAAAAGGAGACATCACACATTTTTAAAAACATTTACTCAGGAATTGAAAATAAAGGCTTCTGTTGCAGACACCCAGGAAGTAAAGAATAATTAAATAACATTTTGGCAAATGCTATTAAGATAAATGCTCCATTCTTCCATTCATGATCAGACTTTTTTTTTTCTCAGAAGTTTGCAAGTAACATTCAGCATTGTGCACAACAGTGGCATATGAGGAATGGAAAGAATTCACAATGCCATAGCATGGTATCAAAAAAAGGTATGAACATCTAAGGTGCTTATGTTAAGTGTTACGTCTGACTATTTAGGCATAATACACACAAATTTTATTGTCAGAATTACAGTATTTATAGTTGTATACTAGACTAATATAAAAGAGGTACATAAAACTTTCTACAAGTGGCACAACTTTTCATGAGATACCAATAATGACTATTCCTTGTATGTTTGTGTGGGTAGATGGATGGCGGTAGGAGTGTGTGTGCATGCACTCATGTATTCACTGTGAGGGAATGAATTTGTTGTTAATGCAGATAATATGATTGAAACTTTCCAAGTGTTCAGTGGAAAAATTTTGTAAATTAATATGCATTTCATGTCAGCGATTGCAGTTTACCTTTGCATATATCGTTTCTGTTTTGTATCCTCAATGTAAAGGCCTGTTATGAAAGAATGTTTAATTTGTAACAGATTGGCTCTTATGACAAGCAACTGTGGGAGCAATCAGTGGAGAAGAAACTCCAGAAGGTCAGCACATGATTTAAAGAAAGCATAGAAACAAGCAACTAAAAACTAATATCTTGAAAACAGCCCATGTCACAGTTTGTTCTCTTTAGTCCATAATATTTTGTGTCAAATGATTTGTGTAAATTTGTTGCCAAGAAATTGCCAGTTTTATTGTTATGCTGCATTCTACTAGATGGGCACACTCTGTAGAAAACTTACTTGTCCATTGACTGTCCAGATTTATTTTTCCATGCTTTAACCCTCTTAGCATGATGAGCCATTATTTATTATATGAGCCAAGGAAAGCTTTCTTGTTAGTTGACCTCGTTAAAACCAACCAATCAGAAAGTTTGTTTCTCCGGTAATATATTTATGGTAAAATATGTTTCTTCCTGAAATTTTTAATCTGTTCTGAGCAGTTTTGCGATTTTTTTTCTTGAAAAAAAGAGAGACATATCAAGCTTTTGCACAGAGGATGACTTTGTTGGTGACACCAGTGAAGAATCTGTTGTTAACAGTGACTTTGCCAACAATTTTGAAGATGTTTGTGCCAGTTTGTTTTCTGCTAATTGAGGAAGATAGCTTTTTTCCCCCAATGATGTTGATGAAGGCCTCTAGTCCACGTGGATGTGTTGATTTTTGCTTGATAGAAACTGTGAATTTTCTTGGATTATTACTGTCACCAGCATGAAAGTAGGCAATTTTTATTACTTTTATTGCCAAGTTCAAACTTTTTCCTTTCCAAAAATATATTGATTTCTAGGTCTAATGTTTACTTGAGAGCAGCAATAATAAAAACAAATATCACCCACTGTTATTATTACCGTCTTCAATTTTAAACCATTGTTTTAGCTTGTGCTTGTACTTTTATGCAGTGCAAAGAGGTTTAAGGGTGTTTAAACCTCATGATTAAAATGTGAGACCATTTTTTTCTAAAGTATTACTATTTTTTCCATATGTGTAAACATTTTGTCATTAACAGTTCTTGATCAGAATTTTAATTTGAAATTTGCCAAGTGCTGCACTTCTTTCATATGCGAGGTCAGGTATTGAAAGTAAATACTCCATCAGTTTATAACACTTTGACTTGTATGTAATTTTCTCCCACTCCCTTCAAAGAATGCTTGTTTTCTGTCACAGGGCCTTGCTAGTGTCCATCGTGCTCCTCGTAAAACAGTCCGTTTGAAAACTGAATTTATTGATGTGGACTTAATAAGAGGTAAGATTCTGACTTCGAATTTGTTTTACCTTTTATAGGTGCTTTTAATTAGGGGCTTGATGCTAAACACAGATGACATGTAGGTTTTCTGGCAAGGTAAGTGATGGATGTGCAGCTATGCAAACTGTTCTTCTGGATAGGTCCACCTCAGTTTAAGAACAGTCTAAAAACAAAAAATATTGAACCACTATAGACTTATTGTGCGGGAAATCTTTCATTCCATACTGATATCTGGAGTGATGTCCCTTTGCCTAGCAGGTATGAGGGAATTTTTGTATCTTTATTAGTTGTGTTTTTGGCGCCCACTGTGTAGGCCGGTGTTTTTTTTTGTTGCATTGTTTCTGTGCAGGACTGTTTGACTTTTATTTTTCTTCTGCTACTTTTGGATTTTCCATTGAATGCCAGTCTTTTCTGCATATTATTTTCTTCTGAAGATCTCACAGTCAATCCTTTCCTTTAAAATTTTCATGCAGTTTTCCTTCTTTGTTATTGCATTGATACCAGCAGTCTTCTGGCGATTTCAGCTCTGTTGACCAAGTGTCTGTTGATCTATTCTGTGTTCCTACTGATGACACAATGGCTTTCTGAGCTGTTGATCTGAACTCAGGGCCGCTGAGATCAGCATGGGCCTTGGAGCAGGTTACTTGCTAAAACAATTAGCTGGTAAATTTCATAGATTCAAGAGTGACAAGAGGCTTCAGACAGACAAAAGTTATATCAGATAAATCAGCAACAAAAACAAAACATTGTGCTTGGTCCGAATCTCAGCTGTCTTATTCTCCACCAGCAAGTCTGCCTTACGACATCAACCCCGCACCACTGTCAGAAAACAAGGTAAAAATCACTCTCAACATCAGTGATAATCATCATCAGAACTGGTCATCATGCAGTTTGATAGTGTGGCTTGTGTCTATCAGCTATAAGCAGGAACAGACAAAGGTCACAAAGATACAACCACGGTGCATCTGTCTCAGCACTCACCGGACTACAGATGGCTGTTAAAATGGACTAATCTAGAAAACTGATGAGTTCTCTTGTGTTCAGAAAGAAGTTGTATTAACCAAACAGTTATAATGTGAGACTGTTCTGCCACATTACTATTGCTTCATCTATTGCCATGAACTGTGGACAGTCATGCCTAGCACTTTAAGTCTGCCTTAAATGGTGGGGAAAAGCGCTATACAAATCAACATATTATATAGAATTTAAAGGTCTAGAGTTTTTTTTTTCAATTGTAATCACTAAGTGAAATTCAAGATACAAGAATTTAACAACATATGTAAGCCTTGTAATTGGATTTATTTGCATTGTGAACAGTACAGCCAGTTGGGACCATATGTTAATTAGGTATAGTTGCAAAATAACATCACGTCAAAAGTTTGACGTCTGTGTGTGTGTGGTGATGGGTACTTCTAGTGCTATAACCCTCTGAGATTGTATAAATGAAAAATATGAAAGAACTGTGAGATATTTCTGTAGATTTCATAGTTTTAGTAATTGAAATATTGATTGACAAGACAACAATGCTGTTGACAGGCTCAACATTCACCAAGACCAAGCCTCAAGTGCCATGGATTTACATTACAAGGAAAGCTTTTGTTAGGGTCCTCTTCTTTCCTTTCTATTACAGATGGTAAGTTTTCTGTTTCTTCCTTTCTGTTTCTTCCTTCTGTTTCTTCCTATATTCACCTAACCTGTGATTGTCAGAATTTTTTATATTAGTCATTACAATTTACACAAATGATTGCGAAGGCACAAGTGTAAATACATTTATACATTGAAATATATATTTCTGATTTTTTTTTTTTTTTTGGTGCAGTTGCACACACTGTTTAATGTCTGTTTGAGTATTTGTATTTCCTTTTATTATCAGGTGGGTGCGTCAGACATCATGGAAGGTGTTCATAGCTTTGATGTTCCTGTATATCATGCAAGTTGTTACAACCACAGTCTACTTCAGAAATGTTGATGGTAGCATTATTGAGGATGTAAGTAACTTTGAATGTGGATGCCACATTTGTACAAGGGAGATGAAGGAATATTCATGAATCTCTAATCAGTAAAGACACAGAACAAAGCTTCCAAAGTACACGTAAAAGTGAATTGTAGCATATGGAAGTCATTTTTAACTTGTTTCGGAGTTACTTTTAAAGAATGATTTTTAATTGTGAATTTATATCCATCCTGTTCTAAAATGTAGTTTGTATATTTGATTATCTGTTAAAATACACTTAAACATTTGTGCTATTTTTTTCTTACCTGAAGGAGTTGGCATTAACAGAGGTCATGGTTCCCATCAGCCTAATGTTTTTGCTGGGCCTCATTCATTCACAGACTGTGCTTGCTCACTTCTCACTGAAGCCACCACGTCGGGGTGGCCATTTACAACGGTATGTGAAGTTCTCTCATCTTTGTTGAATTCCTTGTTTTGACAGCACAAAATATAAAGATGACCAGTTTTCTTCATCTCGGTGAACAGTGTGACACCTTTATCAGCAAAATGCTATGCTGCACACATTTGCATGCTTTGGTAGGGCTTAATTCACTGCACTGAGAAAAAGATCAATAATGGGAAAGACATTTTTTAGAGACTTTATCCAGCATAAATTCTGCCCTGTTCTGGCATCTATCTGCATGACGTGATATTTTTAGTGGGGTTTTTTTTATATTTATTTAAGCATAGTGTCTTATCACTTTATATTACAAAGTAAACCTTCCTTTATGCTCAAGTTGGTGCCTGTGAAGTGTTAAAATTAGAACCTAACACTTTTAGATTAAAACACTGGCCACAAGGCAGGCAGTTTATGTAACATCTGAATATGTCTTAAATGTAAAACAAATTTAACATAATAGCATTTAACCCACGTGTGTGTGCATGTCCATGTGTGCAAGAGTGTGAGAGAGAATACTTATAGAAAGATGAGAATTTAGCGTCTAAAATATCGCACAGTTAAGGTAAATTATTTCTGGCGAAAACACTAACATAGTGTGAATTTGTGGTATGAAATATTTAAGAATAGATTTAAGTCTGTGAGTTGAGGTCAGTTTTAGTTGCACACAATTGGTTTTTATTGTTCCTTATTTGTTGTTCAGGAAATCTAGAAAAAAACAGCGCAACAGCAGTCATTTGTCAGGTGAGGGTTTATTAGACAGCAGTGGCAGCAGACATCATCACCATCGAAGAGAGGTTCCTGGTTCTCGCCTCTCACCTCCAAGAATGAGTGCAAACAGTGTTGGAGGCTTGCATAAACCAGACATTCTGCCAGGCCAGTCAATTCTTTGGTCTGCATCACATGCTCGCTCTCCTTGCCAACGGGAAAGACCAGGCAGTGAGAGGTGCAACAAAAAAAACGTCAGGATTGCAGATCAGGTGCAGAGTTTCAGCAGTGCTTTCAGGGGAGAAGCAGAGGTCAAGGAGGTGGGCAAGGAGAATGAGAGAGTGGTGAAGCCGATAGTGCAGGAACGGAGAAACACTGAGGACAATGTTGACCACAGGGTAGCCACTAAAGCATTTAGTGACCCTGTTAATATAATCAAAGATATTTCAGATGCACAAACCAGTGCTAGAAGACCTGACAAATGTTGTGTTCATCTAGAAAGGAGTTGTGTTTCTTGTGTAGACAAAGTTGGTTGTGAAACTAATGCAGGTACCCACAGCAAAAGTGACCACAGTAAGAGAGACAGCACAGAGGAGGACTCGCTGTCAGGAAAGTTTGAGATTGTGAACATAGAGAGTCATGACAACAGGGATGAAACTGTAGAAAAAATAATGCGTTCACAAAGTGCTTTAATTAGCCTTTCATCTTCTCATGACAAAAGCTCAACTTCTGACCTTGAAACAACTTGCTGCTTGTCTCTATCCCATTTAACAGATATTGGGAGACAGGCCGATAGAAACTCAATGTCGGAAGACACTTGTGACCAGAAAGATGAGGATAACTTGTCAGATGCTGGTCTTGTGTCCAACTCATCCAACTACAATCCTTCTGACTCAGGTCCAGAGAGTGAACCAGATAATCTTGAAGATGAAGAACTTCCTCGTACTTCCCTAGGCAAAAGTGTGCTTCCAGCTTCAGAAACTGTGGTTGGTGAGGGAGCTGGTACTCCATCATTGCCCATTGGAGCATCCCTTCCCCCCAGCCCCTGCCTGTCTTTACGTAGTGCTTCTCTCAATGCTTCACCCAGAAAAGTATTGTCTCAGCAGCAGCAAGCACAGGATGAAGAATCCTCTGCCAGTGACCCAGGCTCACTCGATGCAAGACAAACAAGCTCAGGGACATCCCTTCGGCGTAGACGCCGAGTCGGCACAAATCAGGCAAACGGAGAAGGAGGCATGGAGGGAACCGGCAGGGCCAGGTTCCTGCAGTTGAAGCTCCCAGCTTTGCGGAACAAATTGACCCAGACCAGTGGGGTGAGTTCTTCTGAGAATGAGGCTGGTAACAGGACTCCAGATGCTGGCAGCAAGGTAAGCAGTCTGAGGGGGGGTCTGGCTGGGCTCTAGTTTAAGGCAGTGTGTTGTGATTAATGTTGCGAAGAGGCATTTGTTGCAGATGGAGCAGTGGTCACAACAAAATGTTGCACATCTGCCCACAGCATTTGTGGCTCCTCGCAGCGCTAGTTTAGTTGACATCCATGCAACCCAATGCTGTTTCAATATCTGTTGGCAGTAAAAGGGCAGAGAATTCTGCCACATTGAGCAGTTTTCTCAGTCTTGGTGCCTGATACCCTTTAATACCTATATGTGCGCTGCAGATGCACAGGGCATTGGCACATCAAGCTGTTAAGATGTAAAGGTAAAGTCACACAGGATCACACTTCCTTTTCAGCTTAGAGGCATGAAGTATTGCAAGGTAGCCATTAATGCTAACCGTGCTTGTGACCTTTGCCACACATTAGCAAGGAGTAGTAAGCTTTTTGTCTGATATACATGAGAAAATATAGTGATCCAGTGAGCTCCCCTGTAAGTACATTAAGAAGGCTTACTTTTTTTAAAAAAAAAGACGAGTTACTGATTTTTATTTCAAATTGCTGGCTTGAAAACCGTCTCAAATTGTATCCTAAGAAAAAGGCCGTTTCTTTCATAAGTATGACATCATCTTGCAGGCCACTATTAGTTCAGAGGAGTGGGAGGACAGGATGCAGTCAGACATGACTACCTCTTCTTCCTATTCAACTAGCAACACTGAGAGTGAGCTTTCTGACAGCAATGATAACATGGAAGATGATAATGATGATCTGGCTTCTGAGGGGCTTTCAACCAGTGTTTTTCATGGAATCAACTTGCTTCAGCCAGTAAGTAAAGCTAAGAAGCTATTACAGCACCTTTTTGTTTCCTTTTGCATATTTAGTCATTGTTGCTTTGTATGTACATGCATGTATATAGTTGATTTGGTTTGTGGCCCTTTTTCCACGTAACATGCCGATGCAAGATGCTTACAGAGACGTGAAAAAAACCAATTTCTGCAGTTCTGAAATGCAGACAGTGTAATATCTGTAAATTTGCCCATAAGTTGTTTGGCATACAGACAAGGCATATAGCACAGGGATTATGTAAAATAAACACATTCTTGTATCCACTAAAGTACACAGTTTATTTGCATAAAACACATATAGGCAGAAGACGACATCTCGTCAGCGTTACACTTGCATCTGTGTATGCATGCATACGTGCCCAGTTGCACAAGTAGTGCTGTTTATTCTGCAGCAATTTGGAAAGGAGCATGCATTTTGGTTATTAAGTGTGTTTTTGTCTACATTTGAGACATCCTATACTAACCAGGCATTTGTGAACAGATAACAAGATAATAAATGATCGGTACTCTTATGTGAATCCACGCACAGGTGGATTTACACATGCACAGATGGTACAAATGGATATGCATATAAATCACCTTAAATTATGTATGCATGCATGCATGCACCCCTGCGTGCGCGTACACACACACATATATGACTCAGGATTACTG
This sequence comes from Pomacea maculata, assembly GCA_004794325.1. Taxonomy (NCBI): domain Eukaryota; kingdom Metazoa; phylum Mollusca; class Gastropoda; order Architaenioglossa; family Ampullariidae; genus Pomacea; species Pomacea maculata. The sequence goes on from SRHC01002996.1 coordinate 208,858, forward strand.
TGAAAGCAATTGTCTGGTACATAGAAATTCATGGTACGTATACTATGGGGGGAAAGAACTACCACTTCTGTGTGCTAAACTGCCCCAGAATTGTTTTGCATGTGTATTTATTATTATCATTCTTTTTTTGTTCAAGGGGTCGATCCCTCATGTTTCGATCAACTCCAAGGTATAAATTAGGCTATTTGATAAGCAGATTGATTAGTATTGTTTATGATACACCTTTATATTTTTTGGAACTTCTTAAGTATAGTTTCTGAGAAGAGACTGCCTTATGCCAGATAACTGGACATTTGATTGCATTGCTTGTGCAAGGGACATAACGCATGTGCTGTGACATGTAACTGCATTTTCTCAGTCTACAAATACATTCTTCTGCCATATTTATTGTACTAACCACAATGGAAGAGTAAGGTTATCAATGACACTTTTACCATTTAGGGTTTATAATGATAGTTGTACAGCACGTGTTGATATCAGAAGGATGCCTTCATAACATGTTTTAAAATGCTGTATCTTAAATATAATTGAATTTAATTCAGTTAGCGGAATTAAACTAGAGATACAGTTAGGGTATTGTTTATAGCTCTCTTAACATTTAGTCTTGAAACAATCGTAAATTATAAACTGCTTGAGCACAGCAAGAAGTAAGATTGAGCTTCTAAGTAACCTTTTAGCACTGAAAGTTTATGATTGGGTTTATTGCACTGAGTATATTACCCAGTCATTAGAAAAAAAAATGGCACCCAACTTGTCCTTTAAGCTTCTTATTGTGGTCCTAAACTGTTGGTTTTACTGGGATTATTTGACAGGTGAGGAGATAAAGCTAGAGTTATATCCTTGTTTCTACAAAGATTGCACAATACATTTATCATATAAAGCAGCGGTTCTCAACCTTTTACTTGTGATGCCCCCCTGACGAACAAAGGTACGTCTGCGCCGCCCGCCCCCCCCCCATAACCAGCAATGTAAGCTAATTTCACTAATACCGGTATAAGAAACTTTTAAAAAATGGCCACCTTCGCGCCCCCCTTGTAAGGACGTCGCGCCCCCCACAGGTTGAGAACCGCTGATATAAAGCAATGTAAACATTGTGTGTGTGTGTGTGTGGGTGGGGGGGGGTCTGAGTCCATAAACTAATACTAGTGGCTGAGCATAATATTATCAGACCTATTTCTTCAGAATAGAACCATGATATTCTAAGGATGTTAGTTTTGTAGTACAATTCAGATGGAATTTAACTGAAAAAGGTCTTTTTTTAAAGAAATCATAGCATTTAATAAGAGCCTTTTGGCTAAAATTTAAAATACATTTAAGATGATGTAGGGCAGGGTCATTAAATATAAAAGCAACTAAAGTCAGTATTAATAGCTGTTGAAAATAAAAATTTTTACCTTTATTTGTCATAAACCTTTCTTCCACATAATTTATATTGGTAACCAACATAGTCTGCTGCTTGAGGATCTTCCATTTTGACTCTCTTCAGCTCTCTGTTCTCTGACTGCACTAAGTTGTTAAATTTTGAACTGGCAATATTGGTTCACCATTTCATCAGGAATGGATAAGCACATCAAGTTAAAGTGTAACATTGTAAAAGGTGCTCTCTCTTATGATTAAAATTTCTTCCGTTATTTGAATAGGCATTGTATGAGGTGTAAACATTTTAAATGTGTACTGTAACAGTTTAGGAGTTCTTTGGATAGTATGTAAACACAGGACATTCTTCATAACAATGTAAAGCTAAATGTGTCACATCTTTGAAAGAGCATAAAATCTTTAAGAAGTGGATGAAAACCTTTTTTTCAGCTTTGCTTCTTTGGGGTAATGGGTTGTTTTGCTAACGTTAAAACTTGGCAGGATAAAAGTTTTTATTTGCTGCTTAGGAAGTAAAGAAGAGTATATTTAGTTAGCTGGGTCCTTATTAGAACCATCTTATTGTTCTGCTATCTATATACTGATTATAAGATGTAATCTCTTTCTCTCTTTGCATACAGGCAGCTTTTAAAATGGCCAGTCATAGAATCTGTGGAAATAAAATTAGTGATAGACTTAGTAGTCAGTTGTAGGCCAGACTTTCACAGTCTTTCATGTGGCTTGCTGGGCTTTGTACTTTCAGAAAAGATCTATATATCTATATGCATATACTGCTTTCTAGAGTCCAAGTACTCAGTACTTTACAGTTTTTCTGAGTATGGTTGGTAGATTTGTACAGTGCAGGTTGTTGATGACTGGCACATCACTTTCTTACCCTGGAAAAACTATATTACTACTTTTAGGCAGTTAACAGTATGCTTTTGCAAGATAACTTTTCCAGGCCGAACAGTAGCGTATATTCTGCTTAAGAAAAAATTATCTACAGTGACTTTGGCTAGGCTATGTTAACAGCACATTTTAACTTCCAGTCCCAGCCAAAGTTGTGAACATTCATTGCATTTACAATGTTGGGAATGGGGTAAGATAAGTAGCATTTTTAGGGAGAGTTGGGGGAAAGCAGAATACAGATCTCTTATCCATTCCTGATGTAATTCCCCACCACTCTAATGTCATACAGAGCATATTTTATTATTTACTTCCTTTGTCCGCTTCGGATGTGGAAGTTTACCTGCTGCGCTTTATGTCATCCTATGTTCATTATCAGCTGCAATTTAAAAGAATTTTGAGTAGTCGGGGCACTGTGTGCCACAGTATGATGTACTAAAGTAAAGCTGTGTTCTTACTGTACACTTGTGCAGTTTCTGTCCTTTTAGAGTTACCTGAGTTGACATGTCTGGCCTTTCCACTCAGTCTAGTATCTAGCATCACAGCTTTCTGCCACCCTAATATCACAGCTCCATTCTTTAGAGGCCTGCCTCTTTTCACAAATATTTTTTGAGTGTTACTAATCTTAGCATGTGCAGAGGTGGAGTGACAAAGGTGCACTTATAACAACATGTAGGCCTTGTAAGAATGCTTTTTTCCCTCATTCACTGACCATGCAGCTGGAGTGCCTGCCCTTTGAGTGTCAAAATGATGTACATGTGGAGTAATGCTGCAACTTCGTTAGTATCATGAAATTGAATTGTTTGTAATAGATGCATGGGATGGTGTGTGGTATTGGAGATGGTGGGTAGTACTTTATGTTTGTGTCTGTACTATTATTATTCAAGACAGGTTGCTTTTATAATGTACATTTGAATGAGTTTGAGCTGGTGCAGTTTCACAGATCTTCTATCCATGCACATACATGCTTACCCATCAGCAGACAAAAACATGATGCATGCATGCTTATTTTTATCAGAGGTGATATAGAAGAGTTATAGGGGAATGGGGAGAGAGCTTAAATTTATTTTCAAGTCTTCTGTTTATAGCCCACAACAACAAGTAGCAGCAGCCCATATGCACAACAGCCAGACAAAGGTAAGTTATTCAGAGAGAGGATTAGCGTGCTTTAAATAAGTTTATGAAATAAATTGTAGAATGCATATTGAAATACATGAATGTCTATTAAAACTGTCACAAGAGGCTTCCACATCACCCCATGCAGGAGTGAGCATTTAGTGTTGATGCACAGGTACAAGAGATAGTCTTATTATTGAACAGAGTGGTCACAGCCATCTTATTTTTTTTTTTTTTGTTTGTTTGTTTGTTTAAAGATAGAACATAGGCAGATGCACCCCTTTTTATTCAAGAGAGTGTTTTAAAATTTATTAATAGACATCTCAAGTAAGATGTAGTCTTGTTGGATACATTATTGAGAGGCAAGACTTCATCATGAAGATTAGTAACATACTTTTAGTAGTACAGAGCAGAATTATTGATAACTGCATATGATGATAATAATAATATTGAATACATCGTATATAATAGCATAAAGTGAGTCATCAGTGATGAGGATTATACGATACACTTATATTTATTTACTTTCATATAGTTTAAAGGGATTGTAAAGGCAAAATAAAACTGCTTAGGATCGCATAAAGAGTATGATCCACTTGAATCTCGTCTATTTTTGTGTCTATTCATGTGGAAAAAGGTTTTGTAGCATGTTGTGTTTAAGAAGAGAAATTACATAGGACTCTTTCATTTACTTAGACGAAGTCTCGTTCTCCGTCACGTGACCTTATTACATATGACCAAGATTGCTTACCAAGGGAAATTTTTATAATTTTAAAACTGTGCTTTGAAAAGTTCGCTTTAAAACCTAAATAAACTCACGAGACACCACCGATCACGACGTCAAATCTTCGCAATGACCGCAGACACTTCCTGTACATCACAACCAGGCTCGTCTGCTTGACCATCTCGGGAAGATACCGTGGTTACTCGGCAGAAGGACACAAGGGTCGATTTCACTGGATTTTTTCGATTTTTATAAACATCGGCAACCAAAATAGTGCTAATAAGTGGTAATTAAGTGAGAAACGAATCCTTTATTTCTCCTGTGTTGCTCTCGTGCTCTGTAATTGTAACTAAATATATTTTTGAAACGTTTGACCGTTGCCACAGCCTTATCACAAGCCTTGAGTATCCCTTTAAAAGCCATTTCTTTGATAAAGTAGTTCCATCTGCAAACAGCTGTATCTTGCAATAAAATTGAAAAATATGCACACATCCAGTCTTAAATAATTTTTTAATACTACATATATATTTACAGATTTCACCAATTTCTGTCTTTGTAAAAAGGGATGGTACTGATGTGCATACATTGCATTGTGACTCTTTCAGTTTCTTGTGTCATCTGGGAGGGAAATGAATGCAAGAAAGTGGACCTTACTGCACTGGATATTGGTTGGGCTATTATTGACAAGGTTGACAACCTCCCAGAAAGCTCTGACTATATCGTTATTGGTATGGTGCTGTCTGTTCTGCTGGGAATTGTTCCCTTGGCTTATCGTGCTCACTTTGAAAAAGATCAAACCCTACTGGCAGCATGGCAACCACACCTGTGGATCTGGGGAGTCATCGTCAACCATTCCTGGAGGTGGGTGCCCAAGACACTGCTATTACTACACGTTGTTTTGAACTAGCTTTCGTGGCTCTGAAACCAGCAGGAGACTGTTGTGCATATTTTTTTGCTTAAACTGAAGTATTCTGGTTGGTCTGTATCAGAATATGATTGCTAGTAGGGTTGGTATGTCAGGTCAGCGACTATGGTTACAGCTTATTTAATCCACTGCTGTCTTGTCGCATCCAGAGATGTGTTGCGAGTGAAATTTTAAATTAGTTCTGATGTAGTCTTGGTGACAGATTGTTTATTTGCTGCCCCATGCAACTCCCTCTACCTTTTTCAAGCAGAGCATGCATAGATGTCAACTAAACTTTGTTGTATGTTGCAGACAAAATCTCCTAGTCTTCAACGGAATGATACAGCGGCTGGTATTCAGTGGTATTTTCTTCTTTCTGCTCACCGTCACAGACAGAACGTTTAAACAAGTACGGTTTCTCTTTTGTTTTTTTTCTTTGTGTGTATATGTTTTTAAGATTATTGCATGGGTTGGTTCTATCTTTTTCTAAACATTTTTTTAAATTTTGTGTTCAAGTTTCATCCAGTAAAGGGTATGAAAGATGTGATGTGTTTCCTCATTAACTTCTTGCTTTTTATGCCACATTATTAGAGTTTATAAATTAACCTGGTCAATTTTTTTGCCCCCATGACAGCGCCTTCTATATGCCAAACATTTTAGTTATCTTACCTCATCACGTCGAGCTCGCAAGTTTGATGTTCCACACTTTCGTCTCAACAAAGTGCGTAACATTAAAATCTGGTTGTCGCTTCGGTCTTATCTCAAGGTAAGAATAAACTGATGTATATATTTTCCTGGCATGAGCATTGTGTTGGGTTTAATTGAAGTACTTTTTTTTTAAAAAAACGGCAGCAAAGTCATTGATTTCAGCAATATATATTATTACTTTGTGTGTAAATTAAAAATTACATTTTAATAAATTATCATGCATATTGTCTTTATAGTTCAGTGCACCTTGCAGGTGCAGCAAAAAAGAATTTATAAGAGGCATAAATATCAGGCTGTTGTGTCTTGATTGCCATATTGCAGCATAGCATACTCATGTCTTAACCAGCAGAATAGTAGGAATTCTTTCTTCTGTGTACTGTCTGTTTCACTGTTGGCACTCATTACACTAGTCTGTCCTTTCCAGCGACGAGGTCCACAGCGGTCAGTGGATGTCATCGTGTCAGCTGGCTTTTACTGCACCATAATACTGGTCTGTCTCATGTCAATACAGGTGAGGCATCTTCAACTTTGGTGGTTATTGTGCCTGCTTGATGAATTGTTGTGACAGCATTTAACCATGTCTGTTTTAATCAGTATTTTATTTTGTGATGGCTGTGTTTTTGTTGTTGGTAATAAAAGAGGATTGTTGCAGGTATTGTGGGCCGAGAGGTAAGCAGATTCCAGTGTGAGACATGTGCAAACTTTTGCTAATGAGGAGATAACTTTTTTTTTGTTTTCTGTCTCTGTGAAGAGTTGTTTAGAGATTCTTCTTCATCCCAGCCTTACCAGAGTGAAGTTGCTTAATGTCATTTCATCCAGTGATATACAAAAGATGTATGTTTAAGCTGTAGATGTTCCTAATCAAAAACTGAGTGAAAAATGGCAGATCTCTTGTGGGAAATCAGTAAAAGCACCTCCTTATTACAGAACACAGGCTTGACTACTCACAGACTACAATAATACTACTGAATGTGAGGGTTTATTATAGCACAATGAGCATAAACATGAGCACACTTGGATTAGCAACTAAAGACAAGTGAAGTAATTGTTGGGAATAAAACATTACTGATACTACTGTCAGTAATACAATTCTGGCCAACATGCTAGTGTTACATGGTCTGTTATACGCTTGTATTCCATATAGTGTAGTCAGAAATCTAAACATCCTGGCAGCTTAACAGAAGCAGTTCAATGTAAAACACTTACACAGCATGACATTAAAGTGTTTGGTATTTCAAAACTTATGTGCTGTCATTAGTCATTAGGATGTGCTGGGTTGCCAGCTTTCGGGTAGAGGTCATTTGGTAACAAAATGTCCCAACTTATTCTGCTTGGATGTGATCCCAAGGCTACTGGACATAACTGCCATGACTGCTGCACTTCGGTACAACATCCCTCATACTTGTCTTCATTTATTTTCGGGCTACTGTCCATTGCACATCGCCATTAAACAGTTTTTGATGGTAAAAAGCAATAAAGTTTGCTATAACTACTTCTTTGCTCTCAAGGCTAGCAATCTGTCATTTAAAAACAATGCTGATATGCTGAGATTTTTTATTACAGAATACATGAGTGAATGAACTGTTGGAGGAATGAGTGACTAGATGTGGGAAATAAAAAGCAACCAGTGTTTCATTTTTGTTGTGGCTTTGGCTGTATATAAAACATTTTTCCTATAGCTGTCGCTTCTGGTGCTTGCTGATTAGCATTTAACAAGACTTGTTTCTTATCTTAACAAGATGCTGAAGGAAACTGAGACTTACCTGGACAACCTGTGTAACTGGGAACTAGTGATGTGGTGCATTGCACTTGGCATCTACATCATGCGCTTTATGACCCTAGGGCTGAAGATTAACAAGAAGTATCGCAATCTCTCCGTCCTCATCACCGAGCAAGTAAGAACCATGCTATGTGGATTTCATGTGCACATACACGTGTATGAGTGTCAGGGTGTGCAGGAGTGCCCTGCAAGCTGTGATCTCTTGTCCAGCATGTATGGCAGATTGGATGGTGGAGGGGGTTAATTTGTTGTGTTCCTTAAAGGATATTTGTAATATCACAGTTGTAACTTTTTTTTTTGATAGATGGTATTTGGGTTTTTTCCCTTTTCACAAACAACACATGCGCATTCTTTCCCAAAAAAGAAAACACAAGATCACTTTAGCTTGAGGTGTCTCTGCCCAGAGTAACACAGATAATTATTACAATAGTAAATAGTGTCTTCTCACACTACACAAATGGTTCTCCCCAATACACACGGTCCCCAGGGAAACACTTGCAATAAAGTTCACAACCCTTTTCTCCCCAACTCACACACATCATTGAAGGGGAAGAAATCACACATCATCATACTCCAGGGTGCAGCATACATCGGAAGGTAGGGACAAGGCCACTCTCCTCCCAGCTTCCGGCTTCTATGAAGAGAGAGAAAGTCTTACTGTTTGTATTTGTCTTCCAAAGTCTATACCACAACAGGTACTCAGGCCCCCCCAGATGGCTGTCATGAGGACAGGTGACCATGCCCAGCTTAAAATGTGTAGATAACACTGGCCCTGCGCTAGTCCGCACTGCTATGGTTCCTTTTCTGTAGGTGGGGGGTTGTTCCACGGTGCGTCTCCGTGGCCACTGTCGAGTAGGCGGTGGAGCTTCCCTAGCTCTACATCCGTGTTGCTTATCCCTTGTTGCATGCCCTGCACCCTGTTGCTGTGCTGTGTCAAGGCACAAGTCTCAGCTTCAAATGAGTCTGGTGCCCTGCTCTTCTCAAGAGCTCTCACGCCCACTCCATCTGTTCTGTGCCCTTGCATTAGTCCCCAGCTTTGAGTAGGTATGGTACTACGCTTCCGCACACAGCAGCAAGTGATCTCCTGGCTACAGCTCTGGGTCTCAGCAAAAAATTCTTCCAGCCAACAACAAACAACAGCAGAAGTGCCCTGGCTGTTCATGGTGGGGCTAAAATACCCACCCCTGCCCACCTGGACAAAGGGTGAGCACGGCCTGAACCGTACATAAGGCTTGAAAAATTTGAGGTCCCACAATTTTCACACTTTTCATATGGCAGAGGGGTAAGAATACAGGGGAGCTCTTCCCCCGTACCTCCTCTACCTGCCCTGACTATTCTCCTGTTGTAGTGGTTGCTGTAGTTGCAGCTAGGTTGCCTCCCAGTTTTCATGTTTTAAACATATTTTTGTGTCTTTGAGGCTTGTATATTTGTCCTGAAGCCACTTCAGGAAGCCATTCCAAAACTGTTGGCTCTTTTGTTAGTGTTAAGTCAGCTTTAACTTTACCATTCTGGCTTAAAGTGAAATGATTTTTATATTTCGATCATTCTTCCTGGCTACTGTGCATCCATGTGTATTTTCATATGTATTTAGCTTTCTTTTCTATCTTTTTCCTTCACTCCTCATTTCTGCACCAAATCACAAGAAAACTGTAGTAGTTACCAGGTTCTCATGGCACTCTTGATGTTGGGTACATATGTGTCATTGTTCAGCGTTTGTGTTGTTTGCAGATTAACCTGTACCTGCAGATGGAACAAAAGCCACACAAGAAAGAGGATCTCATTCTGGCCAACAATGTGGTGCGCCTTGCACAGGATCTTTTGAAAGTGGGTTTGCTTTTGCTTTTTTTTTTAAACCATGGCTTGTTCATCGGTATTTGTTCATTCTGTGGATTTTAAGCAACACAAGTTAAGCCATGTTTAAATGATATTGAGAAAACATGATATTGAGAAACTGGCACTTGGAGAACATTTCTGGATTTTTCCTTAGATATAGTAGTTAAGTAACATGCTAAGATGTGTCATCATTTAGTCTCATATTTTATGACCATTTTGTCATTTTATCTTCTGCTATATCTTTTGCAGGAACTCGAAAGTCCTTTCAAGATATCTGGTTTCTCTGCGAACCCCCTTATCTACAACATTGCCAAGCTAATCGTACTCTCAGCATTTTCCACAGTCATGACAGAACTTCTAGGCTTCAAACTCAAACTGTACAAGATCAAGCTGAAAGGATAAATGTGTCCAGAAACTGTCACAGCATGCTCATTTGAATACTGCCTGTATCGTTTGTTAAACCTGCCATCAGCACTTCAGACTATCTTCGTCTGAGCTGCTATTCCTTTACTGTGGTAATGTTGTAGGACCTGTTTGGTGATAGTTGTTACTCCGTGTGCCCTCACAACCAGCCTCTAGCACCCAGGACTGTTACTGTCTATGTTGTCGTTCAGCGATGTTGTCGGTCAATTTTGGCCATGTTTTAAAGAGTTGTGCACAATGTTTTACTTGAACATTGGTGAAAATATTTCCTGTGTGCTTTGTAATTTTTCTGTGGATATTTCTCCTGGTGGATACTTCCATGTGTGTTTTGTGCCAGTGCATTGTATCTATCCGTTGAAAAGTTTTGTTGGTTCCAAAGAATTGATATCTGGTCATTAGTCCATTGGTTCATGCAAGTAAAGCTACACTGTGGCTAAATGTGTTCTAGTGAACATCCTGGAATGTTTATTTCAGAACTGTTACATCTGTGCATGTTACTGGTATCTTAATTTGCATTTAGTCAACATTCTTGTTGAAAAGCTTGGTTTATCGGTTGATTACAGTTTTGTTCATTTTAAAAAGTTTACATGACACTTCTGAGACTATAATAGAAGAAGAATATAAAGAGTGTGTGATAGCTTCTATCAAACTTGCAGCTCGAGGAGGTTTTACAATGAGATGCTTAAACTTGCAGGACCAGAGTGCTTACCTGCTGTGGTTAAGGACGTGTTTCAGAAGCTAGTGAATGATACATTCAAGTCAACTTTTTAAGGTGCTGCACTCACTGTGTGATGCTAATGTATTAGTGAGGTGTTTTTGTTGTTGTCCAGTATTTATTAGTGCCATTTTTTACATGTCATGTCAGCCATGATCAGTGCTCAAGATTTTCTCCCATAGTCAAACTCCTTTCCCCTCGAGCCCCCCATTTTTTGAATGTAGCTGTCCCGCAGTCACCACTGGCGGCAGTTGGTAATAAGTGGAATGGAAACTTGTAAAATGATGTGTATTTTGATGTTTGACTTGTACTCGCCTCATATACTGTATTTTGTGTGGGTGCACATGTATGCATGTGTTCATGTGAAAACAAAAGTGAGAGAAGGAAACTAGGACCATTGCTTCAAGGACAATTCTTTTCATGTTAAAAGATGTGAGAGCTAAAAATATTTTCGTGTAAGATTACAGTTGTTTAAAGCTCAATGACCATATCTGACCTTTGAAAAATGACTGAGCTTTAGTAAAAAGCCCCAAAACACAGTTTGTGGTAGAATTTTTAAAAAAGTATCCAAAAAATCCTAATTATTAATTGGGTCCTAACAGTGTTAGGATAAAAAAATAACCCCTTACTTGACAGTATTTCAGTAAAGAAAGCTTCATGGATATATTGCATAATGTAGGTTGGTTTGAGGCCTGCAAAGTCTGGTCAAAAAAAGAGGCCTGATATTTTAATTTTTTTTTTTAGAATGACATTTTAAACTTTTTCATGCAGAGACCACAGTGAGAAGAGTGTATTCAGTGTATGATATATTTTGCGTGGGGAAGTCAGATCTTGTTATGTATTTATCCTTTGCCTTCTTATAGGCCAGTATTTTTATCTGCATGATGCTTGATGTCTGCATCCCACATATATGAGGCATCCTTCATGACCAAACGCTCCATGCTATCATATCTTGCTTTCTTCTGAAGTACTTGGTTTTTATAAAGTTTTGACCTTGGACAACTACAGCAACCACAGTGAGCAAAACGTTTTTTTAAAAGTCTCCAAAGCTCACTGAGATTGGCTTAGTTGAAAGTGCAGAGAGAGGTTTTTTTTTTTTGTAATGCACAATGAGTCCATTTAGATTTTAAGAAATGACCTTATTTATAGTGCAAAATATTTGTAACATCCTTTTGATACACCACAGGTACATTTTGGGTCATGTGTTCATGATGGTTGATCTTCCAGAGGAAAAGTTGTGAAGTACGCAGTCTTTTGTTACCATGTTAGGTATCATTTTTAACTTAATGACACAAACCATTTTCCGTAGGGATATCAGAAGTCATAGCATACCTTTAAGGGTGGAACAATACCTTTCTTTGATTGATTAGGTGTCATGGCACTGCCAGATCTGGTATTGACATGTCCGAGTCAAATCATGTGGGAGTTTCAGATTTCAAAGCAGTTGTATCAATTAAAGGAAATTTACAAATGGTGTGCATTTATGTGCAGGTCTAAAATAAGAAATAAAGGTGGTGAGGAGAAAAAACAAGTCAAGAGAAATATGTGGCACTTGATCAAGTGAATGTGTGAAAGTTGAAATGCAGGAAAACTTGATATTTTTTTTTAAAGGAAAAATGTAAAATGGTTGGCTGTACTTGATAAATACTCCATATTTTTGTGCTTTCATGGATGAAAAGCCTATTGGCTACATTTATGTGTTGAGAAACTCTTTAGAAAGCCTTTTGCATAAGGTTATGCAGAGAGTTTCAGAAAGTATGTTCATGTTTAGGTCACACACAGAACCCATTTCGTGTCCATGTTGCATTTCTGGTATTAACAGAATCCTTTTGAACATGAGGAGTGTTTAAGCTTTATTTACCCATGGGTTAGGACAATGGTCAAGTCATACTCGTGCATGCTTGTGTGGTAGACAACTTGAAGGGTGAGGAGGAAGTAGTGCCACTTTAAGATGGCGGTGTCTGTAGCATGTAAATGTATCCATTTTACTGTGATTGTGCTTGTGCTGCGTGGTCAGTTTAAAAAAAACATCCAGTGCAGCTTAAATCATTCTTAGGGTGTCTACTATTGTCTTTTAATTCTTTTTTGTACCTTTCTCATCATTTCATTAATTCCATTTCTTTTTTGTCCCTCCTTGATTGCTTTTGTTTCTTATCTCCTTGGCAGTGAGATGTATGCCATCTCCACAGAAGCAGGAACATATCAAACAGTAAAAGTGTTAAAAAAAAAATTGGGGTTTTTATAAAGATCGGAGGCCAGTTGTACACTTCTAGTTTTTTTTAACCTTTTAGACCTTAAATCTATTTAGAATTATAGAAACAGTACACAACACAATTTTATAACTTTTTACCTTATATTGTCTAAATACAATTAAAACTGCTTAAACCAGATGTTCTTGTCAGCGCATTATTTTGTGCAATGCATCTTAATGGCATGGGAACAATTCTTTAAAAACATTTTTAGAACAGTTTTAAATTTAAGAAATGTGCAATTAGCTACAAGTTTTTAAAGAAAAAAAATTGCCTTCCTTAACTGTCTGGCCCTTAACACTTGTTTTAAAAGAATTGTATTGTTTACTCTCATGCCAAGAAGTGTAGCATAATATTGCAGAATTTGGGGACATATCTATGTAAAGAAGTCTGATGTTTTCTGCTGCCTGATCAGATGTTTGGGTTTGTTAATTGCCTATGGAAAGCACTTGCAACTCTTTAAAAAGTGCTTTTTTGTGTAAACTATTATATTTAGAAATTAGACAATTTCAACTGACATTCTTTCCAAATCTTTTCCACTTTGTGTGCATTTCTTGTCCCTTTCAAACCTGTCTGTGTTTGACAGAGGTAACTGTAGGACATACTTATGAAGGGGCGGGGTGAGACTAAATTGGACATTGTCTTGTTGCACGTAATTTGCAAGACATTACAGTCATGGCCAGCAGTAGCAATCAAAGACACCCTAATCAGATGGAAACAAGCCTGCCTATGCTACATTGGGACCTACACCAGATGTGGTGAGCATGGCTGCAAGAGGGAATGTCAATCTGTGTACATTCCTATTGTGAAAGAATAAAGATCTTCGTTAGAAACAATTGTTCATGTTCGTAAATTGTAAATTTGCTTTTTATTATTTTATGCAACTTTAGCATGGGTTAAAACATGCCTGCTTTTTACTGACTACAAGAAGATATTCTTCTCTGTAAACCTTAAGAATGCAGTGTCAGTTCAAAGCGTGAGTTAAACCCTTGTATGGATTAACTAGATTCATAAAAAATAACACTAATTTTCTTTTTTCAATACAAAGCCTTCATCCAGATTAGAGAGCTTGAGAATGCAGTTTAGATTCAGACCTATAGAGCCCTGATTTGCATACCTACAGTAACGCTCAATGAAATCATGCAATGAATCTATTTTAAAGCATTTTCAGTTGAATATCCATGAGTTGAGTTCTAGTCCATCCAGAGGTATGCAAATTTTCTAAGCAATGTTGAATGATAAAGTATTAAGATGGGAAAATGTACACAAGTCCAACCAGCAAATATTTATTGGGAACTTCCTTGGTATACATGGATAGGGAATTGCATACGTTGACAAAGTGATGGATGAATGATAACTGCATTAAATATCAAAAATAAAATGTTTTTCCTTTGAGTAGAAGCATGCAGCAATTTTCACATTCCTTCCAAATTTGTATGATCTTGCAAAAGAACTGATTCTCTCAAATGAAGTGAGTATGGAAGGAATTAAAATATCCATGATCAAAGAACGAAGCATAGAAACTTTGAGGTTTATGTAAACAATTTACAAGCAACATTTTGCCTTACCACAAGTTGCATGCAGCAATACTCTTAGTCAAACCTCTACAAAATGCATTATAGAGAGCGCAGGCATTTCAGGGGCCAGCTATTGGCTAGCAGCTACACCAATCATTATCACAGTTTAAACAACTTGCGTTTTAGGAACTTAGCTGATTACTTCTCCTTGGTTGAACTGCTTGTTAATCATTCTGTGAGCCTGCACAATCTTTCTCCAGGAAGCTTACTGCCTAATAATTCTGTTACGTTTACACTTCAAATAAAAGAGTTATAAATTATAAAATTTCTGTTGAATCATCTAAATATCTGGAGAAGCAAAGTACCTCTACAGTGTAATCTTATGTCTATCCAGTTTATCCGAAGCACAAAAAATCCAAATACGATAATCATCCCTGCACAGTGATGAATGGCTAAAATGATTATAAATATGGTTGTTATCACTAATATTAAAGTGGTTTGTTTTGCTCAAACCACCCTAATCTCCACCTTCCAGTTCCTAACCTCATATCAAGCTGCACAGGCATGTACACAGGTATAAATATGCCTGTACATGATGTGCACATCTTGATTTGTATGTATGAAATATCACCAGGCACAATTTCAATAAAACATGCTATCAGCATTAAAATGATGGGTGCAGCTTACATTTTGTTGTCCTTGTTTTGCATAGTCTGGTTCTTGCAGTCTTTTTTCAATAATGGTTTTTGTACAGGGCTAGAAGGAAGGTGGGACTTTTTCACCATCCTTGTCATAAATATCAAGAGCCACTTTACCAGAAAAAAAAGGAACATTCACATTTTAAATGGGAAATACATCCTCAAAAACCAACTTTGCATGCAGACTTTTTTGTAAAAAATATTTGTCTAAAAATTAAGAGAAATCAATGAGATTCCAGCCTACACTTCTTAAAGACAACAAAGAAAAGTGGCTCACAGATCTGCTGTAGTCTGGAATCTGCAACTTTGTGAGCACATAATGGTAAAATGTTTCCTAGCTGGCAAGTAATTCAAGCTAAGAAATATTTTTTGCAGGAAAATGTTACTGACCAGTCTTGATGACCCATGCACTCTTCCTGCTGGTGCAAGACAAAGTTTAAAAGTTCATACCAAGTTGGACCTTAATAGAATTAAATCTCTAAAAGCTTTTCAAACCAAATGGATGCCACATTCCCCCCAAAGTATGTAATCATACAAAACTACTAAACTTGTTTTAATGATAAATTCATGTGAGATAACCCCTCCTTAATGTTATCCTTAAAAAATTATCATCCAAAATGATGTTATTGGAAATATGCAACTGCTACAAATCATAAAATGTTTAAGGTAGAACACCTTAATTGAATCGCAAAATTTCTCTAGAAACTAATTCAAAATGTAAGGATTTTTTTTTTTAACAATACAAAGATGACTTTCAGAACAACTTTTAAACATTTTGTGCATAACTTTGCACTAGAATGCAGTTGCACAACTAGTTTAAATATTAAACATGATGTGTGACAAAGAGCTGAAAAAAAAAACAATATAGATACTTCCATGAGTTAATACTTTTTTGCAACATGACAATGGTGTGCAATAGTAGGAAACTGATAAAAACAACGTGCAATGAAAATTTCTCTTCACAATTCACAACTTTAAAAAAAAAAAAATGCACTTTAAGACTTGAAGAAGAAAAAACTTTAAGAGGAAAAATAGAAGATAAATACAAAACAAAACAGCCCCACCGTCCCATCTCCTAACAATGAAAACCTGAAAAAATAACATCCCTTTACTCAGTAATAATTTGGTATGTGTGGTGAGGAATAATAGAAATATAACAAAGATTCAACCATATTGGTTTGACATCCTTCTTCTGGCTGCTAAAAATTTTAAAAGAAAATACACCAATAATCTAAATCAGGGAATGGACAATTACAAGCAGCTAAAAAGAAACAGGAAAGTACAAAATCACTCATTCCTTTACAGCTGCTTCAAATTTTGAAACAAGCTTTTTATTCTAAGCTTCAATTAAGCTCAGTTTGTTGTGTCAGCCCATTTGTATATGACTTTGCTTGGATAATGGAATTTTAAAAGCAGCAAAGAAACATCCCTGCTGATCAGTGGTACAGTTTTGATGAAGTTTAAAATATAGCAGTATTACAGATATGCAGGACACAAACTTACCCATAAATAGTACATCATTAATATGCATATTTACAACAGAATAAAGACACCAGCATGTAATGATCTGATATCAAAACAGGTCAGAACAAAGCAAGACTGGACTTTTCATGATTGTCTCGATCTCTTCTGTTGCTAGGAGCATTTTTTAAATTTGGAATGTAAAGCATAGTTTAAAAAACTTTAATAACTAGATCACCATTTTCTCTGCACACACCCATCCTTTGCTATTTCTCTGACATTTTCCATCACACATAAATCTTTGGCAGATTTGCACCACGACTGTTGCTATACATTGTTTCCTTTTTCTTGTTCTGTTTTAATGCTTCTTGGTTTTTGCCAGTGACCTACTGACAGAATCTTGCAGTTACGCCAGCCCCAGATATCACTTAGAATACACTTTCAAAAGTCAACCTGACAAAGTGATGAAACTAAGTGCCAGAATATTTTTTAAATCAGCATATTTCTAATCTACTATCTTTATAATATCCTCAGTAACAAAAAAAAAAACCATCCTTATCACACTAGATGTTTTACTCTCACTAAAACTCTATCTAAAAGGAAGATGATGAAATAGGGTCCAGGAGAGCAACATGAAATTTAGCATTACCAATAGCCACAGGCCACTACGAAATATTATTGAACAGTCCATCAAATGGTAGTCGCCACTATACACAACTTTTGAGGATTTTGAGAAGGCTTTTGACTCCATAGACTGGGAAACCATCTGAAAACTGATGCAGCACTATGGATTTCCACCAAAGTTCATTGCCATCATACAACAGCTGTATGAGGACTCGACATGCCAGGTGATTCACAACGGAAAGCTGACTGACCCCTTCGCAGTGAGGACTGGAGTGAGGCAAGGTTGTATTGTCTCACCGACAATCTTCCTGATCGTCACAGACTGGATCATGAGAAGAACAACCTCTAACAGCAACACGGGCATTCAGTGGACCTTTGTCAGGCAACTTGAGGACCTCGACTTTGTGGATGACATCAGCCTGTTGTCCCACAAGCAACAACATGCACAGACAAAGCTCACTTGGCTCTCAGAAGAAGCACCGATGACTGGCCTGACCATCAACATCAAGAAGACGGAGGTAATGCGGGTCAACAACAAGCAAGAAGCCCCACTCCAACTACATGGGGAATGTATTACAGAGTCTGTAATTACATTGCCAGCATAGTCAACAAAGATGGAGGTACAGATGAAGATGTAAGAAGCCGAATAAGCAAAGCCAGGCTTGCATTCCACACCCTACAACCTATCTGGAACTCCAAGACTTTATCTTTACACACCAAGATCCGCATCTTTAACACAAATGTAAAGTCAGTCCTTCTGTATGGATGCCATCACTAACAAGATACAGACATTCGTCAACAGAGACCCAGACAGACATGGAGGAGGTCAGTCCACAGAGAGGCGGAGACAGCTGGCATGACATAGTCCCAACTGGAAAGGGATGCACAGAACTGGGTCTGATGGCGGGGTGTGGTTGCAGCCCTATGCTCCACTGGGGGCGAATAGGAACAAGAAGAATAGCCACAGGCAAATTAAGCCATTAAAAGTTATGTCAGCCAAAAGTAACCAAACAAGAACATGGTTAGACTTTATGGTGCTAATGATAATCAGCTGTCTTTTTTTTTTAAAAGAAGAGGGCTTCTCTTCCCTTTTTTTTTTTTAAAGAATGAGATCACAGTCTGTGTCAAAGACCCTAATGAGTTGAGACAGCTAACCCAACAACAGCAAAAAAAAAAAAACACAACCAGATTACAGATTCACACTGCAATGCAGTCTGAGCATAATGGCTCCTGCTTTTTCAGAGCTTCTACTTAAAAATGCCATGACTGATGCCAGAAAGTCTAAAAATCAAAAAAATTAACTCAAATACTGAGACTGTTGGTACATGGACACTCATGCATGGAAGTTCACACATACACACACTCTCTTGTGCATGTGTGAAAAACACACACACACTCTCTCTCTTGTGCATGTGTGAAAAACACACACATTCACCTTCATTTATGTCTCACTCTGACATCTCTGTCACACAAGTACACTTTCTGATGCAAATCACACCCACAAATCATAAGCTATATGTCTGCAAAGTCGGATTTCTTCAGCAAGTCTCAGTCGTCTATGTCATCAAGCCCATGGCTGCTGCTGAAAACGTCACTACCATTGCCTCCACTGCCTTTGTAGGCCTGGTGTAAACTAGTAGCAGGTTGAGGCTTACTGTCAAATGGAGGCACACTCCCACGCTGAGGCATCTGGCCTTGTGCTGGCCGATGCACGGTCCACTGTGAAGAAGCCTGTTGGGAGGGAGACACAAACTGTGGGCCTGGTGGCCCTGGCTGAAAGGGAGGCCCCCCAATATGTGACATGTGCACAAAAGATGGGGCTGCAAGTATTGTTTGACTGGAACTAGGTGCACGCTGAGAGACAGCAGGTTGTGATACAAAAGGCTGAGGTGTTACTGGCCTCTGAGTGAAGATTGGTTGATGCACGAAAGGTGAAAATCCTGGTAAATTCTGCTGATTAAAGCCAGGGGGCAATCCAGGAGTGGGGAAGGGCAGCAGAGGTGGCGCACCACTAACAGCTGAGTGCACAGCAGGGCGGTTTAGAGGAGGACGCATTCCTGCTGAAAAATGAGGCTTGGAGGGCAGCTGGTGAAAGTCAGATCCATCACTGCTGATGCTAGAGGATCTCTCCACAACTTTCTCAAGTCTGTTGCCATTGAAAATAGCATGATCTCTCTTTTCTGGCAATGAAGCTTTCACATCTCCTGTTGTTGGTCTGGTGGGGTTATTGTGTTTCCCTTCCATATGCATCCTGTCATCTCCTCCATGGAGCAAATTATTTTTCTGGGTGTCATTAAGACCTACATTTTCTCTGCCTCTTCCTCTGAGACTGTCTGAAGTAAAGCCATTGTGAACAACCTTGCCAGCAGAGTGAGGACCATTAGATTGGTTGATTGCACCAGCTTGCTGCATGGAACCTGCATTGATTGATGCTTGTGCACCAGGAACACCACCATGTTTGCCAGGAGGGCCACTCAAGCCCCCACCAAAGGTTGGCTGAGGTACCTTGGGATCATTAAGTCTGAATGGCACTGGGTCTGTGAGCTGGTTCACTCTCCTGTAATCTTGCATGGAAGCATCTGTTTGTTTGTGGAAGGTCTGCTGAGGGCTCTCTGGTGGGCCCCTGGCAGAGGCAGCACTGAACAATTCATGGTGATCAAAATGACTTTTTTGGTTATTGTCAGGTTGTGAACTCTTCCCAGCCCGATGTTGCTCCTCCCACCGCTCACTCATTTGCATTTGCTCCTCCCAGGTCTGCGAGCTAGGTTCCATTTTGGTTGGGTAGTTTCCTGTCTGAAAGGTTGGTCTGAATTGGAAACCCCTGTTTGGACCACCTCTTGGGAACCTAAAGTCTCTGCCACCTCTGAAAGCTCTGAAAGGCTGATTGAAAGATGACTGTCCGAAAGGCTGGTTGTGGGATGGCGGTCCAGTAAAGACTGGTCTAAAAAAATGGCAAAAAAACCAAAGAACAGCATAGTAAAAAGATGTTTGGTTGCTGGTGGTTAATGCTGTTTTTGTATTGGAGGCTATATTGAGATGAGGGATAGCAAAAGGTAAAGAATTAAAAGCAACTTTAAAAATGACAACTTCCAAATATACACACACACTTTCTCTCTCACAGAGCACACACACACACTCATTCCCCTCCTTTTCATATAATGGCTATTTTTTCTGCAGACTACAACTATCTACACCTGCCAAAAGTTCTATGAACTGCACTGCTATTCTCAGTTAAACTATTCAGTCTGATAGTATCTTTTTGGTGACAGAATCAGTTGTATTCCATAATCTTGGCCTGGCAGTGTGAAGTGTGGACAGCCTGGCTATATGCTGGGATTCTATGCTATACAAGCATCCTCATTACTATTATTTAGAGTTCATTAAGTCATCATATTCTACGTTCACTTCAGACACTTCTTGTGTCATGGAAGATGACAGAAAAATTTATATTAAAAAAAATTCATTTAACACTCGTGCTGAAAATTTACACTGATAAAAACAGCTTGATATATAAGAAAATATGGCTACCTTTCGCTCCTTTGTTCCCACTGACTGTCATACTCTGGACTGGTGTAAACAACTGTCCTTTTCTTGATGTTGCCCACTCCTTCTGAATCCCTTGTCAGAAAATCTCCAGAAGAATCCATGAACATGTTGGTGTCCAGCTCCGCCAGGAGGCGCTGTCTTTCCTTCTCCTCTTCTTCCTCCTTTTGCTTCCTAGCTTTTTCTTCTGCATGTTTCTGAAAATCATTTGATGTGGATATGATATTCATGTTGAGTCCAAAAGAAAAACCAGACAGTCTGCTCTGGTTCACGATATCATGCTAGCTGTACATTTGCTTTTCTCAGATACACATTTTTGTCTGTCACAGCTGCTACCTTTTCTTCCAGTTTCAAACGCTGCGCTTCTGCTGCAATCTCTTCCTCCTCCTGCTGCTTTCGGCGTTCGGCTTCAAGGCGCTCCTTCTCCTCGCGAGCTGCCTGTTTCCTGGCTTTGCGTTCTTGCTCCAGACGAAGATTCTCTTCCAGCTCTTTCCGAATCTTGATGGCTTCCTATGAGGCAGATGGAAGTTAAATGATGATACCATGGCAAGATATAAATTATAAGAAAAGAAAAGAAAAAGGCTGTATGAGACTGGAACCATTTAGCTAAATTTGGAGTGAGCTCAGCAGACATCTGGTCAACCTCAAGCTACATCATGACAATGATGAAGCTGACAAGCAGATAGAAGACTAGGTCTGCAATAAACTGGACTTTTCTAACAAACCTCATGACTAAAGCCTCTACAGAACAAACCACAGATAATCCAGATTTTAGAAGTGACAACAGTCAAAAGTAATTTACAGAAGGTGCATGTTCTGATGCATTGGTATCTATCACTACTACTGCTGCTAACTAAAAGCCAGTCACTGAACTTAAACCCCGAGTTATTTTTATTGAATTAGAGCTGTAGTATTGTGGAAGTCATGTGACTATGATGCAGCCTACCACATATTGAATCATGCCATGACATGCAAAGGTATTTAAGAGGCTTCAGATAATAAAATCTTAAATCTCCATGATAGGTGTTATGACTAAATGAAATATTCAACAAAGCAATTAATGTAGGTTATTGGTCAGCATGTTAATGTCACTATGGTGATATGGATAGCCACAAGGCTGATAATCATTCTGATTCACTGGCACATAGAGAGAGGTAGTTTAGAACAGGTCAGTAGAAGCGCCCCAAGAAAACACCAGCATTCAGAGGGATCTCTGAATGCAGCAATAATGAAGAATGGGAGGAATTTACTGTGTTACTGTAGGGTAGTCAATCAAGAGTGAATCAAGGTGACCTACCAAGATAGGCCTCTGGTTAAATCAGCATCTAGGTCTATACTACATACCCCATAATACCCTTATTCCAAATCCTGTTTTCCAGTCCCTGTTCTGTGTTCTTTATTCATACTATAGTTCCTGTTCATCTGTTAATCTTCATCGACTACCTCATCTTACATACAAAACTGTCATCAACAGAATCAGCCAGAACTGAATGCTCGACAACAACCTCTATCCTACATCACTGGACTTCGCCAGTTCAAGCTATCACTGCCCCAATGCCTTTAGAGAACTTATACCACATCAGCAGGGAGCTATCATTTAGTTAATTAGTTGACTAGTTTGACAACAAATGAGGTAACTGTTGGTCAGCCTTAAAAAGGAGGACTGGGTATTTAGTGTAAGCATGGTCACATATTCATGTCCACATGCAGACTGCAGCCAACCATATAAAATTCCGTCAAAAAATTACAAAGAACAGAATCAGCATGGGTTTCATCATGTCGCAGTGTAGCATGTCACAAGGGCAGTGGACAATATCAACTTTAAACATCTAACTACACACTCACACCATCTACACTGTTTTAAAAGCTAGTGCTGCACTGTTGTCTGTCTCCTTTAAGCATAACATCCCAACCAGTGGTGCACAGGGAACAACAGTAATTTTCAGAACTTTGCTTTTGTGACATGCACATGTGATGTCCATAGGCAGACTACACACATTACACTTTTGTTAGTAACTCTTTGGCACTAATTGTGACTGTCACCTTGGCTTGCAATTTTATGTAAAGAGTGGATTCTGAATGATAATTGGGCTTAATGCTGCATATAGGTCTAATGAGGCCATCCTGACATGTTCAACTATTTTCACATAAAATTCTTAGCCCAGGTAACATTCAGGGTTAATGCCAAGGAGGTTAAAATCCCAAGAAGCCAAGATGAAGCAACACAACTATTATAGAGTTCCAGTGTGGCACAACATCAACACACAGCAGTTTTAATTTTGAAACAAAGTAATAACCCCATGCAGACACCTTGCCAGTGATGAGCTACAGCAAAAGTAGATGAAGCCATGATAAACAAGACAGCAGAACAAACTGAAAGACAATGGTTTCCTTTTGAAAGAACTGATTCTGTTTATTATGTGAGCAAGGGAGGAAACAGGTGAGGGGTAAGGGATATGGCATGGAAGCAAAAAAAGGTACTTGTACATCTGCTAACCTCCTCCCGTTTTCTCTGCTCCTCTCTGATCTGCTGTTTGGACTTCTTTGGTGGCAGGCGTGGTGGCTGTAATGGCTGAGGCTGACCAGCACCGGTACTTTTGGTGCTGGACTTTGACACCTCGGCATTTGTATCAGCCTGAGACGACAGGAGGTCATTCAGCACACGTGTGCAGTAGGCTCACCTTTGCTATTTCATTCTCAGTTGTGTGACTAGTTTGTGCAGTGGATAATTTTCACTTGCAGTTTATTTTCTTTTGCACACTGACTTGATCGTAATATCATATAAGAAATAAATTTCAAGGTAGGCAACACTGTAAAGAACTTATTTCTGCTTTTGAATGCAGCTTCTCATTCCCTAGAATGGTTGATAGATTTTGACCAAAAAAAAAAACAAAACAAAAAAAAACAAAAACAAAACAACAACCAATAAACAAAAAACAAAACCCACAGAAAACAAACCTAAAATAAAAAAAATTGCAAGTCCAGTTGTTGGTCAGAAGCACAAAAAGCCTAGGGTCTTCTGCTATTGGCTGTACATCAGAACTGAATTAAAAGAAGAGCTTTTTCCTCCTCTTATACGCCTGAAGTGAAATAATATATCTGTCATTTATAAATGTATCACAGGTCTCTGTTCTAAACAGATATGTGTAAGCATTCACTTAACCATGGCATGCACATTAAAAAGCTCAGTCACCAGGCAGCTACGCATAAAGGTAAACTAGAAACTTCACTGTAATATACAAATTGACATACACAAACTTGTCACACTACTGAGATTGAAATTTTCTGAATGGTAGTCTCATCATCAAGTGAAACAAACAAAACTTCAATTACCCTGTAATACAGAAAGCCTTATCCATCACTTTAAACAACAGTTGTACAATATATAACACTTGAGTTATCTGTATCCAACACTAATACCCATCAAGTGATTCGCAAAGACCCACTCATCACATGACACATTATCCATTACACAACACACAAAGCTTTACCCATGTGACACATTGTGCAGTACAAACCAGTTTTGATAAGTTCAAACACATTTCTAAGAAAATTTTAAGTTTTTTAGGGAAAACAAGGGATCTAAATTTTTCACCTGCTCACTGCCACATCTAAGTGTCTGACTCAACACTGCTCACTGACATGATTGAAATATTTAAGAACTGTCCTATCATATACAACTTATCGGAGCAAATATAGACCTGATCATATTCAAACCAGATTTCACCAAAGTCACCTTTGTAACTATGTAACTAAATCTTAGTCATTTCACTGTAACAACACTTAACATCCCAGTTATATTAGTGAGATCTGCATGCTTGAACCTTCAATGCAAGGAAGACTTTACCTGGCTATTATCACTAACAACAGAAGGTTGTCCACTCTTGCCCTCTTCTGCTTGTAGAACCTGACTAGCAGTGGAATCTGCAGATGTTGGATTGTCTTTGTTTGATGGCAGACAGCCTTGTCTTCCTGAATCTGGCTTTTCAGAGTTGTCATCTTTTGCTTGATCTGTCTGTGCTGCTGCTGTGATGGGATTTTCTCTGCAGCTAGAGTCTGATGAAGTTTGTACTTTTTCCTTTTGTGTTTTTGCAGCAGCTGATATTAAGCAGACACATTTAACAGGAATGGTGAAGTTATTAAGCTAAAAAAGAATGTGTTCCTTACTACCCCCCACACCCTCCAAAAAGAAAAAAAAAACCTTGTGGTTAAATCCACTTTCCTTACTCTTAAAAAAATATTTAAAAGCACCAGAAGCAATTAAAGGATACCGAAGTGCCACAAGCCACTCTTCCAGTTGTCAGTTCGACTACTGAGACAGAAATTCTGGCTTATAACCCACTCTGTTATATATATTAGCAGCTGACATATGCTTCACCACAGAGTTTGTGGTTCTCATAGGAATGAGGAAGACACAACCCTACCCTAACTTACCTGTCAATAACGTTAAAACAAGAACTGCAACAGATCACAATACAGAAGAGGAAAAGTAAAACACACACAGAAAACCAAACTACTCTTTACCACTTTTCTCCTCCCTCTTCTTCTGCTTGGCACGCTTCTTTTTCTGCCGTTTCGATTCACTTTTCCGACTTTTAGCACTCGTAGATTTCTGAGCTGAGGAAGCATCACTTGTTGGTTTATAATTGCTTGCCCTAAATTTGTGAGATGGTACAGATCACAAACCATAAAGCTTCTTTCAAAACCAAATTTCATGTACTAATGTTGTAAAAGAAACGAGAACCAAAAAACCAACCAAAACACAAGCAGCCCGACAGAACAAGAAAAGAATTATAGTTAAGACTTTTTAATTTAGAATTAGTCTCTCATAAAGTCATTATTAGCTGAAACACTTTAACTCATCCAATATGGGTGAAATCAGCACAATTGAACATATTGAATGGTAGTGGTGGCACGAAGTACAATGTGTTTCAATATTTATACCTATTAATCTCCAATAAAAAACAACCATCAGTGACATACCTCTTTAAAGATCATTTTTTAAACATTTACACATGATCTTTAAGAAATATAGTTTTTGTTTTCTTGCATTACATTCAAATGAATGATGGTAACTGCTTCCCACTAAAATAATTTTTACTCCCTAACATAGTCAACCTCTTTTTATCGAATAATACATTTTATGATTTTGTTCTTTCATTTCTATACAATATAGGCAATTAATGTGTGTGA
Source organism: Pomacea maculata (assembly GCA_004794325.1). Classification (NCBI taxonomy): domain Eukaryota; kingdom Metazoa; phylum Mollusca; class Gastropoda; order Architaenioglossa; family Ampullariidae; genus Pomacea; species Pomacea maculata. Next base: position 234,605 of record SRHC01002996.1, read on the forward strand.
AATACAGCTAGAAATGTCCATGCCATTTACTTGTATTCGTCATCTGGTGTATCATACTCCTCATCTGAAGACGTATCATAATCGTCATACATGAAAAAGTGAGGATAGGTTGGGCGCTTCCCAGCTCCAGATGCATAGCCTGGAAAACAGTAAACCAACTGATAATACCTGTTAGAAAATATTGCCACTTCTGCAGATTCATCTTAAAAGCTCTGGCATGAGTTTTGTATTCACCATGGCTATTTCAGCTGCTAACCCACTGTGACAACTACCAATAAATGTTTCACTAGGAAGTGAAACAAATGAAGACATGGATGGAGCCAAATGTCACACATTTATGGAAATGTCATATAATTTTCTACTCTACAAGATCCACATTCAAAGATGTTTTCAAAATACATGTAATAGTATCAATTTTTACAAAGACTTACTTTGAAACAACCAAGGAAAGAGTCGCATGAGAAAAAAGATCTGCAAACCGAAAAATAAAGGAAGATAAAATCAAACAATGCTGAGGCAACAGATTTGCAAACAAGTATGACTAATTAGGTGTGCTACTTGTACATTTATGCTAGCTCATGTTCCTGTCCATTAAAAAAATTATTTCTATAATTTTTTTGTAAAGGTATGATGCACTTAATGTTTGTCACTTAATATCTTAAAACAATCTTGCACCAACATTAAGTGGTTGATCATAGTTGTGCTTATGCTGTCTACTTACAGGAATACCATCATCATCGTCTTCACTGTGGTGGTCCAAAATTTCAGGACCTGTATGAAAATGCTTCATCTTGTAGCAATATCTTATAAAATGTTATTTCTTAAAACACAGACTTATGATATATCAGACTGGGTTTATAATGTCACCTGATAAACTCTCTTTCTCATCTACTTATATACTCCACATCTGCTGCCAGTTTGAAAACATGTATTAACTGATGAACTGCAACTACCAACTGCTTCTGTCCTTTACATCAAAGAAATAAGTACCTTTATTATATCTGGCCTTCAAATAATGTGTAGGTCAGTTTTGAGGGACACTTTTTTGGTTGTGTGGGTGTGTATGGAGGCTTGTGCATGCATGCCTTACTTATGAGTGCACAAGAATGTACAAGTTTCTGACCTTCCTGTAGGTACTTGTATGCATACTGTATTTCTTGGAATTGCTCTGTTGCATCTTCACTTTTGTTCTGAAAAAAAATGCATAAATACATATAGAATGCAGGTAATCTATGAAAAATTAACAATATACAGTTCTTTGCAATGTTAGCAACTATATAGGCACACATTTTTACAAAACATATCTTTCCTAAAAGAATTCCACAGAAAAGAGCAAGAAAAAAGATACAGTTAAAACACATTTGCAAGAAAGATGTTCATCAAGCACTCACCAAACATTAGTAACACTAACCTTATCTGGGTGGTATTTCAAAGCCAAAGTCTTGTATTTCTTTTTAATCTCATCTGAAATCAGAATGGAAAATAATCATAAACGATTTACAAGGGATGAAAACACTTCTGAGATAAAACTGCAAATTATTTAATAATAGTTTTAAAAACAGTTAATTATATCAAGATATGAGTAATAATAATATGCACTATAACTTAAAACTAATAAAATATGTAAAAAAAATTCCTCCTTAAAAGGAAAAATGAAACTGAATTCTCATTCTTCAAGACGTACCAGATGACATGACCATAGCTGTCTGGGGGCTGTTGTTCACCTGACCAGTGAAGCACCCAGCAAGCAGGAAGGTGCTTGCTCACTGTCAGGGAGGCAACTTTTGATGGTTAAAGAGCAAATGTAACCTATTACCTCCTATGACCATGTCATCTGGTAAGGTCAAAGAAGAAAGTAAGCAGTATTATTAAGAAGCAATATTTAGAGGATGTTTTCAAAATAGAATGCAGTGTTAATACACAACAAATTTACTCTTAAAAACTCCTGCCTTATTATGAACATGCAAAACATGGCATGTCAATACTTTCATTGTCTCTTATAAAATTTTATCCCCTTATTATTCGTGCACAAATGTAAGAAAGAAAGTGGTGTATGTGTGTGTGTTGATCTACATACAAATGGACAGCTCCCTATGTCTCCCTGAACAGCAAGAGGGGGAAAATTGGTATTTTATGCTGAGCCAGCAAATAAGGCTATATCATGGTAAAGCAGCCAGCCCTGTAAACATATGCCCCATGCAGTGAAAGAACAGTGTGCCGAAGATGAGATCTGAGCCCAGTGCAGCTAATCACTGTATTGGTGACAGGCACTAAATGTTCAGCCACTAGAGCACTCCCCCATACAGCAGCAGCCTAGAGCTGATTGTGAGCAACAAGTTTTGTGGGCTTGATTGAGTGAGCAGTTGTGGATGTCTGGGTCAACTGGGTGGGAGTTTGCTGCACCACGTGGTATCAAAAAGTACATCTTTGACCTTGGTTGCCAGTGCTCTATTTGGCTACCTACCTTCCCATGCACAAGCATGCCTGTGTGTGTACACATGTATCTTATGCTTTTTACAAGCTTGAGAAACATGGAAATAAATGATTTGAAAAAAAGGAGGAGAAAAAAAATGAGTAGACTTACACCTTGGTCAATAAAAATGTGTGACAGCAAAGACACATGTGAGTATAATGTTTAATTATTTGTATGTGAATGTTCATGAAGATGGTAAATGGATTGAGTCATATACATCAAGCACATAACAGCCATGATTATAATGGATGAGAGTTTTGCACCTGATTTATGTGATATTTTGATAGGTAATGGCCAGAGAACATGGATTTGTCTCTGCAGTACACTGACTCATAACAGAGAACTGAGACTGGCACTCACCTTCTGTTGCTGTTGGACTAAGGTCAAGGATTTCGAGACACCTCCTTCTTTCACGAATGTGGTCAGCCATGCTGCGAAACTATGACACCAAATCAGCTGCAATATTAAGTTGAATGAGTTGCTTCTTCTTCAAAGATTCAGAAGGTGCACATGCATGCATGAGCATATGCATGCACACACACACATGTATGCAGACCCTTACCACAAAACAAGTTCTATACATCACACAGGTAAAATGGAGGATGAGCATATCTGAGATTGAAAACCCACACTAAATGGCATTCTCCACACCATGACAGTGACAAACATTCAAATGTTTGATCTGGATGTGCTTGCAAAATACAATATGCAATGTATAGACCTGAGGGGTTTTACAACAATTAACAAAATATTAAAGAATATGCTATTCATCAAATATTATTACATTAAACAGAACGCACGCACTTTAAAGAACATAAGCACTATATACACTCATAAATATTAGCATGCTAGGGTGACCATTACACACCGCTTAACAAACTTTCTAAAAACTATCTTATAAAGTGATTTTTCCCCTTAATTACAGTCAATAAACGATAACTTTTCTACACATTTTTCAAAACAGTATTTTACAACACTGAAAGCTACCGGACGGTAACAGTCAATACAACTGGTGTTTCCTAGCTAGAGAATAGTTACTACCAGTAGGTCACGTCTGTGACGACGAGTAAACGCCCAAGAACTATCGATCTTTATTGGAAAAAATCTCTCGTTGATGCTACATGCTCTAAAATTCTGCGCTACTTCTGGAAAAATACCTGTCAGTTGTATTAAGTTACTTTCTGTTTCACTTCCTCGACAACTGTACTATTCAGCTGGCCAGTGAACTGCAGAGAACATTGCTACTCAGCGATGGGCACGGGCCAACGCCTTATACACTGATAGTAAAGCTGAGTACAGTTCGAAAATCTATGCTCAGCTTTAGCGGATTACACTTTCACCACTAGCTGGAATCCCATTCAGATTATGGATCACACCCCCAAAAAATTATTAACATTCTCCAACAAGAAAGACAATAATGTTAGTCACTTCGCTTACCCGTTACGCGTTTTTAAAAAAGTGAAAGTACAGTACCCCGACAGGAGCAGTTCTCAGAAATTTGCGAAAATTATAATCGGAAAATATGTGGACGAAATATATTAAGAAATATTCGCCCAATAAATAAAACTTGTGAGAAGTCCCGACACTATATTGATATCTTGTGTGTATTCATGAAAATGATATTTAATAGGTCAAAAGAAATTTCGAATTTATCCAATTCAAAATTTTGAGTGGATTCAATCTGTTTATGTTATTAATGTTATTGCGTTCTTTTTAAGTAGTAAAGGCTCAAAAAGTGGTATTATAAGGGATGTGAGCTTTATGTACACAGCTTTTTATATGTGGAAGGTCTTAAGGCAATGTACAAGTTTTGTACGGGGATGGGGATTGAAGCTCTTGCACTCAATTTCTCACATACAAGTTGACCTCACAGACATTCTGACCCCAAGTCAAGCGGCGCTACTCTCACCCACATCCGTGTGGAAAGGGCTAAGGGAGGTAACCTTGTCGGAAACCATGCAACAGAATCCGTAAGCCCAGTACTCAGTAGCAATCTTTTTCTTTCAGTTATCACCTTGCTTTAAGAAAACGTAATATGTCCGTCAGAATAACACTTTATGAAGATCCTTTTATTACAAAAGAATAGACTTCTTTCGCTTACAAGGGGAAACATTTTCAAATGCAATGTCTCCGATTAATTAATGTTTATTATTATTATCTTACATAGCAGAGCTTTACTATTTTATTAAACATGACAAAGTGGATCTGGATAAGCAAAAGATATGTAGCAGTCTTAAAACTGTTACATCTATTTGCATCACACGTTTAGCCAAACTGCATCTTTTTCTTGGAGTGTATTTGGTTGTTTCACTCTTCTGAACAAAGGCTTTTTCTGTTAATAACCAACCATCGGCAGCTTTCGAATTTTAATAAAAATCAAAGCCCCATTTGTCGGAATCCACTTTTTAAAAAGTATATTTATAAGGCCCAGTTGTTTATTGAATTCTACAAGCTGTATTATGCAGGTACATAGGGGTTTTTGACGGCCGTTTTCCAACAGTGGGCGGTCCGGTGGCGTAACGGTTATAATGCCTTTCCCAAAACAGTGAGGGTTGGCTGTCCTGGGTTCAGCTCTCGTCTCGGGCACGTTATTTTTAAGTGTTTTCAGGGCTGAATGCCTTGCCGGGATATAGCCTTTGTTGCTGGCTCGGCGTAAAACACCAATTCCCCCCACACACACACACTTCCAACAACAGTGTATTGTCCCACGGATAAAGTACCATGAATGGTGTGGCACATTACAAGTTAGCATGGTACCAATTTTTGGTAGCGCCATTATCACAGGCACATTTTATTATAACTAACTTTCATTTAATTTTTCATGTTGTACATATAACATGTTTTTCTTCCACAGAATGATTTTGACAACAGAATGTTCAAAGCCTTAGACTACGTCAATTATGACCAGCTGCAGGTTAATGCTCGAAAAGCTTCAGATGTGGGACAAGAGAGGTTGCCAACAAATCTCCTGCGCTCAGCAAGCTTGCAAGAACTTTGCTGTGATGCTATCAATGACAGTGCAGATATAAGCCTAGGATGCCAGGATATTCTTGTCTCAGCAGTAAAGGTGTTACCTCAGCACCTGTTACCCATGCTCTTGCGAGTTGCCATTGACAACCATCAGTGTACTGCAGTCAGCACCATCATTTCATGTTGGCCTCATCACACACTTAGGTGAGCAGACATGTGAGCAGGAAAAAGTGTTTGGGTGTGCACGCATGTGTGTGTGTGTTCATGAATGCATGCATATACACGCATATGCTTATGTGGAGCCATACTCTCATACATGTCCCATCACAAGTGAATAGATGTCTATATGAATAGATGTATAAAGTGTGTTTCTGTGTGTGTGCACAATTTTGAGGCATTTTTATATGGTTACAGCCATGTTTAGTTACATTTTCTAATTAATAAACGTTGTTGTCATAAGACCTGTTTAAACAAGTAAAGAAGAAAACAAGAAGGACCCAAGTTCAAAGAAATAAATGTTAATTCTGTAAGGAATCTTAGCCAGATATAGGAATGGCAAAAGCACAACAGAGGTATATGTTGGTGCACCATACTTTTTATAGGTGGCATAATAAATTGTTTTCCTTTATTTTCCAGTTTTCGTGAAGTATTAGGTACGGCAAGATATGGTGATCTATTTCAAGATGAAATGGGATTTGACCTTGTTGTTTTTCGTGGCATCTTGACTCGAAAAAAATGCTGCAAGATGAGGTGTCTTGACTTTCAGGGATTCAAACTAAGTAAGTTCTGATTTTTTCCTAACGAATATGACTTGATGAGTTATTCAGAGGAAGAAGAGCACTGTTAAAAAAGAAGTGAGTGTACATGTGAACATGCATATTTGCATGCACATTGTTAACGATACATGAAATTAGGATTATTTGGGGTTTTTTTGTATTATTGTGATTATGTGTTGTGTTGTCTAATATTTTTGCCGTGATTTAGCCCTAGTTGCTGGCACGGCATTAAACACAACTAAACAAAGAAACAAACAATAGTCTAATATTTGCATTGTTCATTTTAATATTTTTTTTTTAACCTTTGCATAAATTCTATCTGCTTTCAGACAGAACATTTTGCAAGCTTATTGTCCAGATGTGGCCATTAATCTCACTTAAAAAACAACAGATGAACACCAAACGGCTAGCTACCATTATTGTGAAAAATGCAGGTGATATGCTTATGGCATGTAATTTAATGTTGAAAATAGCTTCTTATAATTCATCCGTGACTTCTTAAACACAATTTCTTGTCTTAATCTAAGACTGAAAGAAAAACAACATTGATTATATCGCAAGTTATGAGTGCTGATTATATTATGCATGCAAGATGGAAGGTTTGGAAGTGATCCCTGGACAGATTTTAAGTCAGTAAACACATGATGGCCAAAGAACTGTAAACCTTTTACCCCTGTCCTGACCCCTAACCCCCACACCATAAAAAAAGAAAATTAGTTTTTATAAACACAATCTTTAGAATAGTAGACTGCATAGCGACACATGCTGCTGTGTTCTAGGTTTCGAAGATGACAAGGCATTCTCAGAAAATCTTCCAACACTGCTGAAGAACACTTTAGACAGCATATTGTCTCGATATAAGGACATTCACATAAACATACCTCGAGGTAAGCTTATTGATTGTCAGTTTTCACTTTAAACATCTACAGGGAGCAGCTTATTTATTTACTCTATGTAAAACAATTTGTTCAAAATTCAGACCTCTCCAAAGATATGTAAACATGTTTTTATTGTTTGTTTGTTTTTGTAAGTGACAGACTGCAGAGTTTTCACAGGAGAGTAAGTTTTTGGATGAGAAAAGCTGATATGAAATTGCAAGATGATCATTAACCTATAGTGATACTTTGCACACAAAAAAAGTATGGCCAATTTATTTTATTAAAGTATCATCCAATATACATGTTTTCCAAAGTTCAGCCATTATACACATTGTCATAAATAGAGTGTTACTTGTCCACTGGCTTGTTAGTAACATCTGACACTGACAAGTAGAGTGTTACTTGTCTTCCTATGCAGGTAAAAAACTGATCATTAAGCTGGACACACTCTTCTTCACATCTGGTGACAATTTTTATCTGGATTACCTAGTCAGCAATTGCTTGAGGTCTGTCACACCTGTGCAGATCAAGGTATCCAACATTCACATCAGGTGTGTTGATGTCAAGAAATTAATGAGACTGTTGCATTCCTTAAATATTCTTGAAAGCCTGTGGATGTAATTTTCTCTTTTAAGATCTCTTTGTATGACTTGATGGTTTGAATTCTGTGTATATGTATGTGTGCACATGTTTGTGCATGCCTGTTGTAAATGCATTTTGCATTTTTCTGAAATAAGAGAGATACGCTTTGATGATATATACTTTTTGCCACTGAAAAAAGAAAAATCTTTGCAACTTTCTTTCTCTCTAGTATAGTAGCAGTGTTCAGAGTGTGGTAGCTGTAGATATTTTTCATTGATGTTACCTCCTTAATCTCTTAAATCAGACAAAACTATACTCTGTAAGCTATTGGATGATTGCATAAGATACTGGGTGGATAAAATGTTGTCTTGAAATTTAGGTATATTTCCTGACTTCTCATAGTTGTTACAAGTTAATTCTGCTTGTGAATCTTTTGCATATTTTCATACTGTTTGGAACATAGCAAAGGTTGGTACTTTTTAAGTTGAAAATATTCTTTGCCCAGATCTGGTGCTTTCTCTTTCCCCTGTGAAATGTCAGAGTTATTCACACCTTTCATGGTAATCCATGGCCATGAGGCAGAAGTAAGCTGCATGTTCTTTTTGCATTGTGTGTATTTTGCATAAGTAATTTAATATAGCATTACCATATGTATTTTGTTAAATTGTAATTTCCTATCATCTATGTCAGCAGTGAGATAAAGAAAATACTGTGACATCAACATTATCAAAATATGACAATGGATGTTTCAAACATGTAAACATTAGATGATATTAAAAAAAAGTGAGCAATTGTTTCAGTCCACACTGAATCATAATGATTTTTTTTTTCTGGAGGGTGGATTTTTACAATTGAGTTGACAATGGATTTGAAATAAGTTGGTGATCGCCAATCAGGACCTTCCTCACAAAAAAATTAACATGAATTTTATGATTTGCAGACCCTAGAGGGTCTGTCACTGCGCCAACTGGAGGACAGCCTTTTCATGGTCTTGAGCAGCCAGCTAAAAAAGTTTACCAAACTGCGAGCACTGGACATCCAAGACTGTAGCATCTACCTACAGGTATAAAAGAGAGTGAATGTGTGCAAGTATATGTGCATACATATGTGTGTGCACTTGCATGCATTCATGGAACATACTCGGATATGTATTTTTTTTTTTTTATTTTGCAGGAAGGAAGAACTCGAAGCCGCACAGCCTCACGTTTACGAATAACAGAACTGTTCTCAAGTTTTTCTCGCCTAACTCGACTGGATCTTAGCTTCAACTACATTTTAGGTTGCCTTGGGGAGCTTCTTCACTCCCTCAGCTGCCCGCTTGAGTATCTGGCTCTCAGAGGATGCGACCTTGATGAGAGTGACCTCCAAGCTCTGGCCTCATCCAAACATGCTGCTTCATTACGGGAGTTGAATCTTAGCAAGCTATGTCAGGTGAAGATAATTACTTTTTTAGGAAAGAGTTTTCTATAGCTATAAATGCATTTAAATATATGCAATGGCAAACATAGATAGTACCAAAAAAATACCGTGGTGCTTATATTCACACCAATACAGAAAAATGAAAAAGATGACGTGAAACATGGTTCACATTTTTTTCTCCATCAGGTTGTCTTTTTCTACCAAGGACGAATACCTCCTAGTGCACTTGTCTCTATTCTACGGCATTTTCCTCTCTTGGCCATCTTAAACCTGTCACAGAATCATATTCCAAACTCACTCATATCAGACTTGTGTTCAGCGCTTCGCTTTCATTTGCCAAAGCTGAAGGTATGTGTTTTCCATTTCCCACTTGAAGAAAGTTGATGACATTATTTCTTTGATTCTCTTGTCTTCCATCTTCCTTTTAATCATCTCTGGTAGAGGTTGTTGGTATGCAACTCTTGATATGATGTACACAACAATATGCTGCTGTAGAGTTTAGGAAATAATTTATATAAATTGATGTAAGAAAAAAAGCATTGTTTTTTTTAATTAAATGTATGGGGCAAAATGTTGACTGCATAGTCAAATGAGATGTGAGGGGAAGGTGTTTTTGATCTAGGTAACCAACTGTGAGCCTTAGATCAAGCACATATTATATACAACTCATTTTCTAATGAAATATGGATTGTATTTTAGGTTTTGGACATATCAGCCAATGTCTTTCTCCCTGAGCATCAGATTGACATCACTGCAGCTTGTGCCAGCATCCCTTGCATGCAGAAACTACGTCTCACAACTGTGACCAGCTTTTTGCAGGAGTTTGGAGGTGTTGGCAGGGGTGGCGCAAAGGAGGCACCAAGCATTGTGCGAATCTTACAGACTTTGGAAGACCTTGGTCGTCAGGACTTGGTGGTGGAGACTGTGAATTTGTCACGTGCAATTTTTATCGATGTTGTGGATGAGTTTAATTTGTGATGCAGATGTTGTCGTGTGAGCATTTCTTCCAGAATGTGTTTGTGAAATCCAACATCCGGGGATGTAAAGATGTAGACATTTTGCTTTTGCCTGAAAAGGGATGTGCCATTGCTTTGACCAGCATCTGAATTTCTTATTGTGAGAAAGTTTTCCTGATTTTTGATACACGCATTCATTTGCAGGTATGTGCATTTGCACCTGTTGTTCATGGATGCATGTGTGTGAGAGAGAGTGAATGAATGATAGCAGAAAGGAAGTAGGACTTGTTGAGAAAATCAGGCGGAAAGATTTTATTCTTACAGATCATGAAGATTATGCTCTGCATGTCCTTTTGTTTAATGCTTCATATGACACTTTTAATATTCAAAGAGAGGGATGTTGACTGGACTAAGCTGACAGCATTATTAGCATTTGTCACATTGAGAAATTAACGCAATTATATGTTTTAGTGAGCAGCAGAAATTGCTTTGTTCAGTGTTTGAAGAATCTGTGATCAATGTAACCACATCAAAGTACTGATACTTGCTCATCATTAATGTACTTTGTGAGATGCTCTCAGTGGCAGTGTCCACAAGCCATGTGGACAGGCAGTGCAGCTGCCATGGAGGTTACATCATCTTGCAAGTGGATGGAAAATTTTGGTATTTAAATTAGAAGAGCTCTCAACTGAAAGATCATAACCAACGATGGAACTATCTTCCGCCCTCCCTCTAACCCTTCTCCTAAGAGAAGAAATCAAAACCTCAAAACCCATCTCTTTAAGAAATATCATGCATAATCAAGAGTACTGTTCTGCTTTCTCTTTAGTTCTTCATCCATGCACTTAGTGCTGGTGCTTATGTTTCTTGTATTGTTGACTGTTTGTTTGTAATCCTTCATGTGCAACACATCAAGCTCACATACAGAAAATGCACTTATAAATTCAATTATTATTATTGGATGAAATAAATGTGCTTGTACACCTCACCACTCGCACCCAGAAAATAGAACAAAACTTGCCATAATGGAATCTGGCACAAGTTTGTTAAAATGGTAATAGAATTCCTTCTATCACATTTCCCAAATAATTTTGCAGAAAATGATGAACTTAATCTGCAAATGAAGAAATCTGGATACCTCCATACAGGTAGTTACAAACTGTAAGAAAAACAAGTGTAGACCTTCATTATCCCCAACTCTAAATTCTTCAATATGCATTGCCTTTAAGGCACTCCCTGAAACCATAGCTGCAAACCAGAGGTAAAGAAACCATGGGTATAGTTACTAAGTTCATAGTCACAATCCGTGATGATTGGTGTACATGGGAGCATGCAAATCTTTTACATAATAGCTGGTACTTGTGCGTCAACTTCTTTTTGTATGTACATGTAGCAAAATGGACTAGCTTTGAGACACTACAGGAAATGAAAAAGATGGCTTAAAAACTGCAATGGAGTAGTGCAAGACTCTACTGATTGTATTCAGCAAAAGGAACACTTTTCAGCTGTATGAAAGTGGCATTAGTAAAAGAAAACGTCACTCATTTTTGGATTGTTGATATAGACAAAGAAAACCTAAACCACGATATGAAAATAAAACAAGATCCAAACAGTTTTTAAAGTATTTGTAAAAGATGAAAAATGTGTAACAATGGCCAACCTCTGTTTCTTTCTCCCAACACCAAAAGGAACTTTGCAAGCTGACTCTATGCAAGATACAATACCTGAACAGAATGTCAAATAAGTAGTAATTTTCCTTCTTTCTGGCCAATGTTTCTTTTATTTTGTATCAATTTAAAAAAATGGAGAACCTCTACTTAACTATGGATTGTAACTGAACTAGAATGTAAGATAGGTGAGGAGACTACCATCTTAACACAAAAGTTTTTACCCAGCATATTTGTACAACATATAGGACTTCTACTGACAGGCCATGATGCAAATAATGATAAAAGATGGAATTATTTTAATCCAAACTTATGACTACCCGATGCCTGTGCATAATCTTACTCTGCATATGAACACTTTTTTTGTAAGTGAAAAATCTAAGTGCATTCTGCCCTGTGTTCATGGACTAGGGTTGCTCTGGATGCAAAAACTTGCTTGTAAAATCCATATACTTTTCACCTTGTAACCAAATGTATCTGCAACAGCAGTGCTGAACAATGAACAGAGCATAAACACCCCACTTTTGTCTAGGAAAACGTTTTAAGAAACTATAATCATAATAGCATTTGTCAAGTGAGTCTTCATGTGAAGGCAGGTTTAATACACTGATCTATGGTTCATTGTAATTAAGTGATTGCAACACATTTGTGAACTGCAACAACCACAGGTTTTACCGCGTAATTCAGATCATTAATGGGCAGTGTACATTGCCACTAAAGTCAATAGATGGAAAGCAAGCTACACTGGCACCTTCCCTTAACGTAAAAAAGTATGTCTGCAGCAAACATATTATCTCGGCTTCAACATACTTCATGCCTGTGAAATATCATATGGTATAAAAAGGAACATATCTTTATATGCAGCAGATAGCTACACTTAATGTCTGTCTAAAGAGCAAAGCTAATTCCAGTGAACTACAGCTATCAAATGAATACTTTAAATGCTGCACAATCTCATCTGCATCATGCACAATGATATAAAATAAAATCTGCTTATTTGAATGGATGTGGACTGTGCCAGTGGCCTTAAGTGTGTATTTCCCACACCCTTCAAAGTATTCTGTACAAAGTGCATGGATTTCTTGCTTCATTCAAGCAACATAGTACCCATCACAGTACCTCAGCTTGCCTCAAATGTCAGTTTAAAAATGTACATGCACAGCCAAGGTTTATATGCCCTCAAAATGGCAAATAATCATAAGTCATAATGCAACAAACATTAAAAACCTGTCAAAGAATAAAGAAAATAGATGTGAGCATGAATGCTCTTGAGAATTATCACTGTTGAATATCAGATTCCGCAAGGTGGCACAAGTGCAACAACTGATTTGTAAAAGTAAATGCAAAAGGTATTTTGCAAGGAAAAGCATAATAGCCCAGAAACCAAAGACTATGCTGTTTAAATAAAGGTAAAATTAATTGAAGGCTTCCACATCCTAAATGTCATAGTTATAGTGCATGTAAGTAGGGACATGGCTTCTGAATAGCAAAACCCTACCCTCACCTGCCATTTTTACCTCCCTTGATATTAGGAGCCTAATACTAAGCAACTGTAGACTGGGCAGGGGGAGTTTTCCAGCCACATGTACGAGCTGATCTCAAACCAGTGACCTTCTATTCTGCAGTCAAGCATGTTAACCATTAGGCTCCTGTGCTTGCTTAGCTTTTCAAATAGTAGCAAAAATAAATCAGGAAAAATTCTGAGTGTTCTTCATCCAGAAATTTCAGTTATCTGGGGAGGTTGGGGGAGGGGTAAAAATTACTATCCAAGTTTCAATAAATGTGTCAACCAGATGGTGTCTTCATTTGAATACATCAGCATCCTTAAAATACCATCATGCAGACTGCAAAATGTTTCTAAGCTGAAATTTATGATGCTTTGTGACTTATGGGGGAAAAACTGCTAAAAAAATGTCTACATTCCTTGCACTTCACTTTATAAGTAAATGCAAGCAAAACTGCTAAAAGCCTACAAACATTTCTTAAAATCCCTCTGATGCTGTTTTGCATCTGTCAAACTGAAATTGCATCTAGATAAATACATCTGAAGCTACAGAAGCTTTGAAAAAAAAAGCACTTTCTGATAAAGTTTTCATTTAGGTATACATGTGTGTGTGAAATATTAGACCATTCAAGACATACGGCAAATGACAAGAAAGCCAGAAATTATTACACCCAAAATAACCATAAAAACACAGCAGTCAAAGTCCAGGACCAACATAAGCAAATAGCACCAGAGACATTGAATAGTAATAAGCTAGACTATTCCAGCCTCAAGTCCTATGCATCAGAATTCATTACAGATAAGCAGATGACAGTATCACAGGTTTCCCACCTACCAACCACCACCATTCCAGCTAAATGTAAGATCAGCTATCCTTACACCCTGAAAACAAACTTGTCTCATGAAGAAGAGGGAGTAAAGCACTGAACTGCCCTTTCCTCTTCCCTTGCGCAGGCTGGGGAAAAATGAGACGTTTGCATGTGGCATGTATGACACTCCCTGCATTCTAAGTTGTCAGTCTTGCCCACTGAAAGTGAAAGCTTTAACATAAAGCAGTGTCAATTAAATGGATGTTGAAAGATGAGCATGTATGAAACTGAGAACAGAAAATAGTTCAGATCAAAGTGAAGCCCCAAATCCAAGATGTATTATATAACCCACATTTCCCTCCTTGGGCCATGTTCACATTCTTTAGCACCAAACCTGGCCAGTAATTGTCTTTCCACAATCATTTTCTCATATTTACTCCAGTTGCTTCCCCAGCCCACCCTCCAGTGCATACTGTCATACAACAGCTGCAGCGCACCCTGCCCGAGGGATAATCATACTGCTGATGTACGTCCACTGATCCATGTCTGGATCATATACCTCTGCATCGTTTAATCGATGCTGTCCGTCAAATCCCCCACAAACATAAATTTTGTTGTCAAACACAGCAACACCTGCCCATGCCCGTGGCTTCTGCATGGATTGTATGGTACTCCACTGACGTGTGACAGTGTTGAACCTTCAAATAAAACAAAAATGAGTTTTAGTAAAAGGTCAGTCTGAAACTGCATCAAATGTATTTTTCTGCATTCTTAAATTAGAATGATATTATCTTCTACAGACATGAGGGATCTGAATTTCATAGCTTGATGTTAGCATGACACCAACATACTATCTAACACAATACTGAAATACACGATAAGGAAGAATCTTCCGCCCCTTGATTCAAAGATTAAAATGATTCCATCTTCCAAGATGATAAAATTAAAATATTATAATCTTTTAGTCCCAAAATTTGAAAGACATATGTTAAAAAATTTCATAAGACTGTTGACTTCTTTATTGCCCCCAACCACGCTAATAAAAAAACACAAAGCCAAGATCAGGTTAAAAAGGATTAGATAAAACTCTTTATTCAAAAATAAACCCACCTTTCCACTAAATCAAAATATTGATCTGTAGGGCGGAAGCGGCCTCCGAAAGCATAGATAAAATGGTCCAGAGCAACTAGCGCTAAACCTGACCGAGCTTTTTCCATTTCTGCTGTGAATGTCCACTCCTGTGTGTCAGGGTCAAAGCACTCCATGCTGGCTCTGTCAGTGTGCAAGATCTTGTCATAGCCACCTGCAGACAAATTCACCATACTGCAATGTACTGCAAGTTTCTGTATAATAACAAGCTCAATATACGACACATATCATATAATAAAAAGATTGGTATTTCACAACTTATTATGTTTTACATTGCACTAGTTTAACTCCTTGGGCAATGCATCACTGTACTTCACCTCATATCACTGTGTTTATATTACTGCAATGCATAGAACTAAAGGTAAAATGAAAACAATCTAAGCATACCTGCCACATAGATTTTACCATCGCACACTGTGACTCCAGCACCAGAGCGCTTGCCTTTCATGCTTGGCACTTCAGTCCATGTGTTGGTTTTGGGGTCGAACCTTTCAACCGTGCTGTAACTAATTTGTCGATCTTCTCCACCTGACAATGAAGCAAGGTTTGTTTCAAAAATAAAAAGGGTCTGAAGGAATCAGGCAAAGGCCAATCATTTTTTCACTGATATTCAAATATTCACAAGATCATTTACTTTCTCTGTTTGAATTTAACCAAGCTCCTGAAGATATTGTCTTTTATAAAATTTGCTAAACTTCACAAAATTCAGTAGAGCAAAACCACAATCCCCTGCACCTCCAATGTAAATATGTGTTATTATGATGATTACTATTCATAAATAAAATGGTGATTAGTCCTGTAACTACACTATACTTCTCATTCTCCCCTATCAACATAAAACTTCTGCATTCCAAAAATTTCATGAGTTAAGCTAAAAGAAAGATCTCCACCACCACCACCACCACCGATGCTATAGTGAAACCCCCTTCACTGAAATTACCTATAGCATACAGGTATCCCCCGACAGCTGCCACAGCAACGAACGAGCGAGCCTTGCTCATATCTGACTTGTTAAACCACTGCTTGAGAACAGGGTCATAACACTCGGTGCAGCGCAGGTACAGTGTGTCGTCTTGATTTTTCGCCATGGCACACTCACCACCCACTGCGTACAGCAGTCCATCTACACTTGCAGCTCCCACAGCTGTTCTGGCTGTGTTCATGCATTGCTGTCAGCAAACAAGATGCATGTTGTTACTATTCAGTCTTTATGCTGAACACTCAAGCAGACCTTGGATACGCAAAAATATACTGGACTAAAAACAAATTGTTGGCTGGCAGCAAGCTTTTTGATAAGATTTTAGGAAACAATTGCAAATAAGAGATGTAGGCAAACAGCCTCTGAAAATTTGTATTTGAATGTAAACATTTCCCTGCTAAAATCCTTATTCTGAAAAAAATAACAATACATGGAAAATACTTCCACATAAGCAGCTAAGTCCTCACCTTTCTTTCTACATCAGCAACATCTAAACAATCTAAACAACGACTCACTCTTCTCCACACCAAAATATCAAAATTTAGAATGAAAAGTGCAGTGTGAATTAACGAGAATGCATGCATACATGTACATGCATTTTCCATGTTACAGTTTAGTAGATGCAATCAGCATCATCGCAGCAAATACATTTTATAATACAGGTACCAGCTTTGTTTTCACTTGCCAAAGTCCATAACAGCAATCACTAAAACAATTAATTTTCTTAAATAAAGAATGCCTGCTTCTGGTTGCTGACTTTTTGAATTTTCATAAGCAGACTTGTTTGTAAATTCAATAAAGAACAAAACTGAAACCTTAACAAAGACTTAAGGAAAAACTTCTCAAGCATTCACCATTGTAAACCACTCATTGGTCAAAAAGTCATATCTTTCCATGCTGCTAAGCTGACATTGTTCACTGTTGCGGCCACCGATGACGTAGATGCATGGGGGCTGAGCACGCGGAGTGATGCGCTCCAGTTGAGACTGGTCCTGCTTCGTTCGAATGGCATTGCTAATGAGAAGCTGACACTGTGGACAAGTCCGAAAAAACTCTGACTTGAGGACTACATTTTCAAGAAATGGCAGATCTAGGAGAGCAAGTCTGATATTCTGGAGAATTCGACAGGCATTTTGTTGTCGTGACTGTGGGTCATAGCGTACCCACTGACAGGCAGCTTCAAATACCTGGAAAAACAGAAAAAATAGAATTCCTTTTAATCCTTCATTTACACAATTATCCCACCATTTTTAAGAGTTTACTGTAAGATACAAAGCTCTACTTAAAACAATTCTTTGCAATTCATTAGTTCTCATCATCTTGCTTCTGAAGATCTTCACAGCCATTTCAATGTTTAACAAAGAGAAATTTCAATCAAATTAAATCAACAATTCTCTTTCAGTGACCAATCCCTTATGCTATGTGGAATGACATGTAACTCACATGTCTCCCTTACGTGGTTACATAGGGTGGGCCAGTCGTGCAAGAAATCACAACACAGATAGTATGTTTTCCAAGTTAAGCTGATAGTTTTAATTGATTCCTTCATAGAATGGTGTAGGACAAAGGTAATCCTCAAGATATAGGAATTTTATAATAGCACAGTAAAATTAAAGCACACACACTTGGCAACTGACTATCAACAGTATTCATCCAAAAATCTTTAAGAAAACGTCCTAATCCTCAACCCTGACTGCTTTATACATCGAGTCTTAAAGAATCTGTTGCCCCACTTCTTGTTTGTCACATGACTACATCCAGTTATCCTGGCCTTGACTGGTAGGCTTATTAAATGAGTTTGCTAGCCAGTCAAATCCAAAGCTTCAGTATGCCACCACAATGTGCATGTGTGTGTGCATCCCCGTTCTCCCACTGCCTGACCTAGCAAACCCCAAATAAATAGTCTGGCCACCTAGGGGATAGTAGGCCACAAGAACGGGCAGGAGGCTCAGGGCTGTTTGAATGGGGGTGTTTTTTATATGGGATAATAAAGTGGCAAAAAGAAAAAAAATAAAAGACAAAACAGGGTCACTGGCATCTTGTGCCTCACCATTATGATTATAACTAAAATAAGTGTTAAAAACTGAACATTATTATACTTTTATCACTTCTGCTAACAAATAAAAAGAGATGGTAGTATGCTCTGATTGGTAGTCAATTGTTAGAATTAATGGCATTTCCAGTTTTAAAATTCAAAAGCCACTAACATCGTTGCTGATTTTATTTTTGCTAAATGGTAACATGCCTGAGGATGAAATGATTAAACATAAATATACATGTTAACTGCATGTGATTAAACATATTAAAGATGAATCTAAGAGATTAAAGTTACCAATTTTAAATTTCCTAGGTTAAGGAAATGACATTGTTGGGCTTGGATATAAGGATAAAAAGTTACCTGGTTTTCACTGGTTACATGAAGTTTGTCACTTTTCAACAGCCCTATTAGTTGATCTTCAGATAGCTCAAAGAACTCTTCTGTGTGGGACACGAGCAGGAAGTTTTGGAAGATGAACTCTCTAGCTACTGACTCCAGCTCTGTGCAAGCATACATGTCTGCAAATTGGTGAATACCTGCAAAGATGTTGGTTCAAACTGCTGAGACAACAGTTGATTTCAAAATGTATGATTATTACTTTTAAAGCTTCACTAGATGGTGTAAATCTGCATATGTAAGAATAAATGCGTGTGCATATACATGTGTGGCTGAGCATGTGCATGCCTCCATTCAAACTCACCAAGACAATTTGATGGCGTGAGACGTGACTGCAAGAAGTGAGCACACATGTTACGCAGGGATGTCAGACCAAGAAGGCTGGCCCCTTGTAAGACCTGCTGAACATTTTCCACACTTATTACAATAGAACACGTGTACATAAAATCCAAAAGGAGATCCATTGTCTCTGCTTCGATCCCATGAATATCCACTGTGTCACGGCCTGATTCCATCATGCCGTTTGTAAACATTGCACGGAGATACGGGCTGAAGCCAGCTAGCACCACCTGAACATTAGACAACAAAGCAATGGTTGGAGCTGATATTACAACAGTTGTCAAAGATAGTTAAAAAGCAGAAACTGAGGCACAAAGCCAATACATATCTCAAATAACAATCAGTAACAAACAAATCAGTACAGTGCAATGGCAAAGTAGATATCTATTTAAACAGAGTACAGCTTGAAGAGGTAAATAGCTTTAAGTATTTAGGAGTCCCATGACATGAGCGGCAGGAAATATCAACTGATGTGTCTATCCATGTGCTTCTCCTAAAAACCAGTACCAGTCAAGGGATGAAGACTGAATGTGAATGGTGCAAGATTTCTGCTGTCTTACCTTGTGTGCATGGAACTTGGCACCACTAACACTGATGATAATGTCACAGAGCTGTTCCTGCAGACGAAGCTCATGCATAACACTGAATGCCTTCGCTGCATGACTATGGACATGAAATGTCCGTGAGTCAATCATCTCTAAAACAACTCCAGATGAAGCTATGCTTGACTTGATGGGACAATTACTCTAACTTGATTGCAGCCTGTCAAAAACAGAACAAAATGCGATCACCAGACAACTGTCATCCCAAAATTAACTTAGAAGTGACCTTTTCCTTTTCTTTTTAGAAACATAAGAAAAAGAGATTATTGCATTTGTTAAGTGTCAAATTTCCTATGCTATGAGAACTTTGCATGTAACAAAGAGAAGGAGGAAAGTACAGAAATTGAAACATAAAAACATAAAATCAATATACATCTCAAGTAACAAACAGTAACAAACAAATCTGAATGAGTATAAACCAAACAAACACATAAGTTTTATAAGAGTCATTTATGAGTAAAGTTAGCACAGATAATCTGGAGCCATACAGTTTGTCATGATTCTCTGACATGCAGGTTTTATGTAAAGTTGTAAGAGAATTCAAGCTGCTGCAAACATTAGACTGGAGGCTACAGTTTTGTCTAATGAAGGGACAATGGCAGCCACCACATTATCTTATGCTGCAGGATAAAGCCCATTCACTATACAGTATAAAGTGTAGTTTCTTAGCTCATAGTGTAAATAACAGTGCGGTTGCTAATCTCACAGTCCAATCACTAATCTCTCCTGATAAAGTCACATTGCAGTCATGAATTGCACAGTGTAGTGCACAGTTCAATTGCTAGTCTTAAAGTGCAGTCGCTAATCAAACATGTAGGGCACAGCATAGTCAATAATCTTACAGTGAAGGTACCAATTTCTCAGTGCAATACCAAAAGGAAGCTATTGTAATCTCTTAATATAATCACTAATCTCACAGTTTAGTGTCACTAGTCTTTCAGTGCAATCACTAATCTCACCACAAGCAGTCACTTCGCAGGGCAGTCACTTAACCTCACAATTCAGTTATTTTACAGTGCAGTCACTAATCTCAAAATATACACAATGAACACTAGTTTCACAGTGAGGTGCAAATCAAAAAGAAACATTTTGCACAGGTAATCCAGATTAAACTCAAGTATCAAACTATCGTAATAATTATTATTTAATTACAATCATGATGTATGTTGATCACTACATTCAAATCCAAGTCTTAACCATTGTGATATTATCAAGTACCATCACTGATTATAATCATAATGATGCTAATGAACATAGTAACCTGGGCCATCTAGTAATCTAAGGAAGTACAGTTTGAGTATCTCTTATTTTACAAAATGAAGAATACCTAGCCTATTAAAAACAGGCGGCAACATGACTGAAAAACTAAATATTTTAAAAACAACTTGAGCTAGAACGGTCACTTAAATGCAGTTGAGAATTAAAGAGGTAATTGGATTCACTGGGCCCCTTACTATTTTTCAGCCTGAACTGAACTTTTATTTCAGTTGTCACAAATCTGCCAAGTCGACCGTTGCGTAACAGCTGCTGAACTGGTTACGCCTGTCACAATAACACTGCCATATACCTGTTGCTATGTTATGAAAGGACTCCTACTAAAAAGATACAACTTGAGCACTATGGTATGTTGTCATGGGGGTACTGAAACAATTTGTATAGAATTGTCATAGCTTTTTATCAAACTAGTTAGCAAATTTTTAATAGAACGTAAATACTGCAAACAAAAAGGTCAGAAACTGGGTCTCTCATGGATAACAATAGCGCCGACCACAAACGAAAAATTGAAATGATTCACTGCATTACCTACCCGACCGTTATTTTAATTGCTTGTCTTTATACCGTATTTCTGCGCATCTTAAGTGGTCTCTTGTCATCCTAACTGCTTGCAGCACAAAACACAGCCATCCACTGTGGTATTACTGCCAGTGCCGTAAAGAATTAGTCATACATTGATGACTGTTTCTGCATGTGGCTCGAGATCAATCTTTCGATCATAACAAAAATAATAAAAAATAACTTACTAAATTTCAACAGAAAATCGTCGATTTTCAAAGTACAACACGGTAGAAGTAAGACCAACACAATATCATCGATGTCATGTTGGGTTGTTTATTTATATTATTTTTATTTTAGCGGTTTTCTCGTCAGCAACTCAGGAAATGAACGTCAACACTTAGAGTTACATCCCTTAGCAATACAAAGCTGTCACAGGTCACTGTGTGATCGCTGGTGAGAATAATAATTAAACTGAGTGGAATCGAGCTAAGCGATTTCATAAATATATTATGCTCATAAACTTATAACTGTTGTGCGTTCGAATCAAACATCGCAGTCATGTTTTTACATTAATGAATTACTGCTCTTATATTTTTCTTTCAGTCGAGTACATGTATCAGACACTGCATGTATATACAAGCTAGTCTGTTCTTAGAATAATACGTATAGTTGCAAACTATGTCTTACAGATATAGGGTTTGAGAAAAGATTTCAATGTTTCGAACGGAGACATTGACAGAGAAATTGGAAGAGAATTCTAGTGCGCATAAAGAAAGAAAAGAAGCATCTGCCGAATTTCTCCCTTCTGATTCTTCGCACAGAAAGGAATGGCGCAACATGAGCAGACTGAAGAGATCGACTCCGTCAGAGATTCACACATGTATGCTAGGAGCCTAGGGCAGGACCGTGAAGACAACGGCAGCATTTAGTGTGGCGATGTAATCAATGCGAACTCGGACCGGCGTCCAGTGAAGCTCGCGGAGGTGTGTATAGTTTAATTGGTCGTCTGCTTTTCGCTCACGAACAAGTGTATGAAATGCATCATTCTGAGCCCTTTGAAATATAGGCGTTTAGGGAGATCGACAAACAGATAATTGAAATACAATACAAAACTAGATGTATGAGCTTTTGGTGCCAGAAACCGACAGGGATCGAGGGTCGGATGCATACGTGATCCTGAAAGCTTAATAGGGATATATATATATTGCATTGATATGAGATTCAAAAGATAACGATGCGTTGATAGTAACAAAGATTACGGACAGTTTGAAAGAGAAAGATGTTAACCCCAGAGAAAGTAAAGGCAGAGGATGGCACACACTTTGTTGTAATTATTTGTACAGGCTGTTGGGAGGACCTCATCTTGACTTTGTTGATGGACATCCAGGTTTCACAGAGTCTACGGTGTGGTGCGCAGACTTGCTGGAACTAGGAAGCAAGGTCACACACTATAGCAGCTGTGTGTACGTGTCATCAGCAGACCCAATACTGCAGGCTGAAATGGCGGATGGTAGTGAAACCATGAATGTGGTTGGATATACATAGTGAATAAAGGAGCCCCAAGCCTTACACAAAGAGCAGGTGAATATGTAGTACTTACTGGCTACAACTATCACAGACTGGGTGTGATTAGTCAGGTAGGCCAAAACCAGTTCACAACAGTGCCAGAGAGATCAAAAGTAGCACGAATTAAGGAGCTGCATGCACTCAAGGTCGAGTGTATCAAACGCAGCCGACAGATCAACAGTCAGATACAAAGGAAAAATGCGTCCCCTGTTTGGAGTTTACACAAGAGAAAATTACGCTTCATTGGTATCAATGTGCGCTTTTTATTATATACCACTGCATCCAGGTACACGCACTCTCAGGCATACTTCTCCACCTGTACACACGTCATGACAGTTACAGTTCAAGTTGCAGCTCATTCAGCATGCCACATGTCAAACGAGATAAAGATACATACTATAATCGTTAATGGTCATGAAGGTGAACACTATAGAGACTACGAAGTATGCTGTAGCCGAGATTGCACACATTGCCATCCCTATAGCTGACGAATCGAACTGAGAAGCAAGATATTTTCCATAACGCATTCACCGCCATGCTGTTGCTTACCTAATTTCTTACGAGAAAGTAGTATAGGGATTCGGCTAGCATATTTATCACGTATTTTCAGCTGTAGCCAGGGAGTTTTTAGTACCTAATTTCGATAATTAATTCACTGGCCTGATACACCTTAGGTAATTTCATGTATGAATTTTAATCTGGACTTACTACTAAGATGGCATCTGACGACGTCGATATCCTTTCAAAATATACCTTGCCGTTACCATTAGACTCGGGTAGACAGGTGGCTCCACACGCGTTCTCGCTGTCAACGACAGCCTAGCCACGCTTCAGTTTTGAATATTACGCCATATTAACACCTATGGAGGTTGGTCGATTCACCCATTAACTGATTCAGCCACGTATGAGTCGATTCGATCACAATCAAGAGTCAGTTCGACCAAAACCTAAGGTCGATTTGACCACATATGGCAGAAGCTGCTAATTGGTCACCAGAGCGAGATCGGCATGATTAAATTATACATCCATTGAAAAAGAGAAGAATGAACTGCGGCGATGTTTTGTTCTACATTGTTATACACATTGCGCATCTGCGGCTATAGACGGAAAGAATGAAAAATCACATGCCAGCACATGATGTGAAAAAGGATGTAGGATGCCATTCGAAGAATTTGCTGATTACTTAAAGCAGTCACCCTGCTTAATTCCAGTGATTTTGGAACAAATATTAACAAGGGAGACTAGACTGTTCCTGTTTCCTACAGAGAGATCGTGCAACCAAGAAACGCGAAAAACAAAGTGATGGATTTTCAACGAAGGACTGATAGAACCGAGTAAGAATGACAGGGCTGAGCAAGAAACACCGGACTATCCCTAGAAGGTATAGGCGTTGATGGCTCCGACTGAAGGTTATGTCAATGCAGGCGTCCCATTCAAGCTGGCTGAAAAAGATGGTGCCTAAATATTTGGGTATATCAGGGGTGTGAATCTTTAACTATAAGCTCCATTTCCTTAAAACAGCCGAGAAAATGTTCGTCTCACCAATGTACAAAGGAGAACCCCACTATGTACATGTTGATTATCATATCAAGAGAGTAAAGCGGTGTCGTCAGAAAATTTTAAGAGAAAACTCCCATACATTGTTCTTCTACAATTGTTAGTACATAGAATAAACAATAGTAGTAGTAAGCAACATCTTTGAGAGGAGCCAGTGCAATTGGCTAAGAGATAAACGGTTAACGGAAACTTGTTGATGTAAGTTTAAAAAACGTCCAGGATGCAGAGTGAACTGGTGTAGTAGGAAATCGGAAACTAGACTCTGCTAACACATATGAGATTGCTTAGTGTTAAAACTAGAAGATACATCAGCCTGGCATGAGGTCGAGACTTCTCCAGATGTTTGTACAGAGTGTTTATCACGAACATCTATTACTCTACTTCCAGCTCTATAACTGCAGCAGGTCAGTATATTTATCAAAAGCAATTGTAATTTCCCTCTTAACAATTTTTCCCAAGTGTTTTCATCAGTGACGTGTTACTAGTCTGAAGTCGTTGGGTTGACTAGGTCAATTTTATTTCGGGTAAACAGTGTGCAAAAGTTTCCAAATATCGGGAATCGGCAGAGCCGAAAAAAATGTTATAAGGCATCGCTAAGTTTTTGGGCACAGCGATTTACACCACCAGACGAAGTCATGATGCTCTAAGGGATTGTCAGCACAGACATTCATAAGAATCGGATCGACCTAGTGCCGTACTACAGGTCAACCCCGTATTGTTCTTAGTTTCTGAGAATTCCAGTAAGCCGGAAGTAATTAAAGCCACTCGAGTAAATGGCGTCTAGTTTGTGTGTCACGTTGGAAATGAGATGAGCGGCGGCCGTGACACTGGTAAGTGGGTGGATATCCACAAGCGTGAAGAACACTTGGGTGACATTCCCGGTAAGGGATGGGGGAGGCGGACAGAGTGAGATGGACAGCAGTTTGAGGTTGCCGGTGTATAGTTTCTCCTTGACAACAACAATGTCGTTGTATCTTTCGTTCACTCAGAAGCACACACCTCCGCTGATGGATTTGATGGTTATATTGGATCTGTCTATGGGATAGACCTAGCTTGATGTAGGTCCTCATGATAGTCGAAAGAGCTGATGTTGAAGCCACTATCACTGTTGGCGTCACTAAGCCATGTCACGACAAAAATAAAAGCAGACAAGGTCAGTTTAGTCAATGGCCGACTCTATAAATGCTTGCTAGCTTTTTCTTCCATCCTCTTCAAGACTGTCTCAACCCCAGTTCACCTCTTCAGTCCAAGGAACTTTTGTCTCATTGAAAACGTTTCATGGTTTAAAATGGCAGAACATCAAAGCGTTAATAGATTTAGCCTTACAATTCCATTTCTGTGGTATCTTAAGGTAATATTGGCTGCCTTAAGAGCCAACAGAAAGCATCTCAAGGTTTCTTTATTCACCCACTAGTTCCAAGGTTGATTTCTGGAGCCAACTAAAACTTTAAAGACTTTATCGAGTGGTGACACGTATTAGGCCCAAAGACTCTTTTCATATCCCTCATTAAAATCACAAGGAGAAACATGACTAGAGAGAAATTAAATGATGATTTTCTTCATCTGTTCAAATTCCTTTTTGGACGAAAAACCGGGTGACATTTCGTTTTATGCGATTGCCAGTTGTCTGCTCCTAGTATGCGCAACTGAAATGTTCATGTGCCGTTGCTGAATGCAAACGATAGAATTCCGACAGAGCGTTTTGTTCCTGGTTGGTTGGTTAGCCTGCTTGAATTTTACATCCCGTTTTGCTCCCGACTACTACCTGTACATATACGGTGCAAAAGCAAGAGAAATTCAAGCTACTGATGACTGAGTGTTCTCTCAGGGCCTGTGCCTGCTGTACATAGGAATGCATTTTCTCGTCGAACACGACAGTTCCACCCAAAAACTTTCAATCCTTAAAGTGGTGTGCTTTGTCACGGAACACAAAACATCATCAAATTTTACGTTTCTTGTCTGTGGACAGCCATTTTCAATTTAATAAATAAAAACAAAGGGAAGGCCTATAAGATCAATAGGCGCTTTTGTTTAACAATGTTTGTTATAGGGACTAGGGAGCATCAGGTTGGGAGTTTTTAGGAGGCATGGATATAACTCCTCCATCTCCAGAAAGAAGATGGTTTTTGCATAAAAATACAATTGCAACCAAGCTTGTCACAGAAAAAAACATGGAGAGTGCAGAAAAAACACCAAAAAAAGTTGTGATGGTGTTAGACAATGACGAGGCTTCAGAAGTGAAAATGGTCTTCTGTCAGTTATTACAGCTGTTGTGTACGCTCAATAAATATCACCTTATGTACAGCAATTGTAAACACTCAATAAGCAATTATCACATTATCTACAGCCACTGTTATCCATATGCAAGAAAAGAAGACGAACACTGCACAATTTCAAATTTGCTGACATAAATATAAAGCAAACACACAAATGCTTAACTGCTGTGGCTATGTTCAAAAGAAGATAGGAAAGCAGATGATTGGGGAGGTGAGGGGAATATATGTTTTCAGGAAGGCATAGGTTTTAAAGGTGGGGGAGGGGAGAAATAGGTATTTTACACCGAGCCAGCACCTAAGGCTGTATCATGGCAAGGCAGCCGTAAACTATAAACAGATGCCACACGCAGAAAAAAAAACAGCATGCCCAAGACAAGAGTTGAATCCAGAACAGCTAACCCTCACTATATTGGTGACAGGAGCTAACCGTTGCACCACCCAAACACCTGGTTTTAAAGGTGATCTAGCCCAAAGACACTTAAAAATATGAAGACAATATAGTGCTGCTAATTATAAGAATACAAGCACTAACCAGAAAATACATTCCTGGGACAGAGGAGGCTAAGAAACATTAATGCACAAAACAGGGTGGTTAGAGAGACAGCTATTGGTAAAGAATACTGAACACAGACAAGACAAACAATGCTAAATGTACAGCATTTTTATAGAGATAAGAACCAATAAGATGGTTCTATCTATCTATTCCTCTTCATGCATCAGGTTGCCCATAAGGCCTCAGCCAGAGTCCGCCACTGATGTTGATCGGCTGAAACCAATAAGATGGTTGGTTGGTTATAAAAAGACAGAAAAAACTGGCCACAGCTGATAGAGCTTCAATGGATTTTGATACAGTTCCTCACTTAATTTCCGTCTGTGACAATGCATGTGCAGTAGTACGAATAGATACACTGGTAATTGTAAATAATCTCCAGGTTTTGTCAGAATTCATGCTGCTGCTTTGGGCCACATGCTACTTGAAGTCTAAATAATCTTGTGTTTAAGTTGTGGTACTTGCTGATTACAGCTGGAAATTGCCAACTTTGAGCTTAAGAAATAAATGGTTGTATTTCAAGCACTGAATACAGAATAGATATTGTCTCTACCTATCAAAATTTGTAAAATTTTGAACCTGACTGGATTTCTTAAACACTTTCAGTGTCCCTTTTTTTCTGGTAAACAATAGTTTGGGGTTTTTGAAAGAACTCTGGTGAAAGATGACTTTTATTTGAAGACTCTAACCACTGACAATTTTTTAAAATTTCTTTTAAAATATGAACTTTTCAAATTAAAAAAAAAAAAGAGCCGAGTATACGGTTGATATAAATATAAATTTATAGAAAAATTTATATCCTTCTTGATTACTATTGTTGCATTAAAAAAAAAAGAAAGGTATCCACAG
>SRHC01002996.1:262948-342887 GCA_004794325.1 Pomacea maculata
AAGAAAGGTATCCACAGTCAAGAAATGGCTAAAACATGTTAGTTAAAATATTGCCACGTAAGTGCTAATGAAAGTTTAAAGACATTTCTCCCACATTCAAGAAGAGTCATTCACAACATTTTCTTGGGATGGTGAACGAGAACCAGCACACAAGGGACACAAGATCTTTGAGTGTTTCTTTCACTGAAAACTTCCTTGATCTTCTTTTGAGTGTACCACACCTGAAAGCTAGGTCAAACATACTAGGCAACCCCAGATGCACACCAATAAGTGCTTTTTACTTCTCCCTAAACACAGATGCCTTTATGAAGCAGACTTTGAAAACTGCACTGTTTTCACTTTCAGTCATCATCTTCTTCAGGTGATAAGGAAGCATTTACGTGAGTAAAAACTTTCTGGCAGAAAAGTTACAGGCCTTTCTCTCTCAAAGGCTCTGCACTTTTGTGCAAAATTAGTAGTTGCCATCTTGTCAACAACCGTTTTTCAACAGACATATTGTCAAAGAGTATTTATCTCTTGCCTTTTCAAAAACATGTTGTGCAATACAACTGCCACAACTGCAAGCTGAAAACAGTTGTTTCCCACTATTTAAAGGGATAGCGGTCAAAGAAATGCACCTGATCAGCTGACCAAAGAGTTCACACAGTTTAAGGCCCCTTTAGTGTATGCGTCCTCAATAGTCTCATTTCAGTTCTATGTCACCAGTGTTTAAAGAAAATTACACAACTGCATATAAAAGATGATTTGAGGTCAAAAGGTCTACATCACCTGCAAGGTCCTCAGATGTGACCTTTAAACTCTGCAGAAAGAGGCTTTCCTGATGATCTTTATCACTCCACTAATACTGTTAATCATGCATATCTCTCTTAGCACCTTACTTCATTCTTGCAATAAACTATTCCCTTGTGTCCAATCTCATTAACTTTGCTCATCTTCTCAACAAAATTTTTGGTCCAGAGGTCACCAAAAGTAATTAATTCCAAAGTCATCAGATGTGTATACGTCCAACTGTGCAGAAGTGGGTGATCTTTTCCACAGCTTCCTCTGAATCCCTCTTCCACCATTGATTGTAATGAGCTCTTTCACTGTCTATGATCTCATTAATACTGCTACCATTTGCCACAATATTTGAGTCACAACACTGCAGTTTTGATGCCAAAGACATATCCACTGGTTGTCCTGTACAGCAGAAACTAAAAGCAGTTATAGGGAAGAAACTTGCTAGAAAATACACTAGCAGTTTTAATTAGTGACTGCTTCCCTGTAAACATGCATCTAGACTGCCAAATTTGCAAGCCACGCTATGAGAGGACATATTAAAATTGGTACATACAGGACCGTCTCTGATCCATTAAGTGTTTGGTTTTGTATGCTTCATGAGAAAGTCTAGTATTGCAGCATCTCGTTTCTGCTGTGCCTCTTCACGCTTTGCCTGCAACATTAGTTCCTGCCTTCGAACTTCCAGCTCCTCTCTTCGTAAACGCCTCTCCTCTTCAGCTTCAGCTCTTCTGTATTCTCTTTCTTCTCTTTCCCATTCTATCTGTCTCTTGTGTTTCTCCTCATCTCGTCTGATTAGTTTGTCTAAGACAGCTAGAAGAGCATCAAATTTAGAATCGGAAGTCTGTTTGCGTTTCAAGCATTCTGCAAGAGTTGAACAACCATAAAGTTATACATTGAGCATTTTATGGTAATATAAATAGCATTCAACTTTTAGCAAAAATACACGGATGTTCTGTTTGTTTGCTAAAAGAATTTCAGTATCGATTCCTTTAGTTTAGTTCAACCTCTCAGTTTATGGATGTACCTGCACTCACATTCTGTCAAAAGGTAGGAAAAAAACATTAGACATACAAATTGACATAACAAAAAATGTGTCTAGAGAACCTGTTATTCTAAGTTAAGAATCTTGGATTATTATAAATATGCAATGCACTTACTAAAACACAACTACCTGTGTTTGAGGAGTCGGAAGTTGAAGGTGAAGGAATGTCATTACATCTAATGCTGGCAATGACAGGGGCACAAATTCGATTAATATGATCTGCATTCAGAGATGTGATTGGTTTCCCAGCAGCTTTTCTCTCCTTCTCTGCATCTATTTCAGCTTCCCACAGAACTATTGCTTCATCAACTGTTCTTATGAGCTCTGGCATTTCTTTACAGTCAATTCCTGAACTGCAAGCAACGTTTGAAAGCACTGCAATGGCACAATTACTTTCTCTGCAATGGCTATTGATGAACTTAAGATATGGTTCCAATGGTTTGTACAATTAGTTAGCACAAGGTAGACCGTTCACTTTCTGAAATTTTCTTTTGCATTAATCACAAACTGATTTTTATGCAGGAAATAAAATCCTATTGAAAAAAGAGCATTTAAAACCAATCGTTCTCAACCACATAAAAGGAATAAAGGAAGCAATGACTAGCGTTTAGCACCGAGCCAGCAAATAAAGCTGTATCATGGCTATATTATGGCAAAGCCGGTGGCCTTGTGAACAGATGCCATGAAGGACTGATGACATTTCTGGATGAAATAATAGAGAATATATTATAGTAATATATAACAGTAAATCTCTAATCTTACTTTAATTGTTAAAAATGATGGAGACATACATTCCAACACCAAGCTCATTTTCTTTCCTCTTCATTATGAGCATTTTAGCTCTGTCCATCAAACTCTTAGTGGTCACTGTAGTGAACAGAGGCTGCACGGTCCGTGCTGCTCTCGCCACATCTTCCCATGACTTGTTCCTGTCCCAGGGGTTCACTAAAACTACTTGGTCCATGAGATCTAAATCAAGCTGGGTATTGTAGCGGAACCTCCTCCTTGTTGTCATTGATGAGTATGGTGTAATTCTCTGAATGTGAAATAACACCGATTACCCAAAATGATTAGTAACTGAAATTCTTGCAAAGATCACTACAAAACTACATTAATTCTTAATTAAACAAAAGCACAAAATTTAAACGTAATCTGCAAAATAAACAGGCCTATGTGACACCAACTCTTCTCATACTCTTCTATGTACATTATGACATCGTTGCTCAAATTAATCAAGTTTCTTTTTGAAAACGTATCGTTTAACACAGTTTACACTGTGATTTATAGTTTCTTGACATCCATGAAAGACAATACAAGAACCACTTAAGAATAAGTTTTAACTTGGTTAAAGAGTCAAGGTAAAAAAAATTTACAATAGATGATAAAAACGGTAATTTGTTTAACTACCTCTGCGACCCTGGCTGTGTTTAGAGTCTAAAGGCTAACCCGCGCTTGCACTTTCCTACTCTCCAGCACCTGAGAGTTGATAAAGGGACGCTATCATTTTTAGTTGTTCCTCTCCCGAGGAGTTGTATCCTTTGAAATCCCCGAACTTTACCCTCTGATCACTTGTCTAGTTTAATCATCTTTGCATTAAAGAGTAGAATTATTAAATATCCGCACATTGACATTATGTAGAATATAGATCACTGAAAGTGAAAACAAGATGATGCCGACGAAGAATCACGCTTCTCGGAAACCAGAGGCGTCACATGGTCTGCTGCAAATACTTCTGTCCACATCAGTCTCAATATTTTGTCTGTTCTGTGTTAACAAAAGTTAGAAGACTGAACATTTGAAACTAATTAAAGTCAAATCTGTGTGGCGCATGTATAGCTCGTCTCCACAGAGAAAAATTCACTCTACAATTTCAGTCATCATCAATGAGCCGACATCAGACCCGGAAGTGGTGAGGCTGACAATTGGGGTGAAAGGTTTCATAAATGTCTAATTTTCCGAAAAGGCGGATATTCATAGAGAGTCCTTTCATGCTAATGAAAACAATTTTTCAGGGTAACAGTACTACCATCTGTATCGTGTTAAAAAGTTTAATAACGGTGTATATTTCAGCAGCAATAATAATAATAAAGAATTTTCCTACCGGTAGCAAACGCTTTGACATGAAGTCAGTTTGATGATCTCTCTCTCTCTCTCACACACACACACCTGCGCACGCACAGTAAGAGGGGGTGATAAGTTGAAAGAGAAAGAGAATTTTGTCATTGTGAGAAAAGCGCTGATAGAAACATGATGTGCAAATAGACATAGAAAATGAGAAGTCCAGAAACATGTATGCCGCTTATGCAAAGAACCCGTTTAATTCTGTGTTAAAAATCGTAGCCTTGAAATCATCAACACCCATCTCTTTACAAAATATCTTGCATAAGCAAACGAATTATTCCGCTCACTCCTGAGATCTTCATCCATGCTCTTAGTTCATGATTTTTGTCATGGTGTCGTCGTCGTCATCATCATCATCGTGTGTTTGAGGAATCGAAGGCTGAAAGTGGACAATTAAATATATAACACTGACGACGACTTGGTCACAGAGCTGATGTACATTTTCTGCATCGAAGTCTGTGGCAGGTCTTTTGTCGTCCGATGGGTCTTTTATCTTCCCTGCCTCTATTTGCCCTCGTTATCTCACCAACCCCTGTCACTCACCACACTTTGTGTGAGAACAGATTTCCTCAAAAGTTCTCTCTAGCTCATGACCTATTTATGTCGCCAGGTTCGCCTCCCGCATTAGGATGGTGATGGTGAGATAATGAGTAGTAAGTGTGCTTCATCTCTGATTATACAAATACATAAATCAGACTACAACAGACAAGGATGTGAACAGTCACGATGTGTTTGTGTGGGTAACCACTCGTTATTGAGCATTGCTTTTATTGTTGGCGCATGAACTTGAAAGCCAACGTCCAGCGGAAGCAGTACAGACCCGAGTGAAGAGCGCCTCCCGTGGAGGGGTTAAGCTTTCAATTGACATCCTCCAGCCTAATGGTATAAACTGATATATAATGGCTTACCGACACAAAGCTTTGTCACTAGATGAAGTACATGCCAGCTGACTGGATAACATCACGAATAGGGTAAGTGCACGCAAGTGCTAGTAAGCGTGACACAGCAGGGAGGGAAATTTATACTACACGTAAATACACATGTGCGAAAACACACGCTCACACACACACACACATTTATCAACAAAGATCAAACGAAACCAAAGTCTGTGGTACCGCGTCGATTGTGATCACACCGCCAGTAAAAAACTACAGAAAAGAAAGACCTAGAGTCCAAGACCATCAAGGATATGGACTTAAACTGATGTCATCGTGTTTACTGGATTGTTACAGTCTCGAACGATAGGTCAGCACTGTTCGTAAAGATTCGAACTGGCTTTATTTCTCGATGGCAGAGCGTTTGTGAGTTGAGTTGATCGTTTAGTGATTAACAATTTTCCATTTTTCTAAGGTTCTTCACTGTGTTTATAAGGGGATCTCAACATGGAGTATTTTACAGGGGTCGGTTTCCTGAGCTTGAAGCGTGTTTACTGGATGTTTTGAAGAGCTTTAAATGACTCTTAAAAGCAGAGCTTTACACAGAGGAATAACAATTAACCACTCAGCACATCATTAGAGATTTCAATAACATCACGTGACCTGTAAAAAGTCCGTAGTCCAGTTCGTATCAAATAATGAATAGTGTTCTTTGTGCTCCTTTCTTTGTAGAGGAAGCAGATACAGTGAAAGGTTCAAATCACAAAGCTTGGGTGTTTATCTCTTGTCACTTCCGTTATAAGGTCTTTTCACGCTAGCATGTAAGTAGTCAGATTTACTAATTAATTCTCAAGGCACCAATTTAAATCTTTTTGAGGCTGTAAGAGTATCGTTCCTGTCATGATGATCTTATCATTTTATTAGCATCGCCATTATCTCAATCCCCATTGCAGAACTCATTTCCTTCATTTTATTTTGTGCTGTCCGTCCTTCGATGCTGTCTGCAGACGACAAGCTCCTTTACATCCTGTTGAGGACACGTGACTACTATCTTGACACCATGTCCAGAAAGTATTTGTGCTAAACGAACAACATTTCTGCTGCTTTGAGTAAATAGGGAAACATTGTAGTTAATATTTTTGTTATTCTTAAAATTTTAATGCAATGCGCGTGAATTCTTTTCCTTACAGATGTTTGAGAATTTCCTTGTTCCGACAATTTTCTATTTACCGAAATTATATTTGTTTTCCTTCGTTTATTGTGGAAGACTCTGTCTCAGGTTTTTTTGACAGTGTCTGAGAGTGTAAAATCGCTTAAATTTATTGTAAAAAAAACTATTATGATATTTTGCAAAAAGTTACTGCTGCAAATAATATGTTCCATGTGCATATAAAATTACATGAACTTGTGGGTTACAGGCTGGTGAAGGGACAATGGCAGAAACAAACCACGTCACAACGTTGACCAGCATGTATTTTAACACCAGCCTCGAGCAGCTCATCGATGACGAATTCTTCGACGAACTGAACAAAAAGATGGCGCGATCAATGCTGGCCACGTTGATCTACATCAGCCTCTTGATGATCCTGGGCGTGGTGGGCAACACGATGGTGTTCCTGGTCTACTACCAGAGGTTCAAACCCAGCGCCACGCGCACCTATATCCTGGTCATGAGCGTCTTCGATCTGCTGGCCAACGTGACGTCACTTCCCGGAGAGATCCTCGACATCCGGTTTGCCTTCACCTTCGACTTACCTTGGCTATGTCGCATTTTCCGTTCTCTCAACAGCTTTCTGACGTTGGTCTCGGCCGCAATCTTGGTGGCCGTGGCGCGGGACCGATATCGTAAGATCTGCCAACCCTTGCTGACTCAGCAGACGACACTCGGCCAGCTCGGGGCTTCCCTGGCTGCATGCATCGGCTTCGCACTCGCCCTCACCATCCCGTTTGGCGTCTTGAACGGACGTCACACTATCTCCACAGGTGTGACGAACGTCACGGGCGTGACGTGCTCCATCGACGACGCTTTCGTGTCGACGCCGTTCCCGATGGCTTACAACGCGCTGATGGCCTTGGCCTTTGTGAGCTGCGTGGCCATCATGGTCACATCCTACGCCGGCGTCGGACGTCAGCTGTGGAGGCACCGGAAAAGCTCGAAGAACGTCACCAGAGTCAACCCCACCGGACAGGGACGTCCAAACTTCTTTCTCGGAGGCAGGGGAGGCTGGCAGAAGCCGTCGTACAACAACGACGACGATACCACTACGTCCGACACCAGGATGAAATCGGCTGTGTCGGAGCTGCCGGCTAGTTCGTCGAATTCCGACATCGATTCTTCAAATCGTTTGCCGAAATCTCAAGCAGCCAATCAGTGGCGGGTTCTCTTCGTGAAGCCGTCAAATGACGAGGCCTGCAATGTTCGTCTGCTGCGTGAACAGAGCCGCAGCCAAGAAATGTTACTCTCCGATACGTCCAACATGGCGGCAGGGCCTGGACCACGTCCAATTTGTCTTCGCGACGAATCATCAACCGCCATCAACATGACGCAGGATTCCACGGTAACTACTGCTGCTGCACAGCATGATCAGGACTCCACTTCAGGAGAGCTCATCAACGAAACATCATTTCAAGGCACTGCGAATGGCACTGAAAGGTTGGGGAATGGAAAACCATCAAACTCATCTTTAACCAAATCAATCTTTCATGCTCACAGCCGAAAGAGCTCCTCTATTGCGAAAACAGACAAGAAACAAGGAAGGCGATTAACACGGTCGCGAGGCAGCATGGTCAAGAAGATCCCGAAGAGCACCACGATGATGATGTTTGTCCTCACCGCCGTCTTCATCGTCAACTACCTTCCGCACCTCCTCATCATCATCGCACGCGCGGTGTCTGATGACGTTGGGAAGGGGTTGGAGGGATGGAAGTTGAACATCTACAACATCGCCCTCCGCTCCTACTTCGTCAACTGTGCGGTGAACCCGCTCGTCTACAGTTTCTGCAGCGCCAGATTTCGGCAGGAGTGTCGCAGTCTTGTACTAGGCAAGGCCAAATAACATCCACGCACTTGTCACCATCAAATGAATTGCAGGCAAAAACATAGTCGAGGAGGAGACAACTAAAGTAACTGTAATTATTTTCACGAATTCAGATCCTTGATTGTAAAAATAGAATAAAGGTGGCCATCTTGTATGACATAGTATGAATGGTAATCTTGACATTGATACTTTCATGTATGTCAAACCAAAGTATAATCAGAATCAGTGGCTGACCAGATAAAATACATTCATGTGTTGATACCCGACAGTCATGTTCACACACTCCTCACTAAAAGAAAAGAGCATGTGTGAATCAACAGACTAATTCGTCGCACTAACACCACAAACATAACAGTATTCATACATTTTAGTTGTTTTGTTGTCATTTCTGTAATTATATGTGATGTGTCTTTGATCATGTCCACCTTGTCTGTTGTCTTACATATTG
The DNA here is from genome assembly GCA_004794325.1 of Pomacea maculata. Taxonomy (NCBI): domain Eukaryota; kingdom Metazoa; phylum Mollusca; class Gastropoda; order Architaenioglossa; family Ampullariidae; genus Pomacea; species Pomacea maculata. The sequence continues at coordinate 271,253 of SRHC01002996.1, forward strand.
ACCTGCTGTAACTTACATGATTATATTTTTTACCTATAATGTTTTTCAGTTGATTAGTTGAATTAACACTATTTAACACTATTTAAAGACTATCCTTTTCGTAAACTCCGGTTTTCATCTTTCGTGTTACATCTTTCTTTCACTCATTATATAGATTTTACATAATGATACACGTGCCCTTGATTATTCTGATTTTTCCTGAAAGCCCGAAAATTTTATTTAGTTTCTTTTTTGGGAGTGATCTTGATTTAAGCATGAATAATATGTTCAGATGATATATAAAGATCACGACTGTGATTGTATCTGTCTAGGTATGTACGAATCATGCCGGTTGACGACATACAAAGTGTTGTCACTTTTCTAAGATGAATGAGAGTAGAAAAAAATACATTGCTTTATTGTGATGACTGCTTACAAATGTATCTTGTATAATGTTTCTATGCGTCTCGTGATGTTTACACGAATAGCTTTGTGTGTGTATGCGTGTGTGCCTGAGTGTATAGTGTGTGTGCATGCGTGTGTGCGTGCTTGTGTGATTTTATATATATGTCATGTTGAAACAATTAAAGTTTCATACAACGAAAGTTCTCTGCCATTTATACCTGTGCCTAAAAGTCGAGAAAAAAACAATAAATCCACCGCGGGTTCGAAGAGAGAGGTAGAAAAATGATTTTTGCCTATATATATCTCAAATACTTAATGCTTTTATATGTATATATGTATAAACACATGCATACACAAATATAAACATCACAGTCATTGATTTAATGTTAATGTTTTTATTAGGAATGCAACGAATATTTATTTACGTAGGCGCAAATAAAAATGACACCAATAAATCTTAATGGGCCAATAAGTAAAACATAAGTGATGTAATTAAAAAATGAAAAATAAGCAAATGTACATCAGCACAGCTATTACACTTTGTTGAAATATAGTAACACAATAAGACTTTCTGTGTTAAAATCTATTACTATTAGGTTATAAAGATCATAATATGCAATTTTTTCTAGTTAAAAGTAGCCTTACAAACTGGCTTCAAATAAATTGAAACGAAGGATAGTTTCATGACTTTTGAACTGTACAAGAAAGCTCAAAATGATATTACAATGACAACAAGTGATACTAAGTTAGTTGGTATTCATGATATCAAGTCCCAATAAGATTAAAGTAAGATTAAAATGATAATAAGTTATTTAAAACGAGAAAAAATAATATTAAAATGGCAACCATTGACCCAGGGGTGATTTCAAAGAATAATTACAGATACAACGTTTATAAAATGTAAGGTTAGTACATTCACATAAGTAACATCAGAATTATGAGAGACTTCAAACACTGTTTCTACATACTCTTAAGAGAACTCCGGTTGATGTTTCGACACCTGAATACGCCCTTCTGCTCCACTTCTAAACAATGAGTTTCAAAGCACAATTTATTTTCAACATATTATCATGTACATAAAGGGGGATTTCAGTCCAAACTGAAGTGCATACCTATTAGTAATATCATAGTTGTGAAACTGGCTTTGGGAGCCTATAGTTCTGGACAATGTTGTCTTTGGCAAATTTAATTTTCAGATTTCAGTCAGTGGAAAATCAAAACCTGACAATTAATAGCTTAAAATGCTACTTGCAGACAAATTAATTCAAAATATTAAAATTACAGATGTCCTCATTACTGAAGTCCTGTATTCTTTATTAAAAATAAACTTCGTAGACCATCTTATTCCAACAAACAGCCGAGTGCGAATACAGACCATCTTGAAATTCACCATCATCTCTGTTACAAATAATTGCAATAAATGCAATAAAGTGAATGTGTGGTACACACTAGTGTGCTGTATTATGTACCCCACTCGCTACAGAGTCGGGTGGGAGCAGTCGTGCGAGAATAACACAACAGACAGCGTGGTTTTTTCCCCATTGAAGCTGATGGCCTTTAGTAAGTCCTTCTGAGGGATAATCAAGTGTGTGTGTGAGAGAGAGACCCCCTTGCCCCCGCCTGACTTAGAAAACTCAAAAAAATGAAGCCAGGCTACCTGTGGGGCAGCGGGTGGAAGGTGCAGACTCGTTCGAACGGAGTCCTTCGTCGCGGCAGTCATCAAAAGGAAAAAAAAAGGAAAGGAAACAGAACATGCAAGCATCCGGGGCCTGACTGGCAACAAAAGAAAAAGTGTTCTCCACTCTATGTAACATCCAACAGAAATCCAAAACAATCAACAAAAAATGTGTACATACACTGAAGGAAACTTGACAATATAAAAGATAAACATTACCATAGTAAGTATTTAAGTACAAGTGAATGGTCGCTGGATTTGAAGGTTACTGCGGCAGAACACCCAATGTGCGCCACAAGCGACCAACCGGGAAAAATGTCATGTTAACTGTGTTTAATTTCCACAATACAGCTTTCCACAGGTACAACATCCTCATCCACACACTCAAAAAGGAAAAGAAGAAAAAAGTCATAGTCAACACACTCCCATAGTTTTTTTTTTTCAAGACCTTAATATAATCTTGGAAGTCTTTTGTCTTTCCTGTCTAGTTCCAAACTCAATAAATAAAATAAAAAACATCTCCACCAACTATAACGGGGTACGCTCCCATGGCACATGGATTAGCCCCCTGTGTAAGATTATGTACATAAGACAAGGTAAGATGTGTAAGTTGAGTCGACGATGACGTTGAATGGCGGGCCGTGTGGCTCAATAAAGCAAGCGTGCTCGTCTGACAGAGGAGACAGTCAGTATCAAGACCTCGGTATCAAACAGTACATCTAAAAGAAAACAGCTGTTTCGTGTGCAAAATAAATTAAACATTATATTTCAAAAAATCAACTTGTGAAACACTTCAGCTATTGGACTATAAGACATAAAGTGCTTTCCTTCCAAAATAATGATTGTAGTGTTATGAAGTATGTGCCTTTTCTTCGATTTCTTCTCTTTTTACCTCAAACTTCTTCCTCTTCGTGTTCGGCTTTTTTGTTTGTTTGTTTGTTTGTTTGTTGTTGTTTTTTTTTGTCCGGAAAAAGAGGGGGTCATTTTAGTCATAGTTCTTTAGTTAATTAATTTTTTCTCACTCCATTCGGTTTTTAAACTTCCAGAAAATATTTTATTTCTTAACATTTTTCTTTTCTTGTTTCTTTTCTTGCTACTTTTCTTTTTGCAGCAAACATTTTCTTTTCAATTCCAGCTGCTGCTCTTGGTGTTCGACGCTTCTGTGTGTTCTTCAGACCTCTTCGCTGTATTCCCTTCTGTGTGCACAGAGATTCCAGTGTCAACTCTGGTTCCACACACATTTGGCGAGGTCCCCTGCGACTTGCCGGAGATTCAGGAAAGGCCTCATTAAGTTTAGGGTCTGCTGTGCTGTTCCAAGTGTCTGAAAATGGATTAAAAGGAATTTTTGGTTGTCCAGGCAGCAAATTCGGAAGAGCGAAGACGTTCGTTATGCAACTAGCGATGTCTTGCTTGTCCTTGTTGACAGTCTCCATGTTGGAGAGAAGACTTTCATAGCCAATACTTTTGTTAGCATACATATGAAAGCATGATTGCACACGTTGTCTGTTCTGGTTTCTCAGTCTGCCATTTTCTTGTCCGAAACATTCGTAAGCCATGCTGTTGACATAGTATGCAATGATTTCTGTCCGATCAGCCGGCTTCCTTGGAAACCGAGATCGACTAATGGTGTTGTTGAGACACTTGAACAACTCTTGCAGCAGCAAATGGCGTTCAGTATATTTGACTTCATAAGGAGAAACGAGATCGCAGGTCCCCTGTGAGTTTCGCTGGTATCTAAATCCAAGTATATTTGCCGTGCTCAGATACTCAACCGCCTTCTTTTCATCAGTACGATTGTAAATATGAGAATACGCAACCACGAAGTGTGCGTCCTGTCTACGACGGCAAGCAAAGATTGCTAACTCTTCTGAGCAAGAGTAGCCAAGGTCTGGAATATTCGCACAGGGAATGTACAATGAATACATCAAGACAATAGGAAACTCGTGTCCTTCTTTTATTCGTTTATATTCTGTGATCATTTTATCAAGTATTCCTGTGTGAATACACTGCATTTCTCCGTGTAAAGGACGGTTTGGATTGAATTCCTGTAAAGCGTGTTGATTGTCGTTTAGCACAAATCTTACTCTGTTCTTGAAGCGCACATTCTCAAAGTGGAGTACCCCGTCTTGTTTTGTAAGATCTTCATGTGGAACGTTTGTGATTTCGGAGATAGAAGCAACCAGCACGACCAGAAACTGATGGTATCTGGTCCCAGTCTCCTTCTTCTTGAAGTCGCCGTAGTCGTACATCTGGTCGAACAAAGGTTTCACCGTCACTGCCTTTAAGTTGTAATCGGGCACAGCACCACAGGCGACATCGATGAGAACAAGAAGAACAATGAGTTCCTTTGTTGCCATAATTATTGTACTGGCGCGCACTGAAATATTCCACAAAGAAGCACACACACATATGCACGCATACATGCGCACACACGCACGCACATTAATGCAAAGGCTAACAATATTATGCAAGGTTGGCAGTGTCTTATCATATTCCTTAAGATATCTGAAATAAAATCACTTCTCATCTCGAATTAACAGGTACTTTAGCATAAAAATGAACATACGTACCACGCAGGATGTCTGCATGAACACAGACACAGGTGTTAGTGTGCTGTCTAACGAGTGTGAAGTTTGGATGGACCTAAAAGCTAGACAACAGAGATAAAGGGAGATAAACCCCACCCCTCCCTCACCCTCACCCCATGCACCTGTAGTTGGTTCTCGGACTGCTAAGAGTGGTCGTGGGATCTGAGTCAGTGGTCTTCTAGGCTGTGGAAGTGATGCTTGGCTGGCTTTCCTGTTTTATCATGAATAATGGCAGAAGGAGCGAGGAAGCTCAGTTCTTTTACCATCCCACGATAGGATTAACTTCGCTTTAAGTTCAGATTTATCACAGATATATCTCAAACGAAAGCGGAAGCTGGACGACTGCGCTTTCGACCTCAGAAAAGTAGGATTTCGGAACAGGAGACCAGGTGCAGGTGCGGTTTCGTAGGAGATGAAGTATATTTAATCATTATTAAGATGAATCTAAGGCTTAGAGCGAAACTGTACTCAGTCTTTAAAAGGAAACATCCTTAAAATTCATAAGGAACCGAAAAAGGAATTCTTACAGTGCACACCACAACGAAGACATTAACTTTAATGACGATGATGATGATGATGATGATGATGATGATGACGACGACGACGATGATGATGAAGGAAATGTTCATGCAATTCAACTTTTTTTTTCAAATTATGAATTTGGTCATGCCAAATATTACGAGAATAAGCGAATTTAGTTTAGTGGTCTCACCGAGAGTCCACTTCGTTCGTAGGACATGGAACTTTTTGCTGTTTTTCAGTTTCTCTGGGATAATCTCGTGCAAAAAGTTCATTATATTTATCTAATATTACAAGCACTGAGTCGATTTGCACTGTCTCTTAAACTAAAATCAAAATCAGACATATGATTATGTTATATTTGTTTAAAATTTTAAGGTTTGGTTTACCAGCTATCTCTCAACTAATACAATCTCTTTACAGATATATTCAGTGTTTAATCGGTAAAAGGACTATACATTTGTTAAATTGATCAACACCAATGAGAATTCGACTCCGCAATGCAGAAAACAAAAGATGTGAGACTTACCAGGGTGTATGAAGTCGTTGTGGCGCTGGTCAAAGACTGGCAAGGGTAGCTTTGTTGTCGAGATCTCTTCGAGTGCTGTCAGTGTGTGAGGGTGCGTGTCTGAGCTGTATATAAGCCATCCCAGACCTGCTGTTCACATGTCTTCAACCAATGAACAAGCTAGAAAGGATCACGAGTTTTTTTTTCACATGTCGCTCAACCACCGGGAAAAAGAAACTCTACTATAATTTGTACTACCTATTAGCATGTCTAGGATACCAGCAACGAGTCTGATTTTTTTTTTTCTTCCCGTGTTTTCTACGTATGTGCAGTGAGATGTCCGTTGTCTACGGCTACCTCATGGTGGTCCAGGGGCCTAAAGGTTAGCGTCTGTCGGCAACACGGTGAAGACTGGATGTCCTGGGTTCGCATCTCTTTTCGGGGATGTTCCTTCTCTTCATGAGGCATCTGGTTACAAGACTATAGCTCTAGTGACTTGGCATTAAAACCATCTCGTTGCTGCCAGCAGTTATTCCCGGTCACAGTAAGAAAAGTCCCCTCCTCAGAAGGTCCCAAAGGAATGATGAACAGAAAATTGCTCCAAATAATGTTCTTTAAAGAATTGGTGTGAAAAACAAATTAATTTTGTCTTTGTGATGAACATTGTAATGCTGCTGTTGTGTTAAACCGTGTGTTAATGTACCATGGCGGCGAAATGAGTGAATTGTGATTACAGTACTTAGTTAATATTCTAGTGATCATTTTATTGCTAAATATATTGTCACTCTGGGCGGGGAACCCCCCCCCCAAAAAAAAAAAAAAAATAAAAAATGAGTTGTTCTTTTGTTGTACGAATGCTCACTTCAAACAGTGTGGTGTGACAGATGTAATATGAGTAATATGTTGTGGTCTCTACACTTCAAAGTTTTAATTTAAGTTTCGTCAGTTTGACAATGGATTCCAAGCACACACACACACATGTGGCTGCCCGCACGTTTGTTAGTCGCGTCATGTGATCCTTGGCGAAGGATTCAGGAGTACAGACAGGGAAGCAAATGGATTTACTAACTGCCTTTAGTCATGAAGACGTGTCATACACATCGTTGCTATTATTCATCTCATAGTCAGTCATTCTTTTAGTCATGGTGACTTAAGCCCACCCAATGTCCAAGATAACACATTGTCTTCAGTTCTGGCGACTTATGGAACCCATAAGTGCATGGTGTTGTTTGTAGTCTTGGATCTCGAAAAATGAACAATGTATTTTGTGAAATCAGTATCTTGTCCTAAGCTTATTTGAAATAACTAGGTAAAATTAAAAGTAATTCCATGTCTTTTCGGTCAGTGGGACGTGGTTTAAAGACCGCATCTCTCTGGAGACCAGCTATTTTTTTGCGAGTGAGCTGTTCGTCTCCTCTTGTCTCTCTCTCGTGTGTGTTTTTTGTTTGCTTGTTTGTTTGTTTGTTTGTTTATTTGTTTGTTTGTTTGTTTGTTTGTTTATAAACATAAACTATCTCGTTAACGCTATATCTTGTTCACGGCGTTACCAGTCCATCAAACTGCAAGGATAAATACTAAGCGTGTAGCCCATTGTTTTTGCATTGGCGGACAAAACAGCCAGTTCGGAGTCCATGCACGACTGCACCTCCACATCTGACCAAAAAGTAAGATTTTTGGTATCCACGGATATGTGTTATTAGCCATGGTTACAGCTATTCCACAGTCTGAAGTCATGTCGACGTTCGCTACGCCTTTTTCAGCATGGCGGTGTTTGTAGGACTGGCTTTTGAGAATGAAGAAAGCTTTTTCCTCTCATTTGGGAACAGTTATTTTTTACCGAGCTTATTTTAAAAAACGGTGATTTATATCTTTAAAAATGTAGAACTAAAGGCAGTCGCGGGATGTTTTTTTTTTCTCTCTCTCTCTTCCTTGCCCCAACAGTTTGTAACATCCAATACATGTATCGACTGTAGGACGCAGGCTGGACGTCATTCGGGTTTCGAAGGACCACGCATGCGCACCTCCGGCATCACACGACAGTGTCCTGTTTCCCCTACTTTGGTAGATGCCGAGTTGGTTAGAGAACTCGTGCGCACACGCACTCACGCAAGCACATAAGTGCGAAGCAATTCACCTGCATCGTGGTGTCACACGTATGAAGACGATGATACGATAAGTCGCTGTCAGTCCTTCAGTCCCTGCTGACCTTCTTGGTGCAAGCAGTCAACAAACGAAGCCGGAATTTCCGCGGATGCACACCACACAGCTGTGCTTAAGGTTTCACAGAGAAGAGTTTCGGGAAACGACACTTGGCAAGCGATGGGATTAGAGGAAAATCTCACTTGGATATCATTAAGAAGATTATCTCAAAGTTCTGTCTGCTGAGCGATAAGAAAAAGGAACAGGAAGTCTGTTCCTGCCAAGTCCTTGCCTATGGTGGGCAATGGTCAGCAGGTCCTGTACAGGTCGACCGGTCCAGTCTGTGATGTTCGTAAGCCAGGTCTTCCTCTGGCCACAGCAATGTCGACTGCCCTCCAAGATGCCTTGAAAGATGATCTTTGACAGGGTATCGTGCCGGGTCACATGGTCAGAGAAGACCAGCTACGTCTCTTGACTGTTGAGAGTAGAGGTTCTTGGTGTCCTACGAGTGTGGCATTATTTCGTACCAAGTCATTGGTTCCGTGTTCTCTGTTTAAGATCCGGAGCATTCTCCTTTCCTTCTCGGCGATCAGAGTCCACGTGTCGCATCCGTAGAGCACTACCAGGGATTTATACAGCTTTACTTGGTAGTAGACATTCTGTTATGGCTATGCCAGATCCTATTCTACGGTGGTTGGACTTATGTCTATGCTTGGAAGCCAGAAAATGGGATCAATAATCTGTTGATTGTCCATTGAAATGTGCCGTGTTGAGACTAAATACTGAGAATGTTGTATACGTTGGAAATTATCTGTAAAAGATTCCACTTTAACGACTATTTTTATTTGTAACTTTTTTCCGTTTTAGGCAAAGAGAGCTTTTTATGTTTAACATTATGGGAATGTTAAAGATGCGATTGTATTTTATCAATGGAACTTGGGACAGTTCAGTCTTTCATCATATCATGTGATGCACGTACACACAAACACCGACCACCCCAAGCAAAAATACATGTCACACATCACTAATCTTATTCCTGTTTGAATGTTGTTTATTATCAGTGCAAAGAATATTTGTTAAGGCACATACATTTTATATCAAAAGTACTAAAAATATTAGAACCAATTAATCTCGCTAGGTTAATACAAAATAATATATGATTAATGCAAAATAAATATAATAATCTGATTAACTGAACTATAATCTATAGTAATAAATGTGACATATAATAATGTGCTGTAATATCTAAAGGCATTGGGTTGCCTGTTAGAATAATTATAATTATGTGCTGTAGTAAACGACATAAACAACAGCTTTGATTTGAAGGAAATACAGTGCAATGCTGTAATAAATTTACAACTACGGTATAATTGAGTGTTAGTGGTAAATTTCAAGGATGCATTTTCAACCAACAACTTGTTGTTATATGACAAAGAGCCATGCGATCCTTACATAATAGCAAGTGAGTGTAAAATGACAAGTGATTATTAAATGACAGCAAGAAATTTTTAAGTGCATTATAGTACATAAAGGCCAAGATACAAAAAAATAATGAATTATCTTTAAAGTAAAATCATAACTGTCATATATTACGTGTGAGATTGGAAAGCTGTAAATAATGTGTGATTCTTCTTTTAGTCTGAAAATTTCAGCTTCAGTTTTCTTATGCTTCTAAATTAAATGATAAATTTTCGCTTATTTTTTATTTATTAAGATACTATTTATAAAATAATCGATAGTAAAATTAAACATTAATGCGATCTTAATCCTGCAGTCCGTAAATAATTTTTTTAAAAATGGAAACCACAGCATGCATATCAAATTTCCCTAAAAAAAAATTTTGTCCCAAGATTTGAGTCCGCCGGGTAGTTTCAGAGCTGTGAATGTGATTGACTCTTACACCTATGCACGGCTCAGTAGTAAGCTTATAAACATCCTCAGAGATCCAGACGATACAACAATGGAAGGACTGCTACCGTTGGGACTACACGTGGATTACTTCTAAGTTGCTCTGATCCTTGATGCTCGCCAAGCAGGAATATTTTCGATTTCGACATTATCCTCCCTCTCCCCTTGGTCAGTCCTGATGGGTGGTGTGTTATTTGTGGAGTGTCACGTGGCCAACTTTGGTTCTTTGTGCGCACAATATGTCTTATTATTTTAAAACAATTATTTTAAAATTTCATTTTATACAACAGGTACATGATAAGTATAAAGAAGTCACCGGCAGTGAGTATTAGTCAAAGTAGAATCTCTAACAGTGTAATAACTGTCATTTCCCTCTCTTAATCCAGTTTCTTCCCCCTCGTTGTATTTTTCCTTGTCCATAACGTCTTTCTACCTTTATTTCCCTCGTTTAATCTCAGATTCGTGTTTTCTTTAACCTGTCCCTCTTCCAGCTGCCAGTTGAGGCTTTTTCGTGTTTGGTCTCTCAGACGGAGAATGGGGTCGCTTTCTGGATCCTCTTCGTGTGCACAGAGACTCCAGTGTCAGGTCTGCTTCCAAGCAGGAGATTTGGTGCCTTCCCCGACTGCTGTCCGGAGACTGAGGAAAGACCTTGCTAAGGAGAGGGTCTGAGGTGCTTTCCCATGAGTAAGAATATGGATCAAATGGACGAACTGGTTGACCAGGCAGTAATATCATCGGACGGAAGACTTTATTTGCACAGGCAGTGATGTACTGCTTGTCCTCAGCCACCTTCTCAGAGTGTTTGGAATCATCGCCGATACTGTTCCTAGCATAGCCACAGAAGCATGACTGCAGGTGTTGTCTATTTGAGTCTCTCAGTTTTGCAGTCTCTTTTGAGAAACACTGGTAGGCCATGGAATTGACATAGAAGGCAATGATCTGCATCTGGACGACTGTATTCTCCGATAATCTCTCGCGATTTACATCTCCGCTAATACACTCAAACAAGCTTCGGAGCAGAGGAACTTGCTGTACAGGCTGGACTGTATAGACAGGAACAAGGTCCCATTTTCGAGTTCGGTTCTCCTGGAATCTAAATGCGGGTATGCCTGCATGAAACATAAAATTTTTAGCCTTTTCTTCATCAGTTTGACGAAAAATGTCAGTGTACGCTACCAAGAGGCCGGACGTTTGACTGTTCCAGGAAGCAAAGATCGCTAACTCTTCGGAGCAGGAATAGCCAAGGTTCGGAATATCTGCACAAGGGATGTAATATGAATACATCATGACAATAGGAAAATCGTTCGGCTTTATCCGTCTGAAATTTGCGAGTTTTTCGGCGAGTATTCCGTCGTGCGTACACTGGATTTCCCCATGTTGTTGGTCCTGATTAATGACAAGCTTTACTCTGTCCTTGTAGTTGACATTCTCAAATTTGTGTGTGAAATGCGGGTCTGTGAAATCTTCAAATGGCCCGTGCAAAATTTCCTCGTGTGAAGCTACTAGTAGTACCAGATATTGTCGGTAATTGATTTCACTCTCCTTCTTCTTTTTATCTCCGTACATTCTCATTTGATTAAACAAAGGTTTCACCTGCTTAGGCGTGTAGTTCTCCATGGGACTAACATGACAAGGGCCAGCAATGAGAACAACGAGAATGACGATGAGCTGCATCTTCATTACCATGAAAAATCTTCTCCCTTGATCTGAAATAACACACACACATATATGCGTTGAGAATATAATGTACCGAGAGAGAAGAGGTAGGCAGCTCCATCTTCAACTGTTATATTCTCCCTGTTACAACTGCTGCCTCTTCTGTCTTGACTCTCTTACAACATTGTAAGTTAGCTTGTTTAAAATAACAATTATTCAAAAATCAGTACATTTGAATGTGGCTGATATAGTGAGTTGTATGCCATTTTATTTTTAAAGCATATACATACCGAGCAGTTAGCTAGAAGTAGTATACATGCGAGCTGGAGGACACAAACGCCTCAATCACTATGGTCAAAGGGCGGCAACTGTTGACTGCTTATGTCCCATGAAGTATTGCCGGGGTGATCGCCCTGCAACACTGACTCCGGCTGTTTTGCTCGGTGGATATAAACATACCAACACTTCCTGTACAAGCCACGTTAACCAATCAATGATCAGTTAAGCATCACGTGACATTTAATCTCTAACTCTCGTTTATCTCACAAGCACAAGCCAGAATGTCGATCACGTCACCGCCCCTACAATTTGATGAACATTTTAATTTTTAGCCGTTTTGAGATTACGGAATATTATGAATGTTCAAGATGTCAACATGTCCTCTATCCTCTCTCCAGGTGGTTTTTTTTTTAGATAAAACTATCTTGAAATATGTATATTTTGTCACTAAAGACAGCGACTGACTTGCCGGCGGTCAGCCAGTTTGCGTGTTTATCCGTCTGTATGATTGATTAGCTGAAACTTCTTCCCTGATGATTGAAATATTCGCTGAATATGTCGCCTTTTATCGAATTTTGATGCTGCGCAAGAACTCCATTGGCGAAGAGGGAAGTTGCGAGGATGCGGAAATCTGCGCTTGGTCCGCAAGAGAGCTCGGTTTTAGGATGATGGCCGGGATGGGGTCTTCTAAGAGACTTGGAATTAATTTAGGTAAGCCTAGTATGCATGGAGTAAAATCGTATTCACCATAATCTTCTGACAACGACTTATAGCTTTAACAGAGTGTGTACTGGGACCACGACGTCCGTGCTGTGACCAAAGAGGGCATCCTCTTTGCTGTGACTGGGACATTATTGATAGGAAACAGGAGAAGGAAATCAGGCTATATCAATCAAAACGCTCATGTAATTAGTAAGCTGTGATCCAAAACCTTATGCTACAGACATTTGTTAGTAGATATACACTAACACACGATCGTATTGTACAATGTGTTTATTTAGTCTCTTTATCTTATGAACACACACACAGAGCAGTTGATGGATGAATATGAAAGCAGCGTGAGTGCACAAAATTGAGTTAAACTCTAAGAATATTAGAAGGGCGAATCTTTACACTTTAAAAAACGACTAATCTTCAATATTCTGTGTAAAGACCTCTACACACGGCTGAACCAACATACGAGTAAATCGAGATACGAGCCAAAACTTCATGGAAATTTTGTTCTTACGAGCGGAAATTTGATATACGAGCTCGTGTCATTTATATGTCGTACATGGACGTGTATAGGTGGACTGCTTTCTATCTGCCAAGACTAACACTTAGTCTCTTGCGAAGTTCTCCTCTGTTAGTCTCGGCGAGCCTCAACAAAGAATGTGAATAAACCGGAAGCTTTGTAGTAGCATGCCTCGTTTTAGTAGTTAGCTGGGGAAAAAATGGTCTGCCAGCAGTCCAGTAATAAAAGTTCGTGGTCATAGGTAAAGCGCTGGGCAACTCTACTCACTCTCTAGTTTTGCCAGTCCCGTAAGGACAGTGTTGGCAGGAAGAAGCATATGATCTCCATGGAACAGAAACACGAGATCATTAAAAAGTATGAGCGTGGTGTTAGAGTAGTGGACATTGTCCGCGAGTAGGGTCGTAGTTCATCGACGATATGTACAATTTTGAAACAGAAGGACCAGATCACGAGCATCACACCAGCCAAAGGGATCAGGGTTATCTCGAATAGAAGGTCGAATGTAAAAGAAGAGATGGAGAGATTGCTGTTAAAGTGGATGAAATAGAAACAGTTGTCTGGAGACACAATGATGGAGACGATCATTTGCAAGAAAGCTGGCATCATCTACAAAGACATGAAGGAGGAAAAGAGCCTAGTCAGCTCTTTATTATTTTATTTTCTATGGTATTTATATTATTGTGCCATTAGCATTTACTATATAGTACTGTATATTATACAGTATTTACATATAAATTGTGTTGTGTGTGTGTGTGGGGGGGGGGTTGGGGGGGTAAAAGGTATTAACTTTATTTCCTATATTTTATATGAGGAAAATAGTTTTAATGTATGAGTTTTTTTTTTCATGCAAGCTCGATTGTAGAACGGATTAGAACACCACTGCTGTCTTTCTTAATTTTTTGCCTCCTGAAGATTTAAACCTTTTAATATGTTATTACCTTCTTTCCGTGGGATATATATATATAGCTGCTGGCACGGCTTAAAACTCAAATAACCAGCCAACTATTCTCCGGCAGATGAGTCTCTGTTCTTCATTGACAAAATTCAAAGAAGACCACTCGTCAGTCTCAAGTAATTATCGAGGTGTTGCTTCCCTTGCTATCTTTGCTAAATGCATTAATAACACAAGAAAGGAAGAGAAATAAAAATCTGAGCGCTGCGCTGTGAATATTAACAATAATAATCAATGAGTAGATATATAAAAAATATAGATATATTAATAGAAGCTATGTTGAGATTCTCAGTCTTTGTCGGCTGGCTACGGTTATCTCCAGGGTGAGTTCGTATTTGACGGTATCGCATACTACTGACATTCGCCAGTGTATTCTCATAACGGACACAAAGGGATGTTTCTGCATCATAATCATAATAGGATTATCTTTTAAAGTACATATATTATACTCTCTTCTCGGGCGTTCTGGAACTAAGGCAACTGCCGGAATGTGGACCTACAAATTCATAAATGACAGCTTTGAATCCACAGCACCGTGTCAACCTCTCGCCACTAGACAATCCTCATTAAGAGGATATGATGCACAGTTGGAGGAGGGAGAGGTTTCTTCCTGAAGACCAGGATGTAATGGCTGGACGACCTGCATGATCAACAGAGGAAACTCCCCACCACCACCACCACCACTACCAACATCACCACCATCACCAACACCTCCTTCCCGAGAGTAAAGGGCATTTTGAGTTGAAAGGGGAGTTGACTCTTCCCTGATGTGTTAGCTGCCAGCCATCGGCAGTTGACAACGGAGCAGTGAGGTAACAACTTGGAGCAACTTGGCCACAACACAGGCTTGGCGAATACTTAAACACTTCATTACCAACACATCAGCTCAGAAGCAGCGTTTTATCTTAACCAAGATGAATAAGCCACATGAAAGGAAAACCAAAAGGTATTAATTTTAAATTTATTTATTGTTATTTTATTCCCATTTTGTTCGATAGTATGTCAATACTGTGATACTCTCGTTCTATACTATTTTTACACAAACCGTGGCTTCGTTTTATTATTATCATCATCATCATCATCATCATCATCATCATCATCATCATCATCATCATCATCATCATCATCATCATTATTATTATTATTGCATCTTATTGAAAAATATTCATTGGCTACATCTGACACATTATGTAGAAGGCAACATTTTATTGTATAGTATATCGTATTTTTTTGAACATTTTATGTTACCAGTCACATTTTATCTTTCTAGTTTATCCTTTCAGTTTTAAAGTATTGAAACAGTTTTTTTTATAAACAATACTAACGAAAGTCAATTAATATTTTAAAAAAATTATAAAATGTATAATTTATGCAATGTACTGTTTTATCCTAAACTAGAACTCGATATCTTTAATGTAAACTCTCTTATCATACTTAAGTTCGGGCTTAAATTACATATTTATACTTTCTATTTGTAATAAGTAGCGTTAGGACTGAATAGTCGGAAAATTCTGGAATTCGTGTGTGTGTGTGTGTGTGCTTGCATGAGTGTTCCAGTATTTGTACGATGGTAAATGTATAAAATTATCTTTTACTGCGCGTGTCTGCATGCTTGAAAATCAGAGGTCGCTTTCCAGTGAGTTTACTTCTGCGAAGAAAAAAAGCAACGGGAACAAGGAAGTGCTATACAAGAATGCCAAAACACACACACATAGAGGAAGACGGATGTGAAATTTTAAAAAAGAGCATGGTGGACAATGTAGCTGGAGATAAGAGTCACGATGATTGGCCCCTTCTCGTCCCTGAGACGCTCTGACCACTCAAAACCTTGGTCGGAAGTGGAAAAGAGAGCAGCCTCGTGCTCATTCACCCTTCTCTCTCTCCAGCCGCTAGTGTCGGTCGTGCCACATCCGGTTCTTGAAGTGTGCCGATGATGTTCGGAGCAGGGCTGCGGGCGGAAGGATGTATCCTCTGTATCCTCTGGAAGGGAGGCAAAAACCACTGCGAACACGGCAACGATGGCGATGGCTGGAGAGAGGGAAGAGGAGCATGATGGGACACGAGTGTGTCATCGTAGCGTGTCATCGTAGTGTGTCACAGAGAGAACCCCGAGAAACACTGTCAAATATTTTATGTTAGACTTTCTTTCCAGTTGAAAATCAGATAGTTCAGAGTAGTAGTAGTAAGTAGTAGTAGTAATAATAATATGGAGCAGAGACGTTTACTTAAAGCTAGTATAAGCTCTACTGTACATTGCATGAATTTTTAAATGTTATTTAGAGGCGCCATCATGCTCACTACTGCAACATTACGTAGTTACTCGAATTATTTAACGTAATAAACTCTGTAATCAGTGTGATCACTTCTGTGATCATGCAATCAGTCATGTAACCACGTGTGATGCGAGTCCTCTAAACGAGCCTGTAATCAGTCCTGTAATAGTGATTACATAATTAGTCTTGTGTCTTAATTTAATCCCTCCTGTAATCACGTGATCTCTCCTGTAACCATGTAACCAGCATCTAAATCATCGTGTTTTATCTGTTATCATAGCCATTGATGTTGTGCTTGTTTCCTCATGCTCTCAATTTCATTCTTTGTATATTTTTTTCTTGTTGACTACAGATGACAAATGTCCAGAGCTGAGTTCGCCACGCCCTACAGCCTGACCTATGACATCGCATCATATGTTCTGCTGGAATTTTGAATTTCCATTCTGCCTTGCAGTTTAAAGTTATTTTTGTTTCATTCTGCTTTACAAGATATGGGCACCATTCTGTGAAGAACCAAAGCCTCGCCCTTTATTTAATTTTTAAAAAAAAATTATTACGAATCGGCAATATGGAGTTCATGAAAGTTGCTTTTGGGGGTGATTTACTAGCTCCTGAAATTACTACTGCTGAAAGCTTCAGTTCTGCTATTGGGCAAATGCTCAACTCTAACTTCAGAGCGAATGACAATATTGTGACCACAAGCACTCTTTATGTCAACACAAACTTTGAGCAGGTCATCGACAATGAATTTTTTGATGAGCTGAACAAAAAGATGGCGAGATCAATGTTGGCCACGTTGATCTACATCAGCCTCCTGATGATCCTTGGTGTGGTGGGCAACACCATGGTGTTCCTGGTCTACTACAAGAGGTTCAAACCCAGCGCCACGCGCACCTACATCCTGGTCATGAGCGTCTTCGACTTGCTGGGCAACGTGATGTCACTTCCCGGAGAGATCCTCGACATCCGGTTTTCCTTCACCTTTGACTTGCCCTGGCTGTGCCGCATCTGCCGCTTCATCAACAGCTTTCTCACCTTAGTCTCCGCCTTCGTGTTAGTGGCAGTGGCGAGGGACCGGTACTGCAAGATCTGCCGACCCCTGCAGAAGCAGGCGACACCTCGCCAGATCGCGGTCTCTGTGGCAATCTGCATTGGCGTCGCCGTCGCCCTCACCATCCCGTTCGCCGTGCTGAACGGGCGTCACACTATCCCCACAGGTGTGGCGAACGTCACGGGCGTGACGTGCTCCATCGACGACGCTTTCGTGTCGACGCCGTTCCCGATGGTTTACAACGCACTGATGGCCCTCGCCTTCATTATCTGTGTGACCATCATGGTTGTGTCGTACGTGGGGGTCGGACGTCAGCTCTGGCAGCACCGGAAGCGCTCGAAGAGCATCACCGGACAGGCCAGTCTGAAGACTCCCGGCGGCTGGCGTAAGCCGTCGTCTACTGGTGACACGACAAGCAGCTCCAAAAACGAATCGGCCAGCTCGGAGCTGCCGGCGAGCTCTACTCACTCCGAGGAGATTTCCCTGGACTCTCTACAAGCCGGTGGCCATCAGTCCTCCCAGCAACGGCGGCGCGCGCACTTTGTTCCGTGCTTTCCTCAAACAAAAGTCCAGCTCCTGATAGTCGATGGCACCGACCGAAACCTTCGTCCCATCAATGCGAAGCCATCTGAGAATCGTGATTCTTCTGTTGCTGCCGAGAACAGGTCGACTATACCCGTTCAGAGTCAGAAGAGTTCTTCCTCCTTTTCGCAAGCCGATGTTAAGCAAGGGAAGCAAATCAAACGCGCAAAAGCCACTTCTGTCAAGAAGATCCCGAAGAGCACGACGATGATGATGTTTGTCCTCACCGCTGTCTTCATCGTCAACTACCTGCCGCACCTCCTCATCATCATCGCACGCGCGGTGTCTGATGACGTGGGAAAGGGGTTGGTGGGATGGGAGCTGAACATCTACAACATCGCCCTCCGCTCCTACTTCTTCAACTGTGCGGTGAATTCGCTCGTCTACAGCTTCTGCAGCGCCCGATTTCGGCAGGAGTGTCGCAGTCTTGTAACGGGCAAGGGCAAGTAATCGACTGGACAATTTTTATGGTGCGCAGCTCGTCATCCTGAGTTCATTGTCCTCGTTCCTGTATCATTCCTTTAAGCCGGCTTAAGGGATGAGCACAAACATCTGACATTAAATAAATCGTATTGTTTTTCATGAAGATTAATCCTAGACAAGCATTAAATAAGAAAGATCAAACTATAATGAAACAGACCAAACAATTATCTCCCCTACGATAACTGCCCCAAACCCATTATAATATTAAAACGGTCTTCTGAGGTACAATTTTTTTCTCATGATTCTCTAAGTGCAGGAATAATATTTCTTTTACTCTATCTGAAAACAAACTTCCTTTCCCTTCTGAACCTACTTACAAACATCACGATGAACAAAACAAACATCACTTGTGTATGGTCACACCTCTCTCGTTGGCTGAAACTTTACAAGGTAAGAGAAAAGGTAAAGTCTACCAGATCTTTACTTGACGAACCCCTGGCATGCTTCATGAGCAGATTTTCCATCTTTTATGTTTGTTGATGTATCTCTAGCCGGTTGCTTGCTGATATGTTTTAGTCAGTGTCAGTATGTATGTTATATACATTTTTTAATCTTTTTGTTTACTTTAAGTGTTCTGTATTCTGAAAATATTTGTAAAGCTCATTGAATTTGCTGTACAGTGGAGAAATGCGTTATATACATCTGTATTATAATTATACCGCGAGCATCATCATCATCATCATCAGCAGCAGCAGCAGCAGCAGCGGTAGCAGCAGCCATGAACAATCCTGATCTTTTTGTTCTTGCTTTGTGTTTTTGTTCTTTGTCCCAAATTTTTGGGGAAAAGTGTATTGTACTGAGCTTTACATTGTCAAGCTTTATACAAGAATTAAAAATGAGTCACGTGCTATAATATATATTTTAAAGGATAGAGAGAGGTGAGTGTAGTACAAAGACAGCTCTGCCGCTTGCTTTATTTGAATTCAGACAATTTAACTTGTCAATAATAACAGTTATATTTTAATGTGAGATGTTTATGCAGCAGTCAATGTCGTACACAAACAGATTATTTATTAATCCATGAAATGTATTTATTTATCCTTTGTTTCTACGACTGTCCCACGACTGTTGTGGCGCACTGAAATTTTTCTTTCACACACACGCATGCACACAGACACACACGTACGCACTCACGCACACATGCACACACACACGCACACACACATACGTAAAAGGTCGTGCACGTGCACACGCGCAGACTCGTGGTCTCACTCACTCAGGGCTTATCTGCTGGAACAAATGGCGCTGCACGGAGAGAGGAAGGATGTGTCTTCCTGCTGGTACAATGACAGTGATCTTGACTCTCACACACTGAGACTGAAGTACTGTCACTCCGGGTCATTAGCAAGCATGATGGTCAGCAGCAGCTGTTGATTGCCACCACAGTTTTTGAACGCCTTGTATCATACTTGAGTGTGTGCGTACGTGCGCACGCGCGTAATGTTCCACTTTCAAATGCACATGTGGGATATAGCTTGAAATCTGTTCCAACGAAGACGATCACAAGCAATCATTTGTTTTTTGTTCAAAACAATTCGTATGTGCGTGTGCTCGCGCGAACGCATTACTGACAATGGCGTTTGTGGCATACTTCTCTTTACACACATGTGTTCGTATGTAAGTTTATTATTAGAGGAACAGACTTTTTTTTTAAACACACACCCAAAACGGACTCCAAACACACAAACAAAGCCCCAACGGTCTGATATGTGACGGCATCACTAAAGTCTGTTGTTGACCATCCTCGGTTCAGATGTCACCTCTCGTCATCATGACGTCCCGTCTTCCGTTAGCGTCAAACCTTTCACGCGCCTGACCTGCTCGCGGTCCGAAGAAAGTCTTCCAGTGATAGGCTTCGGATGTGACCCTTTGACCCCAGTGGTGGAAGTGCATCCTCTGACGATCTGACTGCCGGCGTCCCGGCAGACCCTCTGCAGCTTTTGCCTTCTGCTCATCGTAGATACGGGACTGTGCATGGCTGGCTGCTTTTCCTGAAGGATGTTTACAGCTTGGATGCGAACTGTCTGTCCGCGACACCGTGAACAGTAAGAATTGCTTTGTCAAAATGTTTTTTTTTTTTACATCCTAAGTCTTTTCCAAATATTTATGACAAAATCTGTGACAATAATAAAGCGAAATAACTATTTTGCTCTTTAATTTTTGAATTAGAAATATTTGAGGAAATATAAGCATGTAGGTACAGCCATGGCCCCGTATCTTTAAATTTAATGTCCGTGGTATAGCGCACTCCGAAAAATTGAAAAGAAATTTTTAAAAAATTGGAAACACTGGACAAAAGAGAACCATAGGCAACCCAGATGCCCCAAATCCTCGTCCCACTCCAGAACTCACCTCTATTCGGCTGATGTTGTCGCTGTTTGTATTGGTTGCTGTTATCTGTGGAGTTCAGTATTCTACGCAATTTGCGTGGGTCTTGGAACCTATTGCCCCGGATATGGGGATCACTAAAGTGCATTGAGACAACGAATAAGACCTCTCAGACTTTCCTTATACGTAGATAGGCCTTTTTTCAAGAGCACAAACAGGTTCTGAAGAGGATGGACGCATCTCCTCGATTACTGCTATCCTCTCTTTCACAAGATCGTTAGTCTAAATCAGTATCAAGAAATACTGTTTTGTTTTGTTAGTTTTGTAAGCAGCAAATCATTCGCTCACACTGCTTGTGTTTATGTCTTTATTTCTTCTCTTCAAGCAAACAAATCGCACAGTTTGAGATTCCGCTGTAAGGGTCTACACTAAAAGCCACTACATTTTAATGATACATGGAGATCCTGTGTAAGAGAGAGCTTTTGTTAGGTTTCCTCTGCTTCCTAGCTCTCTTCATCAAGTGGACACACCACCCTCCCGTAGGATTGCTGCTGTGTCCTAGCAGTCGCTCTGTGTTGCTTCTAACGCCAGCAAAAACCGCAGTGGCGAAAAAAAATTGTTTTATTGTCTCCTTTCAGCCAAAGTGTGTTTAAACCTTTGAAAAATTACCCTGAGTGTTTATGGTAAGCATGTCATGGCCAGGTGTGCCAAAAGTCTTTCATCTTGTTGAGAAACTGATCTATAAGCATAGAAAACTTTCAAAAAGCTACTTAAACACGCCTTTGCAAAAATATTTAGCAGATTGACTTCCTTGCGTGTACGTGTATACGTACAACATGCATGTGTGTGTATGTGTGTGTGTGTGGGGAGGGGTATATACGTGTCCATATTAAGACAGCAAAATGTTCAAGTGTAGGAAATGTTCAACCCTGAAATGGCGGCTAACGTCTCGTCCATGAGTGTCGTGCGCAGTATCACCTAGTTATAACTAGGGTAATGATTACTGATACAGGAATTAATAATGGTTGTCTGAGCATCGTGGATTGGCGGTTTACGTTCATTTTCCGTCTTCCGGTTTCAGATTTGAATAACCTGCCGAGACAAGACAACAAAAGTCGACTTTAAAATCTTCCGCATGGACTGATGGCTGACCAGTGACCACTGAGTACTCGGCAGACCTGGCAAAGGTCAAAGACCTTATGGTTCTCTGCAGACCTTTAAAAACTGAGATCCTGTGCATGTTTTATACCAACTGTAAAACTATCTGGAAGTGTTGGAATTCCCTTCATACCCTGACGAAACTGTCTGCACATCTGGAGACTTTCCATCGAGTGTGTCTAACATTCTCTCCTCGAGATCATGGGTTATCATCCTCTGTGGATGGAAGTTATACCTGACCCCAACAGCACACGCTTGTCAGAAAAAGATGCTCGTGATTTATTGCATCGTGAGGAGGATGAGGAGGCCTTGGAGCTTCTGCCCTCCTTGGTGTTCATGGGCCTCCAGGCCATCGCGGGCAGTATGGGTAATCTTCTGGTTCTGCTCGTATACTACAAGAGGTTCCGGCCGAGCTCCACCAGGACCTACATCCTGACGATGAGCGTCTTCGACTTCCTTTTCAACGTGATCTCCATACCAGGGGAGATAACAGATATCCGTTTCACGAAAACGTTCGACAACCGCTGGCTGTGCCGGACTTTCAGGTTCTCCAACATTTTCCTCACGCTCGCCTCTGGCTTTATTCTCGTAGCTGTGGCTCTTGACCGCCGTAAGAAGATTTGTCTTCCTTTGAAGCACCAGTTGAGTCCGAAGGAGGTGAGTTCAGTTGGCTAGATGTAGCTGGTAGTTGTGGTGATAGTAGAGCTGGTGGTGGTGGTGGTGGTGGTGGTGGTGGTGGTGGTGGTGGTGGTGGTGGTGGTGGTGGTGGCGGAGTGTGACTGACTTTAGACTCTAAAGTCAGTCACACTCCGCCACCACCATCACCACCTCCACCAACTTTATGTGACCTCTAGTTTAGAGGTCACATAAAGTTGGTGGAGGTGGTGATGGTGATAACAGCGACGGCGATGTTTGCAAGTGTAAAAATATCGATGACAAATAAAGACAATTTCAATACTAATAAGAGTGGTAGTGAAGATAAGCTACAAGATTTTAAATAAATAAATGCATGAACACGTTGTTTTCGTATTTTTCCTTGTCAAAGGTAGTTTCGTTTTCCTTTCTTTAAGGTCAAGAGGTCAGTATTCTGGTGTGTATCTGTGGCCTTTGTTATCGCAGTTCCATTTGTTGTCCTCAATGGTCGCCATACTGTCCCTACAGGTTTGTAATATTGTCACAGCTATGAAGACGGGTGTGTAGTGCGTGTATGTATTAAATATGGTACACATGCATACGTCTGTTTGTATACATTTTTATATGGACAACTGTAATGTAATTTTATCTTATATAAGAGACTAATATGAAAATGTAACTCCACCCCCAAGCCAGTATTCACTCAGGAAGAAAATGTGTCAAAAGTAAGCAAAACTATATATTTACTTTATGAAGCACAAAAACATTTTGAGCATTTTATAACAGGATTTTTGGTCTCCTTAGGTAATCCCTATGTCAACGGTTCCACCTGCTCCGTGGACGACAGATACATCCATACTCCATTCCAGCTTATCTACAACGTTATTCTTGCCCTGGTCTTCTTCGCATGCGTGGGTACTATGACAACGGCCTACGTCACGATCGCGAACAAGATAATGCAGCATAAGCGCCAGTCGGCAGTGTTTAGTCAGAGCGAGGCTATTGGCTTGAGAGGGCGCTTTGAAAGCGTGGCTATGTCGGAAGCTTCAGTGAGTTCCTCGATGAGGTCTCATGTTCATGTCGATAACCGGCACGAGGTTTCGTCAGGCCCTGACGACGAAGTGTTCAACAGGAGACCTTCGGTGTCTTCCGGGTACGGGGATAGTCACGCCCCTTCTCATTCTGATAGCGAAAGCCACGCCCATCGCCCCACCCGGACCAGCTGGCTGAAGTTCAGGCGACGGCACAAGATGAAGACGCGACGCAGCTCCGAAGGCAAGGCCACGCCCACCAAAGCTCACGAAGAGGAAATGGAGTCGTTGGCGGATACGCAATCGGAATCAGAAATCCAGAAACTTCACCACCACTACCACCATAACCACCCCCACCATGAGGACGGAAGGCTCAATGGAAGTGTGAGTAAAAGTCCTACAGGTCCAAGTAAGAGCAGCCAACCCCAGTCAGACTCTGAAGAGAATCAGCTGCGCGAGACCCGTGTGCAAAGTCTAGCTCGCGGCCTCTCGGAAGAGTTGCTCTGCTTTCAGCACTCCAACAAGGGGTTAAAACACATCGAAAGAACTCGATCATCCAGCGAAGGTGACGTGCCTGTTGGAGATGAAGTCAGTAGTGTTCGCCAGCTTGGACCGTTCCAGAGAGATGAATCCCCAGACAGGACTGAAAGGGACAAGAAAAAAAGCGTAGAAAGAGACTTAGAAGAAAATGGTTTAGAAATGAACTCAGAACTAACAGCAGACAAAAGCAGTGAAGCCGGCAAGACAGGTCGACTAGGTCCACGGGTCGACTTCGCAGGCGACGTTGGTTCCGAGCCTGGACAGCAAAAGTCTTTGTCATCAGTGAGGTCGGAGTCTCCTACAATGGCGTCCAGTGGAGGAAGGGCCAAGAGCAAGTCTGTTGTCACAGTTTCCTCGAGTCCCAGTGGCAGCATGCGCGGAAGCGGCAGCAAAACTGACTCTCTGTCTCGCTTCGGAGCCTTCGTCAACGGCAGCATCCGCCGCCTCCGCTCCTTCGGCGGCGACGACGACAACGACAACATCAATGGCAGCACGAGGTCGGCATCGGGCGTGCGGCGGCGCCACACGAGAAAGCGGATCCCGGCGCGCACCACCTGGATGATGTTCGTGCTGACGGCGATCTTCATCATCAGCTACCTCCCTTACCTCACCATCACGTGCGTGCGGGCCGTGCACCACTCCATCGACGTGGACCTGACCGGTTGGCGGCTGAACCTGTACAACCTGGCCCATCGCTCCTACTTCATCAACAGCGTCACCAACCCCATCGTGTACAGCTTCTGCAGCGCGCGCTTCCGGCAGCAGTGCCGGCGCCTGATGTCGTCGAGGGACGTAATGTCAGTCAGTGACAAGTCGTGATTAGTAAACAAACTGATGTCATGTCGAAGTGACTTCACGCCAATCAGCAAGTCGTGATAACGAAGAGAGATCACATGTCATGATCACAAGCGGACATTGTGTCGGAGGCAGGTAAAAATCTTGATTATAGATGTCGTGTTGATGACAAATCATGATAGACGTACATGTATGTCATTATCTCGCTAACAAGTCATGATCGCAAAGTTACACAGGGCAGCTAATAATAAAGTTTGCTTGTATAGTGCAATATTTACATCAACAATCAGTTTATGTCTCATTGCGCTGTACAGTAACTGTTACATTGATGTACAGCGAAGGCTAGATGCGTTCAGGTATTGTCATTGTGCAAAGGCAATCTGATATTTCACTTAAAGCAAACAAAGAAAATTAATATGTATGAATGTAAAGAGCAATTTGAGAATAAGGTGGAGTTCCAGTGAAAATTAGTCCTCTGTGCATTACTGAATTCTTAAAAACATGCATGTATTAACAAAGTTAAGTATGAAATATTCATGTTCAATGAAGAGTACTTATTAAGTGCAATAAAATATATAATTCGTTGATATTCATTGATTTTTTTAGTAATTATAATAATAAGTTAATTTGTATAGAGTAATATTTCAGCCAAAAGGCAAAAGGCAAGCTCATTGCGCTGAACAGGATCCACATACAAATCAATTCACACCTCAGAAGGTTATATGCAAACCAGCTTCAAAACAGAAGAGGGGAGAAAACGCAGCATAAACCCCTGTAAACATAAAGAATCAATTACTTTCATAAAGAAAAAAAAAACATGACACAACGCAGAAACAAAATCAAGGAGAGCCGATCCCCTCAGCCTATCAGGCGAATGGACAAAAGCAGAAATAATCCGCCATCGGAGACAGCAAGGATCCCCTGGTCTCCGAAGATAAGGTTGTCCTAAGCCGGTGGACGGAGGAATGCAACGTCCTTTACAGCTATCTGTGACAGACCCAAGCATCCCTCCATGACAACGAAGAGAATTATTTGAAACTCTTCCTTCTCTGGTTGTATTCCCCACTGCCTCAGTAACTCATCCAGCGCAGTGAGCTACACTGACAGTCAAGTCTTAACAGGTGTCGAACGCTTCCGTGTCAGGACAAGTGAGGGAGGCATCAAAATCAGTGTATGGGATGGATGCAAGTGATGGTTACAGTCGAGCTGTCATCAAGTCAAGAAACTTTATACCATCCTTTAACACTAAGCAAGGTTTTCCTTTACAGCGACTAGAAACGAAAACCGGTACCTGTACCGTTTATATTGTCTAACAATGTAGATGTAATCAGAAGTTGATTATTATTTTTTTTTAATTTTTTTTTCCCCGTTATTAAATATTTAACTTTTGACAAAAAAAGTAAGCACTATTTTAAAAAAACACATGAATTTTGCATCTTTTTGGGCGGAAAAAAGGTGTTTTGCTCATTGGAGATTTCTTTGCCATACATTTTTTAACTCAGCATAGCTGGTTGTACAAAAACCCAAATGTGCCTGTTGATCTGTTACAATTCATTGCATGATGCTACACCCTACTATACATTCTTCACAACTGTCTAGTTTGGTCATTAAAACACAATATTAAATAAGACACACTTTATTTTTTCATTCTTCTGTAATGTCTCATACTGCTTCCTCATACATTGCAATAATAATTAGTCATAATCATAATATCAACTCTCCTTGTACCTTCATTGCATGAAATCTGTTTACAAGTGCTGATCTATTTACATTTGCACACATTCTAACTCTTAATGAAAAGAGAAAAAAAAAATCAAATCTGTTATAACTACACTACCTTCTATTAAACAGCGAACTGTTGAAAAGATGAAACATTTTAACAGACTTTATGCAATTCTAGACTGACTTATTTTAGAACCATCAACACTCAAGAGATAATTTTGTTCACAGCTTGGGAAAATTATATAAGCAGTTTTGGGTTGTTTTTCTTCCTTTTAGGGAAAAGGCATTATATACTCTAAAATACTGGATCACACTCCCTCTAAACAATGATTCTAACAGTTAACAAAATATTGATAAAAATAGAATCTTTTACTAGCATACACTAAACAATGCAAAATTGGGCTTGCAGAAAACAGGACTATTTTTTACTTTAGCCTGAAACTACAAGCCTTAAACACCTCAAACTCAAGGCAGTTCTACCAAGTCAAATAAAAAACAAAACAAAAAAAGTATCCAGACATCTGCAATACACACACACACAAAATAAGAAATAAGACTTTCCTCTGTGATGCTAAAACAAATACTCTGTGCAGATTCACATTTAATATTATTAATAAGTTATACTTGAATTTGTAAAGCATATTTCTCTGTGTTGATACAAGCTACTTTCACTAGTTTCTCATTAAAAAAAAACCAACAAAAAAATCCCTCTGACAAAATCTTTGTTGCAGGTCTGGTTTTAGATTAAATTAATTTTATTTGACTTGGTTGATCCGCCAGCACAGCTGGAAAAAGCATTATCATATTAGGCTGCAGCACAAGTCATAGCACGCATAAATGATATCACTTAAAACAAGCAGTCATTCTTCTCTGGAGCAAAGGACTGACATTCCTGAAGTAAAGTCGTAACAACAGGTAACTTTTCAAAGCATTTCAATAAGCTCTTTCTTCATGAGTCTACTTCATGAGACACCACTGGTCTCTTTCTGAAAGCAAACTCTACCAACCCTCCAAGGAATTCACACATACCCTCAGCCTCTCTCATTCTCATTTTAAAATGAGTATAGACACAGTTCAATATTTTTGTGGGCAACTTCTGTAACATTTTATGTACAATCCCAGCAGCTAGCATTTTTCAGCCATGAAATATAGCCCCTAGATGAGAAGATCCAAGGAGTATGGCTGTTTTTAATTCACTTTACATTTTCATTTTACAATGTAAGACAATCTTATTTAATGAAATTACTCAAGACATTTCTGCTGAAGATCTCAAAGAAAAAGGTTTTTGGTGTGCATCAAGAGTATACAAGTTATTAACGTGTTTCTATTTTATATAGGTGCTAACAGATACTGACAGTAAAACGAGAGATATATTTCCATATTTAATTTCACAAGGTGTGTAAATGTGCAGGCACATATGCTCTTTTCTTTCACTCTCTCACACACTCCCACACACACAACATGTACACATGTAAAAAAAGAAAGGAAGAGAGAGAAGGAGAAAAATAAAATGATGGATGAGATGCTAGCCACCCATTTCTGAGTTGAAAAACATACATACACACACACTATTTTGATGTCCATACTCACATTGTGCTTGAGTTGTGCACATTTCTAACATATATTGCCAGAAGTCTTGTTTTAAGTAAAATCTAAATGATGTCTAGTGGAATGCTTAATTTATTTACGGTGTTTTAAGCAGACCTTCAAAACTTCAAGCAGATGAGGGTTATAATGTCAGGGACTGAAAATGATGACAGAATATAAGCTGATGTTTGAAAGAATACATTCTCATGAAACAACTGATATTGACTAGAAGCCCCCATGTACAACCAATGCTGATGCTCTTCATAAAGTTTCACTGCTATGTCTATGAGGCAAAGAAAAAAGAGCAGGGTTTGTTACATGGAGTTTGACATTTGTAATACACAACTTTTCTCAAATAATTTTAAGAAAATGTCTTTTTTACATCTTCTATGTGCTGATTGTGTACTTTTGTTCTGAACAAATAATTACCAAGTTTTCCCGAGACAGAATTTAAATTAAAACCAAAACAGGAGTAACATGCTGTTAGTGTCACACAGAAATAGCACAGGTATTAATTCACACTGCAAACAGGACTAGACTTAAAAAAGCAAAAGTAGCTACAAAGAAGCACAGAAAATGACTGGGTTTCAGTGCAATTTTTTTCCTACAATTAAAATTCTATAATGATATTACATGAGGAATCAAGCCATGGAATGGAAAACAATCTCCCACTAACTCCTAGTCAGACTAAGTCTATTGGACATAAGATCTACTCCTTATGATAATGAATATCCATTAAACCATAGCATGACAGCACTATGTGGCATAAGAGGTATGTCAAGAAAAAGTATTCTGGGCTGGGAAAATTTCCAACCTAATGGAACCTCCTTGAAAGCTAAAAAAAAAAAAACCCCAAAAAACCTTGGAGGCTGTGTTTGAGACTGATTATGTGTATGAGTTTGTGAACATGTGGGCAACGTTTTACGGTGATCTTTTTCAGTGGGTATGAATGGTGTATGCTTCCTTTTGGAATCCATGTTTCTCTTGTAAATGCCTGGCAGCAAATAGGGACATGAATTCCTTTCATAAGATAAAGTTGAATATTTATCATCTTTCACAAATCTGTACATCTATTAGCCCTTATCAAAAAGATCAACAAGAAAAAGGAACTAGACAGTATATTCATAAGGGATCTTCATCCAAATTCTATTAATACAGTAGTGGTCAGAATTAAACAACAGCCTATGTCCAGAATTTTAAACTTTCTTCACAGCTATACAGTCTTTAGGAAACTTGACATTCTTAATATATGACTACAGATATTTTGAGAAACAGCCAGCAGCCTCCACCTCTGCATACCTATGAGCAACTTGTTATGAATAAATGACCTGCAACAACTCTGCTTTTAAAGCTTAGAACATACTAAACAATCCAGGCATTAGAAAAGTCTAATAAAATTTATTTTTCAATTTATCTTCAATGACAATATTTTTGACACAGGTTAAAATGGTCCTTCCTTTCTGTGTGGCAAGAATATGGTTAGACAAAAGAAACAAGTCTAGGAGAAAGGGACTGTACTACTTCTTACTAAAATTATGGACAGTCTAAAAAAATTTAGTCTTGCATCAACAATTTTATCTGACCCACAAGAAATTAAAAGGTAGTTAGAGCTAATAAAACTACCCTATGATATTTGTGACATTAGGAAAAAAAAAAAAACATTGCTCTGCTTCTGCTAATGTGTTTTTTGCTGAAAAATATAATTCTGATACCTGTGTCTGTGCTGAGAAAGGCAGAACAATAAGTATGGACACTACCATAAACTGGCAGTCACTGTAGGACGTCACTGAATATGTATCATCATTTAACAATTTTTTTTTTGTAGAAAAATAGACACTCTACAATATCATAAACAAATTTCCAATATGAATAGCGCGCACTTATAGCAGATGAAGTTAGCTTTTAATACACATTTGAGATAAATGCTGAATATCTAGAATATTTTTCTTTAAGCCCCAGTCAACTATGCTCCAAATACAAGACTGAAAGCACCGCATGCTGGACAACAATGATGCAGGCCTATGTTCCACAAAAACCAATGATGACTGATGAATGATATGATGGAGATGATGAAGTGAAATTGTACAATTGGAGCAGCTTGTTTATATTCAGTCAGCAAAAGAAAAATGTCTCCTTGTTAAGAATGTGAAGAAAGCACAAAAAAACAAAAACAAAATAAAAAACTCAGACAATACTTGTATGAATTTTCACCAACAGGGGCATGGTTTTGTTCAACAAGAGGGATTTCTTATCTTAAAGTAAGATAGAACAGCCTGAGTTCTGCAAAACTCCTTTTTTTTTTTTTTTTTTTTTGCCAAGATCCACTTCTAGCATAGTCCAAAATAATCAACTTATTTTTCTATTTAGTAAGGAACCACTAGTGTGCCCTTTATGTCTGCAGTTCAGATGAATATGTATAGTCAAAAAACATTAACTCAGTGTCTGAGCAAGAAACACTGAGATGTAAAGAGTTAAAGCTTCAAGCAAACAGTCCTGCTGTGCTACACAAGGTACCCTTTTCACAGGCAGGTTTGACTGTTGACTCCTGTGAAAAACAGTATAAATATGATCTGCAATAAACAATAAACACTCACACTTTAGCACCTAAACTCTCATCCTGCTGCATCTAATTCCACATGTAGCAGTTCTTCCCCTTCAGCTGCTAAACCATATTTTGACAAATCCATTATGCTAGAACTGAAAATATTATTTTGATGCAGTCCATGTGGCAATGAACAATGCAAGCTACAAACAATGATAGATAAAAATGAAACAGCTAGAAAATACCTTACACAATCTGAAAGTAATCTACCCATAGCTGCAATCTGGTACGAAAACTGCTGTGACTGAAAGAGACTGCACACCCTGCCAAGTACATCATCTGGGATCAGAAGATGCAACAGCAAAGAGCTATCACTAATAGAAAGTGGACAATATGGATGTTCGGGGGAAAAAAAAAGACAGATAAGTTTCATGGATTTGTCAGGGTTTTCCCCCTCCTTCCTTGCAGCTCTGTAACAAACTGAAAACACACTGTCAATCAAGTGAGCATAAAACTGCCCCCTGTTTACCTTCTGCTCCCTGATCGAAGATGTTTTACCTGCATGAGAGCTAAAACACAGTGTTTTATGATTATTTGCTACAGGCATGCTAGTTCTGAAGTTAGTTTCACTCGGGGATTCAATCACAAGACTTGGTATCTCACACAGATCTCAGTTACTGAAAGTCTAAACACACATATCCATGCTATAATGAGCAAAATTTTACTTGAGCAATCTCTAATAACTACAAAAGTTGGACAGCATGGGAAGTGTGAAAAACAGAACTAACTGGTGTTGATCAGCTGAAGTGTGCTCTCAAATTAAGTGGTGATGCAAGAAAATCTTTAAATGTTTTGTTCTTTGAATGAATAACTCCTTTGACAGTATTTTACAATGGAAATTTTACCAGTTTCAGCCAGAAACAACCATTAAATGAGCACACCACACTAATATGCTCACTGGATATTATCTAAAAACAAAAAAAAAATCTGCCATGAAATGGCCAGATGGACTGACAAGTGATCTGCTGTGCATTCTCTTCACTCCTGGTTTCATCAAAGAACAAGAAGGCCAAGAAAAACTTGCACCAGGTTAACAACTTTCAAGTAACCTACATTTGTTTATGTTTGTGGGGCAGATATGAAAAAAAAATCTGACTGAAAAACATTAAGAGACTGAATGAGTCAATCCTCCTCATCCACATTTTTTAAAACCCAATAACAGGTTTCTGCTCCTAGGAATTATGTAGCATTCAGCTGTCACTCATGGCTAACATGATTAGACCCACACTAGGCATCAGATATGCCTTATGTAATGGATCCTCTTTCCCCAGTTCCCATGCCTTAATTTTAAATTACCAAGAATAAAGTACTTACATGCACATCAATGCAGATGGAAGTTCCAGAAGTAGGTGGACATTAGCTCCGCTTATCCTTAATGTCCAAATCAGCAGATTTATATAACATTCCAGCAACTGTACATTTAAATAATTGATACCCACTCATTCTCCCAGCCCCACAGCAATCTCCCAGCACTTTTCCCATATATCACCGACTTGTTTCTTCTGGCTTTTGATGGAGTGGTAGGGGGGACTACAATGCTGTCTAGACCTATACCACAATAAATGACCATACAAGCTGGAGACGAATTACATTTATGTTTATCCTGAAGATTGATGTGCTCACATCATCAAACACTACTTCCATTATCAGTTCATTCCAGATATCTCAGGGTTTTGTTGTGTCATTCTTTTTGGTCCTTCCCCTCTGCCCATCCCTCAGGTAGCTGATTTATCAAGGCAATATTTCAACCAACTCCAGTAGCTACAGGATACTGAGAGACTGGAGGTCCAACACCACATAATCAACAGTTTGGTGGTTTTTTCCAAAGGGTACCACTCCCAGTTGCCAAAAGATAAATGCAATAATCACTTTGTAGTAAAGTCAGGAGACACTTATAGCAGAAATCCACGAATTGACATGACTGCAACTTCTTCCATGAACTGATAATGTTATCAGATACGAAGCAAGTTTTCAGTGTTTCCCACTTTCAGCAATTAACCTTTTCTTGCTGTACAAAATGTTTACAAAATCACACGATGACTTTCTTCTAAAAGTTTGGCTGTCTTTTCTTTTTAGCATCGATAGCTTCCAAGATTGGCTGACGCTTGGCCTGATACCGTGCTCGTAACTCTTCAATCTCACGCTCCATTTCTGGGTCAAGGTCAGCCAACCTCTGCTCCAACTCCTTATAGTCAAGAGAGTGCAACTGCAGGGGGAAAAAACAAAACATTTGAGCTGTGAAATCCCAAAGACCTTGTCTATTTATCATGAATGATTATTGCATTTATATTAGTAATTACACTAATGGATGTTTGCATGCTCTTCTTTATAATTTGAATACCTACCATCCAAAGTAAGAGAAACAGAAGACAAATTATCAACACATGTACCCTCCATGTAATAGATAAATAACTGGCATCCAGTAATTAGCTGCCAGAAGTAATACAAATATAAATAATGCACGCAATGCAACAGCACTAACAATGGCAATTTTCATACTCACAAAGGCGAAATCTCCTTCGATGAAAGACCGCTGGAAGTGATGAGGTGGTGTGACTTGCTTGGGAGGAGGCTGCTGGTGTTGCTGTTGAGGCTGAGGCTGCTGAGGAGGCACAGGTTTTGAAGGCACAGGCTGGGTGTGGCTGGACATGCGGGCTTTTTCCTCTTCTTGCTTCTTCTCAAAATGGTCAAGGTAAGCTGGCCGATATTTTTCTTTTCCCCCTGTGGCTGTACTATGGCCTATGAGTGACATCAAATAAATTGGACCATGTGCATGGTGGTATTTTTGAAAATACAAAGTACACAACAGTTGGTGGTAAAATAATACACCAAAGCCTTTTTATCTCTTATCTATTTCTAACAGTTAATTGAAATATGGACAGCAAAAGAGTATATTGGCTATGATCTAATATCTAAATTCCGAAAGCTCAAGCACATGTACACACAAACATGTGTGTGCACTCTCCCACCCACAAATACACACAGAATCTCTAGGTAGCAATATTTTCAAAGTCTGCCAGATGGTTTTAGAGATTATGTAGTAATGTAACAGAATTTTGAGACTGTGTGTGCATGTTTTCTCCACTCATGAGCAGATCTTTAAGCAGAAGTATCTGAAGTTCCTAGTAAACCCATGTTGTTGGTCTTAGATCCTTTAATTTTAACAATGACTACTTAATGGAGTGCCTCTTCATTATAAAAGCAAAACAAAAGCTTATAGCCCTAACAATAACAACTGTTCAAGCAGAAGAAAGCCCAAGTATAACACACGTTTCATTGTTCCATCATCTTCCTCTTCCTCCTCCTCTTCCTCCTGGTTAATGACCATAGTTCCCAGGTCTGACTGCAGGGTGCTGGTTGTGCTGTTCACAACTAGAGTGTCACTACCTCCCTCTGGCACCAAAGTAGCTGTCAAACAATGTATTAAATAGTTATTCTTGTTCACCCTTCTTAGCTTTAACTTTTAAACATCGTAAAAAAAGAAAATATACATATCTACATTGATTTGGTACTTTCTAGTTGGCATGCAATTCATATAAAACTATGGACAGTACATTCACTACCCCCTCCCCACAAAAAAGGAATTTTGAACAAAGTCAATAAATAAGCAAATAATAAGTTTTCAAAAAAAGGGAAACCTCTAAAAAATATGAAGATAAAGCCCAAGTCAAAAACATCTCAACACTCCCTGAAAGGCTGATACTTGCCTTCTGACTGTGCTTTCATAGTTCCATCTGTCTGCTCAGTTTTTTTCACCATGGTGCCATCAGTGTCATCTTCCTCACCCTAAACAGATCCCGATATCAAATACAATCTGTTGTTTGCAATATGACCAAAGTTCAATGCTCTGAAAACTTTCAATCAAGTTTGCTTATACCTTATGGTAGGGCAGCAACCTAAATAGGAATAATACCGAGTATAAATCTACCCATCACAACAGCCTTGTCAAAACTATCCTGAAAGGCATGATGGATAGATGCACAGAATGGATTAGGCAATGCAAAAGTTGGTCTGAAAACTTCAATGGCTGGGCCCATCTAGACACCCCAACCTCACCATTACTAGTTGTGGACAGAACAGCCCTCATGTTTTAAGATAGTCCCCATGGTTAGTTTATTCCTTGAGGGCCATAGGGCCTCAACACCTCGCCAGCAGACCCGGTTTAGGGTAGCACCTCTCAGTTGGGCCCATGTGGTTCTGATGTCCTTTGCCTCGCTCTCTACTGTTCTTTTTCAAGTCTGCTTTGGTCTCCCAACTCTCCTCTTCCCCTGAGGGTTCCAATCAAGTGCCTGCCTGGCAATGGTGTCAGGTGGTTGGCACAGAGTGCGTCCTATTCAGCCCCACTTGCACTTTTTGATGTCTTGGCTAGCGGCATTCTGGTTGGTTCTTTTCCACAGCCTGCTGTTGGAAATCTTTTCAAGCCATCTTATTCCCAGAATATGGCGTAGGCATCGGTTGGTAAAGGTCTAGAAATTGTTGTTGATGGTGTTTGTCACTCTTCAGGTTTCAGAACCATACAGCAGGGCAGCTTTCACATTAGTGTTGAAGATGCGGGTCTTACTGCGGAAGGATAATGCTCAGGAGTTCCAGATGGTGCGTAGGCTGTTGAAAGCATGCCTGGCCTTGTTGATGCAGCTTTTGATGGCATCGCCTGCTCCACCATCTTTGTTGACAATGCTCCCCAGATACAAAAAGCGATCTGTTTCCAAGATGTTCTCTACTAGGTTGGATTGGAAGTTCCTACTTGATGTTGATTCTCATCAATTCAGTCTTCTTTCTGTTGACCTTTAAGCCAGTCTTCTCTGCTAGTTTATTCAGCTTGGTTTGTGCATGTTGCTGCCAAATGAGATAGGAGACTAATGTCATCTGCAAAGTCCAGGTCCACTGAAGGTCCACTGGATACCGGTGGTGTTGTCTTGAACATACTCCAGTCTATGACCATCAGGAAGATTGTTAATATGGTGATAATATGCAACCCTGTCTTACACTGGTCTTCCTTACGAAAGGTTCAGTGAGTCTGCCATTGAGATAGTCCCTATACTTAAAACTTAAACTGTGTAAAAGACAAACTGGAATCACATAAATGCCAATGTTACTAAAATTCAAAATATAACCTTAATATTTGTAAATTTTCCAACAGACTACTATTTCAGAGATTCTGTTCACAATGCATTTTCTTTAGTCAGTATGTGTGATATCTGCTGTAAGCCAGTAAGTTTGAGTTTCACAGAAACATATGTCAAATATCACTGCTCCTTTGTTTTTTCCACTACAGCCTTTAAACTAGCATGTTTCATGGTCTTCTACTTCACATCCAGATAAAGCAGCTAGGATTTCCAACAAGAATCAAAATGAGACAAGGGAGAATGCTATTTCCTTTAACAGAAATAGTGTAATCATTATCTTGCCCTATATCACTTGTCATCTGACTAGACACAGCAAGCAAGCAGATAATAAAACACCTTTTCAAGTGCCTAGAAACCATACCGATTCATCTCCATTTGTCACGTGACTATTTTGCAGTTCCTGTATCTCCTTAGCCTCACGAATCATTTCCTGAAGAACTTCACATGACTCGGACTTCCGGATGAACTCATGCTATATATTAAAAAAAAAGATTTCCCAGATAAAAGCAGTTTCTCCCAAAGCCCCTTCTTCATGCTATATCACCAATATTATAAATTCTTGTAATTAACCAAGTTCTTTAAGATCCAATAAAGCAAAGACAAACATCATTTCTGCTAAGGTCATGTTTTGTAAATCCTCTTTAGTTACTTAGGTATCATGAATTTGTTCTAGCCTTTCCTCTCTGGACTTTTCTGCAGTTAAAAATTATCAAACTTTTACAGCTAACAAGAAACAAGCCTTAAAATATGTGACAGTCTATGCAACAAATTCAAACTTATAATTAAAAGAATAAGTTAGCACTGCCAACCTGTAACAACTCTTCAGCAGTGGCCCTGTTTTCAGGGTTCTTTACAAGACATTTTGAGACAAAGTCAATAAATTCTGCAGTCCATTTGTCTGGCTGCCGAAATGATGGTGGCGGCTTTGTGGGGATCATAAATATAGCCTGCAAAAAATAAATTTCCTTAACTGTTTAACTATAAAAACGAATACCTCCTGACCACATCCCAATCAATGATCTCAATATATATATACATCCAAACTAATAAAATAATATAATCATAACCTCCTTAACAATGAAATTTACTTGAATAAAAAGTGTTTGAATAGACATAAGAATTTCTTGGTTTTGTATTCACTATAACCTATATTTGTAGATTAGTAGCTCCCAAACATAAGAAATTCCATAGTAAAACAAAAAATATTTAAGTGATAATCTCAGTCAATACACTTAAAGGCAAATGAATAAAACATTACATACAATCAAAAATACATCTCAAAGTATATCAAAATCATTACTCATATGGACCTATTCATTTTTGTTTTTTCAATACATTGACCTGTTGAACAACTGTATTTAGTTTGTTTCCTTGGATTAGTATCTGATCAGATCTGAGGGAAAAGGAAACTCCAAAATAGCCAAACAATTCTGTGATATGCTTACCCTCATAGGATGAATGTCGCCATAAGGGGGTTTGCCTTCTGCCATCTCTAATGCTGTTATGCCTTAAAACAGATAAGAAAAATAGATTCTTCCAGATACTGATGGAATTTTATTGAATGAGTGGTATAATACTTTACAATAAACAAAGACATCATTAAAATTACACCAAAGACACTGATGCCTTTAAGAAACAGCATCATTGGTCTGCTCCCGCTATGTTGACACAGACATTGGCATCTGTGCACCTGCATATATATATATGTGTGTGTCCATCTTTCTCTACTTGAGCAATTACCCAAACAACAATAAAATATATTTCGCTTGGCTCTCATTGTTATCAACCTTTCTTAGTAAAACTGCCATTCTAAAGATAAATAGAATTACCCAGACTCCATATATCAGCAACACAGTTGTAGCCAATTTCCTGTATTACTTCTGGAGCCATCCAGTAAGGGGTACCAATTACAGTATTCCTCTTGGCCATGGTGTCCTTCAAAAAAAAAAAACCACACCACTTTCATGCTAATGGTCATCTCCTTTTGCATTGACCTTATGCTGACATTTTCTTATATCACATGTATATACAAGTCAACATTTTAGCGGAAGAAACCACAATAAAATAACTCTGATTCACTTGTCTTACTTCACAAAGATTGACTACGCAAAAATAAAATTAACCCTTTATGCTCTTAGTGTTAGATACTTGATGTTTAAAATTAAATCTTGCAATCTTTGTAATGTTTAACCCATATTTATCTTATATATACTACAACAAAAACATCACATACAAGTGTGCCCATGCCACAAATGACTGACCATGCAGAATCAAAGATTCTCAGTGAGCTAATATCATGGTCTTATACTTCTGCACCCTTTCTCTTTTTTTAACAAATAAATTTTATGTAAAATGCAAATCCTTAAGTCCAACTCTGTTTGACCTACCCAAAATATTAATGCACAAAGACTAAACAATTCTAAATGGTAAAATATTATAGCAGCAGTGCAATTAGGGAAACAAAAGTTTCTGTTTAGCCCACTGGAATGAAGCCTTACAGTAAGCTGTCCTGCAACACCAAAGTCAGCCAGTTTAGCATGGCCTTCATTATTAAGAAGAATGTTTCCAGCTTTAATGTCCCGGTGGATCTTGTTCCGAGAATGTAAATATTCCAGACCTCTCAGTGTATAGTACAGAATGGTGGCAATTTCCCGTTCATTCAACTGTCATGGAAAGTAATCAATGAAAATTGTCAAGACACATTCACATAATCTTAAATAGAAGAATACACTTGCAATATGCTAATATTGAGCTGTGTCCTAGTCCCCTTCTCTATTTCTACTTGTTACACAAGAAATGACATTAGTCTTCTAAAGAAATGGATGAAAAAAGAAAGAATTTTATACTGATGTCATTAAAGATACAAAATCAATAAAAGTAATGTCAAAGTGCCAGAAATTCTATAATACTATAAAGATTAAAACCTTCCAATGTGAAATATACATTTACTAAGTACGGCAAACAACATATCTTTTGTACACATCATATTTATTATACACACTGATTTCCAAGATGACAACAGTAGTCCACATTGTCACTGGTGATAAAACTTTAAAAGTCTGACAAAGGACTAGAAACTAAATCTTTCTCATTCTTTTAACTCTGGAATGCCAGTGGTTGAAATTTCCTTTTCAACACAATATAAATGCTACCAAACTGATTCCACTTACCGTTTTATTGCGCAACCTCATGATGTCTGACACGGAACCAGCTCCACAGTACTCCATGACAATCTAGAAGTATTTTTATTGCATGTACTATAAGGTATACAGATGTACCAATCTTAAATGTTTAAAACCAAAAGTTTATGGACCAGGTATAATAAATGAAGTCTCTTTGATTTATCTCATGAAATAAGCACTGACAGGTCTATTTATATAGCAGGGGAAAACTTTATACTTAGCATGGCTGTTTATATAAACAATGAAAACAAAAAAAAAAATCAATGGAGACAAAATAAACCAAGCACTAGCAAGTAAAAAAATGAGGTTAAAGGAACTGACCCAGAGATCAGTGTTTTTGAAGTAGCTACCATAGTACTTGACTATATATTTGCTGTCACATTGCTGCATGATGGAGATCTCCTTGATTATCTCTTGCAGGTCTGTATCTACTGGTACTTGCTTGATGGCCAGAACCTGCCCTGACTCTTTATGCAGACATTTAAAGACGCTGCCATATGAACTGAAATAATCAGATATATTATTTGATAATAAACTTATTTACAAGAAAATAACACTCATTTTACAAATACACGCACACATTCTAACACTCACCTGAAAAAAACAGGTTCTCCACATCAACTTCCTCATACTTAAAACTTGACACAAAGATATTAAATAACTATCCTTAAGACTGATTAATACAATGTGGATGTTCTGAGCCTGATACTTTATGCATGGAATCATTTCTTTAAAACTCTCCTTTACTAGCACACTCTGTCTATCTCTCTCTCTTTTTCTTTCTAATACTAATAAAGTATACAGAAATCTTCTTCTTCTTGTTCCTATTCGCCCCCAGTGGAGCATAGGGCCGCAACCACACCCCACCATACAGAAATATAGTGATAACAAAACATTCAAGTTCACATAAAAAGGCAAGTGAACACAGAATTAATATCCCATGTAATAAAAAGGCGTATATCACACATATTAATTTTTAATTTATACTTATCATACATTGTATTTTCCTGTTAGAAGAAGCTGGATGTGCAGATATTGGTGTCTACAAAATTTAAAATGCAAAGCTTCATCTTAAATACTGACTATTTTTTAAGACAGAGCATGAGGATGCTAATGACCTTAATTCAAAATCAAGCATGGGTGAGGCATCTGACTGGCCATACTCACTGTCTTTACACACAATATGCCACATGGAAGCTGGTTGTATCATGTGATGGAAACCACCTTTTAACCCATTTTACACATTTTAAGGTAAATCTGCTGTCATTTTAAAGTTATAATACAGTGGACTGTTTTACACTGAGGTGAGGGCTGGAGCATGCAGCTATTTTATAGTATGCTTATATAACAATTACACTTCATATAACATAACACAACACAGACTATGGCACACCTAAACAGCTAGGATTATTCCACAGCACAGAGAATTCCCCAGTCTTCTACAGGTATGTTTACAACAAATTAGGTCTGTGCACCAGAGCTGAGATTTTAAAAAAAAAATCCTGATACTTTAAGAGTTTGTTTTAATAGGATTATTAGTAATATGCACTGGTGTAGCATTTGCTGAAAAGAACTAATTAAAATATGTTACATACCATTGCTAAATGTCCACCAGTTCATTCAAAGAAACTCTAATATATATATATTAGTATAAATGCTACTTATATAACTATGTTTTTACCATGGAAAAACATAAAAATAACATAATACTAACTGAGAAAGTTCTTACCTACATTTCCAAGCTACTGTTATGGGTATACATTCAAACACTTTCTTAAACAGTCACATATTGGCTAAGTACTGACTTTATTTAGTCAAATTCTAGGTTGCAGAAAACTGATAAATGTGGTTAGAAAAGAGTTTTAACAATCTGTTATTTCCATAACAGTCATACAACTGTAAGGTAGAAATCGGAGGCGTGGCATGTAGTTTTTATGTTCACTTACAACTGTTAGGTAAAATTCGGAGGCCTGGCATGTAGCTTTGAAGTTCACTTATCATACACATTATTAACTTTAAATTGAATAAACTAGAAAACAATAAATTCACCAAGAAGAACATCCTACAATACTGCAACAATATAATGCCAAGAAAAGTTACGGAAACAAACGTCTCACTGATGCTGTTGCACCATGCACCATGCATCTCCACATACAAGTTTCCAAAAAAAGTTTCTTACCCTCGTCCTATCTTACAAATAATATCAAACACTTCATCCGGTTGCTTGGCCAAGTTCTCATCGCTCAGCTTCGTGAGTTCCCTGCGAATCATAGATACATCAGTATCACTAAGGTGGCAAGAAATCTGAACATGATTGACGACTTAAAAAAAATATCTGCACACCGACAAGGCGCTTCCTCATTAGGCTGCACATTAACTTTATTGCTTAACAAAATCATAAGCTCGACTGTTAATATGTCTAATAGTAATATAAAATCAGTTATATCTGTTACAAACTTTTTTTTTGTTAATAATGCATACATTTAGTTTTCCTTAATAAAGCCGATAGTTTGTAACTTATTTTAAGATCGACATGGAACTGATGGAAGCAGACGAGAGCCAGAGTTGCATGGCTACCACTGAAAGTAATTATAAGAAATCTGGTTTTAAAAAAAGTAAACGCAATGAATTATGCATAAAGAAAACTTTAGAGATGTTTACCTTTGTTTCGACATGGTGCTAAATTTCAGAGTTAACGACAAAAGACAACATGTCAAGATGAACCAGGTAATGTCAATAATGGTTATCGGAACACTCCGGAAATGACAAAGTCTCGCTAACTCTCAAGTATTTTTGACAACTTTTATTATCTATAATTGTAGTACAGTTAAACTTCAACTTACATAAGTTTAACTTTACTTTTTTTTCTTTAAGACAGTTTGTCTGTCATTTACTAAATAGTATATCGCTTTGTCACGTGACATAGAAAATGGCGGCAAGTTCAACATTGCGAGTTCGGTCCGTCCGTAGAACCACGATGACCATGACTTCACCAAAAAATAATAAAAGAAAAGACAGACAGTCATAATTGGAATCTATTTAGCCAGACTATGGACTCTGAAAGATAACGAGAAAGAGAATGGAAGCGTGGTTACATAGATGCGCGCGTCTGTGTATGATATATACATGTACATGTATATGAAGATTCCACAGACAGCAAGTAAGCCGATCTAAGTCTCGATCTCTACCGATCGAAGTTAAAAATAAGGGATTATACACTTTATCGTTCACCTAACTTTGAAATGCCAGGTAAACAATTACTTTGATCATTGTGTATGACTTGCGCATCTTCGCTTTCGCACTAAATTTGTGGCTTTAGATAACGATAAGTAGGACGTACTGTAGAGTAAATGTGACTTCACAGTGCTCAGTGATTGAGGGGGTGGGTGGGTTGGGAAACCAGAGAACCCGGAAAAAATTACCCTGATCGACGGCCAGCTCTGCGAACAGTTCTGTGATATAGAAAGCATTTTACTACGTTTTGTGCTACCG
Organism: Pomacea maculata; assembly: GCA_004794325.1. Lineage (NCBI taxonomy): Eukaryota > Metazoa > Mollusca > Gastropoda > Architaenioglossa > Ampullariidae > Pomacea > Pomacea maculata. The sequence goes on from SRHC01002996.1 coordinate 313,680, forward strand.
GACGGCCCCTAGAAACCTACGTACACGTGTTCGAACGTGATCATACTTGAGAAATCGTTTTAATGGCTACTATACGACGATCGATCCCGGTATGTACGTCTTATTTCTTTTCACCCCCTGTGAAGCATATATAGGGCCGCATTCCCATGTACAAGCAGTTAATTATAAGGTACGATCGATAGGAATGATGCATGACGCCTTCAAAGAAAAGTTTTCCTGTCATTTGTGAAGTGCAACTGGCTCGCCAATTCTTCCTCTGGCAGCGGCGTCGACCACCCTCCAAGCAAGGGAGGTCCCTTGAAGGATAGTCTTTGACTTTTTTCTGTGCGAGATCCGGACCAGTCTTTACAGGGCATTGGTTCTCGAATGCCTTGATTCTCCTCTCCTTATCGACAAGCAGAGTCCACATTTCACTCATGTAAAGCAGGATCGGTACGAAGGACTTAATATACAGAGTGTTTATAAGTACTTAAACCTGATGTTATGAGTGTCCCAGACCCTGCATGTCCAGCCTAGTCATTAAATTGCTGCTTTTACTGTCGCAATCCTCATAACTGCAAATTAATGTGACTATTTCACTGTTTCCCGTAAATGAAAAGAAAACTTAACACAATTATAAGCAGTCTTAGCAACCTTTAAGCAACGATTGAAAAGACCAATCGATCTTAAGGGTCAGAATAAGGTACGGATCTTAGGTCAGTGACTGAAAATCGATCGTTCCTCTACCCACACAATTGGGTGGTGCAGTTGGGGGTATATCTAGATAATATTAAACACAGGGCAAAAGATATATATAGTGGGAACAATTCATCGTACAGTTTTGCTAGCAGTCTAAGCTGTTTCGCGTTATATGCATGCGTTAAATTCTGTCACTATAGAAAGTAAAAAAGTCCACGAAAATAAGCCGAAAACATGCAGTTACCGTAAATTTCGGACTATTATATAGCCGCGATCGATCGACTGTTTCCCCAGCTTTTTAAAAACCATTACGAAAAAGCCCTATTATAGCTGCGGCGATGCGGCTTGTTTGGAAAGTTTTTCAGATTTCTATTAATTTTTCGATGAGCTCCATGTTAAAGTGCTCATATTCTAAAATCATATTTTAAAATCAAAGCCGCATGTGCAATTCATGAAGCTTTCGGATGCTGAAGCACACGTATACCCTTATCGTATCGAATTGCCTACGTTGTATAGCTTTATATATATATATTTGCGGTTTATTTGTGAAAAAAGAAGAGATTGGAAAAAATGTAGTGAGTGCGACTTGTATACAGGTGCGCTCAAAAGACCAAAATTTATGGTAATTGTAATCATCAAGAAAATACTTCTTTCCATCTTTTAGCGCTGTTTGCTGTATCACGTGACAGCTAAAATGGCGGTAGCTACGATACCTAAACTTGAGCAGCTTTCTCATCGAGTAATTCGTATTTTGGGATGCAATCCTGGACCTCACACGCTACAGGGGACAAATACCTATCTAATTGGCACTGGAAAAAGGCAATTTAAAAAATAGTTTAACGTGAAATTTGTTCTTTTTGCATTCTATGTACAAAAGAGAAATCCAGACCTGTATTACACTAGTATGTGGACTTCGCCCATATTGCGAGCTAAACGCAGAGGCAATTAACAGTTTAGCAGTTGATATATTTAACAGTGTGCATACGCTTTTATGATTCTTAAATATATTTTACATTTCTATTTCCCTTTATTTTGACGCGCGCGCACACGTGTTAGCTTATTTTATGAGTGAGAGTACGCAGTGAAGTGTACCCGCATTGGGGTAGACTTAGTCTTGCGGTTCTAGGGCACTGCTTCGGAGCTAAACGCTGTTGTTTGAGTTTGTCCATTATACTCTTAGCTATCGTAATTTTAGTGATTAATCTAAAAAGCATTTTTCACTTACATACGCACGCACATAGAGATTGTCAGATAATGACGAATATTATGTTCTAGTTATATGTAGTAAAGCCTATATTCGCTATAGTACTATTCTTTATACATACAACCCTTGACTGGTACCAATTTATAAGTGGCTTCACTCGTCTGTTGATACATTTTAGCTTGGAAACAACTGCATAGTTACATAAGCTGACAAGGTTTTATTGCAATTTAGGAATTATACTTTCGCTACCCCCTGCCCTGTCTGATGTACCCAGATATATATATAATTAAAAGAAATAGCATGTAGTACACATGCAGGCAATATATCCTTACCATGCATGCGCAAGGCATAGGCCATACACATATGAAACAAAGTCAGTCTTTTGCATAATGGCTGATGTCTAGTCAGTGCTGGCTTAATTACACAGCAGCAGCACTTTTTTTTCTTTTTTATCATAATGCCATAGGCTTTGTTTCAGACGAATATTAGTGGATACAGGTGATTCAGGCATCACGGAGTACATAAAAGAACTTAAAGCAGCCTTGGAAAAATTTGCTGTGTCCCTGCAAGAAATAATTGTTACTCATTGGCATCCTGATCATGTTGGAGGTGTGGATGACATCTGTAGCTCTTTTAATGAGGGTGAGTTGTAAATATTGATAGCACTGCAGAAATTTTCTGAAAGCATACATTTCTTTACCTTTTTTAGGTCTTTTAAAATGTTTAACACATTTGCAACATCTTTCATCTTTGTCTTTAGTTTTTCATCTTTATCCAAGTATTTAATTTATGTTTGTCATCCATTTGCTGATGCTTGAGTTTCTTTTATGGTTGACTGTCGGTTCCTTTGTTTAAATGTCTTTTGTTTATATGTATTGAGCTTGCTTTCACACATGGAAATCCGCTCTACAAGATCATTATTACCCATTATTGTTATATACAGACTGTCATCACTAAACACAGTGGTCCCCACAATCTTATGCATATTATTTAATGTCCAAAAAAATATTAAATTAAAAAAAGGGACAAATCATTTAATTATGTGAACCAATTTTGAATGGAATCCATTAACACAGAAATAGGAAAACGCTGATTTGACGATTTACATTTTTGGGTTGGTTTTTTATTTTGGACAACTAATGGCAATATGAGGACACATATTAAAATGGCTAGTGATATTTTTCATCATTCTAGAGCCTGTTTCAAATACTAAAGTTTTTTTGTCATCACGAATTTATTTAATTCTGTGTGCTTTTTGACCAGTAGAATCTACTACCTACAGGACTAGACTTCTCAGCGATCACAAATTTTGTATAACAATATTTCCAAAAATATTTTTAGGAAGTGCCATTGGATACTTTTAATTTCCCGTGTGTTTACATGAAGATTGCTGTTTCATGATGAAGTGAAGTAGGAACAGTGTGTTTCTGATTACTTTGATCTTTGATCTGGTCATTTTAGTTTATTGCTTATAATTTTTTTAAAATTCTTGAAATTCGGGTATCTCTGTGTATCAGTGTGAAGGTAAGTGTCTCACAAAGCCATGCAGCAAGTTAAGCATTACGATTTTACTTTTGTGTAATGCTTAGGATTAATTTTATGGATTCTTAACAAAAACCCCTTTAGATTGATACAATAGTAAAATTCTTAACAGAGTAGCTAAAACTCCCTATTAGATCATTCTAAATTAATATTTTAATGCGATCAGTTAGTTGTTATGCTTTGTAACATCTTTCAATAGGATACAAAGTTTCGAAGTTAAAGCGACTTTCTGAAGCAGATGTTCCATTAAAAAATACAAATTATACCTTCATCAATGATCAGCATGTTTTCCATACGGAAGGTGCCACTCTAAGGTCAGTGACTCTTCAGGAATATGCTAGCAATAAAGAAGCAGTAAATGACAGCCTTTTCAGCAAAAGCGGTGCAGACTGTAATATTTATGCCACTTTGCTTCTCAGCTGCTTAATAATTGTGTGATTATGCCTCAAAAATAGTTGCAGCGAAGTTAATCCTTGACCCTTTTTTCGTTGACCTTATAATAAACGTATCAGTAAGATCTGTGTTATTGTTTTCTTACAATAACTGAACACAGGTCAAAGAAGAAGGTTAGACTGGTAATGTGTGAGTTATGTTTACCTTTCATCGATATAGAGAATCCGTCTTGATGCAGAACTGTGTAAAGTGTTATTCAAAGTACACATGTATATAAAATAACATGAAGATGAAGTGTCATAAGGACATTTATGTTTCTGATATTTGTCTTTTTAAAAAAATCTATATGTATTCTTATTGTATCATTTTTCAGGTTATACCATAACCCTGGTCACTCTGAAGATCACACAATACTACAATTAGTGGAAGAAAATGCTATCTTTAGTGGTGATACTATCCTTGGTGGTTCAACCACTGTGAGTATGCACAAAACAAGATGCTAGTGTCTACAATAATAAATGATTTGGTGCACTTGCAGTGGCAGCTCACAAGCTAGTGGTACAAGAGACACCACTAAGTTTACAATTCCACTTTTGTGACACTAATGTAAAATCACATTATGGTGCACAACAGAGATTTACTGTAGCAGCTGTCAGTTTAAAAAGTGCCTGAAAAGAGAAAATGATTAGTTTCTGTAACATATTCTAGATTTCACAGTAAATTTTCTTATATAAAAAACAGCAGAAGTACTTTTGAGAACAAATCTTAGCCAAAAATTGTTGATTGTTTACAGACAGTTGAAGATCTTACAAGCTATATGCAGTCCCTGAAGCAAATTCTTGACCTCAACCCATCAGTTATCTACCCTGGTCATGGTTTTGTAATTGACAATCCCAAGGAAACTGTGGGAGGTTACATCGAACATCGTAACAAGCGAGAATCTCAGATCATCCAGTGTCTCACTGACCACAGAGATACACCAATGGAGCCAATGGACATAGTCAAGATTATTTATGTTGTAGGTCACACATGTTATCACTAATATAGAGACATTCATACTATTCTTAAAACCATTTAAAGCCATCTTCTTTTTGGAAAATTAAATAGTGAAATGTACTGAATGATTTTTTTGCTGTTATGCTTTACAGTCAAATCTCCCTACTATGCCACCCCGCTACTATGCCACTCTCGGTATTATGCCACTTTTGCTCGGTCCCGACTATAAATTCAATGTAAAAAAAAAATTACTATGCCACCCCAGACTCTCCCTACTATGCCACTTTTTTTGTGACTGTTAAAAGACACAAGTTGTAAAATTCCGCGCAGTGCTCGATTATTATACTGTACGGTAGTGTGGGACATCGCAGTTAGTGGGGATGGAACCTAGCACGCACACAGGGAGGATGGAGGCTGGCGATGTGGGGGGTGGTGGTCGCTGGCCGGGTGACAGCCACGTGACAGAGGGAAGGTGTGAGGGGGTCGACTAGCGACAGGATGCAGGTGCGCGGATGTGGTTAGGAGGGGTGGAGGATGAAGAGGTGAGGGGGAGAATGAGAGGAGACAGCTAGCGAAGCCGACGATTCTTGAGAGCTTTGGACCAGACCTGGGCAAAGGCCTCCTGTCTGTGACCGGCCCGCCCGCCAGTATATATACTATACATACAGTATTGGGTAAAACTGAGTTAACTATATTAGTCCGGCCCTCTAAAACCATCCCAATTTCTCATGCGGCCCCTTGGGAAAATTAATTGCCCACCCCTGCTTTGGACTCACGGGTAACGGGTAACTCTCGCTACTATGCCACTTTTGCTCGGTCCCGGTAGGTGGCATAGTAGGGAGATTTGACTGTAGTAACTTATCCAATGGCAACAAAAGGATGGAAATCCAGTTTGACAACATGACCATTTGAAAGAATAAGCTACATTTGCTCTCCAGCCATTTAAAGTTTACTCCTTGATAGTGAACTAGCACATTCCTAGCCTGCAGTATACTCAACATCCATAAAATCAACAGCGACACCAGTAAAGATTTTTGCTTTTGTTTTTTGATGGTTACAGTGGCAGTTGTTACATTCTTTATCTGCTCTTGAGCCATATGCTGTGCCTGTTGCCTGTGTGTGTAGTGTTCAGTGATTTGTTTCATGGGACAACTTCACTGTATTTACATCTGCATGGAGAGGGGGGTTTCAGTACCTTACTCTCTGTCTTTGAGTCTGGAAGTTTCTGCTGAGGTGCAGAAATTGTAGTATTTGGCTCCAGGTTTGCTCCATTCCCAGATGCTTGAATATCTTCAGCAGGAAAGTACAGAGATTTTCCTTGGAATGGACCCTGCTTCCTTCAGTCTTTCAGCAGTTGTCTGACTACTTATGAGTTTACATTGACCTGTTTACATTGACCTGTGTGCCAGTTGCTCTCAGATTTTTGTGTCACCAGTTCCAGACCTTCAGTGTTGGTCAGTTTTTGGCCTTTCCATCCCATGGGATGGGATGATAGCTTACACTTTTCTACTAGTGATTCTGCTACCCCAGGTTCTGGGAGTTGACGGACAGGATGCTTGTAGTCACCCCAGTGAGATGGGAGGTGTGAATGATGGATCTGATAAACTTGTCTCCAAGGTGCACAAAATTTTTATTGTACATTCTCTTTCTTCAAGACTTGCCAGACACTTAGAGAAAGAGAATTTACAATATAAATATGTGTATGTTAACCTAATTAGAATTATTATTCCTCAGGGTAAAAACATGTGAAAATCAGTGCCACTAGATGGTGGTTGTACTGTCCCAAGTGGTATTCAGGCTTAAGACTGCATTTATGTTAGTTCAAATTACCTGCTATTTCAGGTTTACCATTTTTATAGAAAATTCTAAACCTGAGTAATAGTCAGGGTTAACACCAAAGAGATCAATTTATTATTTACTGTAAATGCTTCTCTTAGGGTGTTCCTGAGGCGCTTCAAATAAGTGCAGCCAACAATGTCATTCAGCATTTGCTAAAACTTCAGAAAGACCAGAAAGTTGGTGAGTAGTTTGTTTTCACTCATTTGTTGTACATATTTTGGTTAATGAATATGTTTGATGGTGAGCAGATATTTTGTGGTGGTTCTAGTTTTTCTTTAACAGATCACTTAACACCATTAAAAGCAGCTGCTCTGTACTTTACAGGATGTGAAGTTGTAATAAGTACTGTTCTTCTGTATCGGCATTAATTTTAATGTCCTTGTCTGCCTATAAGATTTTTTTAATGTAGATGCTTCCTAAAAGTTTATCTTTGGCATTGGTGTCACCATACTGCACTTGCAGCTTTGTCAGAAGCAGGCATATTTTATTAACATTATGCCTATGGTAGTTTTTATTCTGTTACAGAATCAAAGGATGGTGTTAAATGGACCATTAAGCCCATATCCTCTCTATGAGCGCAGGTGAATCTCTTTGTATGTGTATGCATGAAAGATTATTATACTGTTTAGCATCATGCATGGAAAAGTGACTGTCAAGAGAATAATCATTTGTAGTCTGTTCAGTCCTCTACTAAATGATCAAGACATAGATTTTCAATATTACGGTTTAGAAATAGAAGCTCGTAAAAATTATGTTATTGATACTCTAGACATTGATTATCGAGTATGCAGATGAAACTACTGATCCAAAGATGTGGGAATTTATAAAATTCTGTGATAGACACCACCACTCAAATTTTTTAAATCATTTTTCTTGCACTTCTTATGATCCTTATAAATAAGCTATTTTTGTATAGACAATGAATTTGGTTACTTTTGTTTTTGACTTGCCTTGTGTATTTGGATGTTTGTTTTAAGACTGTCTTCTAAGTTTGAACTTATACAGGTTATGTCAGATACACACCAGTGCCATTTTCTAGATCAGTAAAAAATGTACAGCTCATCAGAAAGACTTCACCTTTTGTTATCGTTTACAAAAGCAGAAAACAAAACTTATCATGTCTGAGAAATTGTAGTCTATTTCTGTAGCTTGGTATGTGGTCTTATTAATACATGAACATGTACCTCAAATAAACTGATTCAAGCAGAAATTTATGAATTGAGAAATGGCAGTATACAAGCTTGCGTGAAATGCCAAGAAGACTTTTATCGTCAGGTGGACATGAATACATCTTGGATTATGTCTTCAGTGACATCCAGGTCTTTTTTCTGTCATATGCTTGAATCACTCAAACTGCTGTTACTCTACATTTAATGGCTCTGTTACAATGATTCATTGTCCTATATTTGCAACAAATCACAGAAATACCACAAAGATAATATGAGGATTAAAAAAAATGTTTTGACTTTTGCTATGTCAAGTCATTTCAGACTCCCTTTTATGTTAGCAAAAAACGACAGGCATTAATCATTTTATATGATGCTCTTACGTACAGGCACATATGCATGCATTTTCTGCATTCTCATGTCAATCTTTATCAAGTACACTATTGCTAGTGATGATGTCAGGCAATGATCGAAACGTAAGAATTCAAAGACAATAATATGGAATGAAGAGGGTATGACATGCCAATGCACTGTAAACAGACTATATATAGCATACTCTGAGTGCTTTCACAAAGCAGCATTTTATTTTGGTTCAAACAACCAGTTATTGCAAAACAAAAATGTGAATTTCTAAACCATCAGAACCAAAATATATGAATAGTTCCTTTGACATCTGTTTCATTAAAAACTTACTCAAAGCTTGGAATGGTAAATATTATTGTGGCCATTGCAGATGTGTGAGCAAGACACAAAGCTCAAAGCTATATGTGGTTGTGACCATTGCAGATGTGTGAACAAGACAAAGCTCATAGCTATATATTGTAAATCTTAAAGGGTACATGCCATTTGAAACTGCCCCAAAATCAATGCAGCTTACCACAAAGTCACAGGAAACTGCATTTCACATCAAGCCCAACACAATTTCACAATTTTGATTTTTGCAAGTACCAACAGCAAGCAAAGGTCACCAAAAATAACTTTCTTGCTGTGGCAGTCAATGGAAATACTAATTGGTCAAACCTTTACTGTGGAACTTATGTCTAATACTTGTTAAATGCAGCCATACAAATATTTTCTAGTTTCTCCTTTTAGTGCTTCAGTCATGCCTTGGATAAAAAAAATTATCACAGGTACAGGTAACATTCATTTTGCTACGTAGGCATTGTAGAAAAGTAGCAGAGTAGTGCACATAATACAGAAAAGTGTTTGGCACTTATACTGTATGGCATTTGACAGCCTTCCAGAACAGATTGTGGTCAAGTTCTAAGGTACGAACATAGAATTTCAAAAAAGTATAGAAAACAAACAATGCATCATGTTATGACAAGCCCAAAGAAAGCATAGTTCTGACTATAGTAATATAAACATTCACATCAAGCAAATATCAAAAATCCAAGAAGAGGATAACTTTCTTAAAGTTGAAATCAAACGAAAACAAGAACTGGTCAAGAATAAACTTTTCACTGTTAACCCTTAGGAAAGTTAAAACTGTTTAAATGCCACTGCAAAAATCTGTGCCAGGTCCCTCTTTCCAATGTGGTGGCCATGTTTCCTGGATGGAAGGACGTTGCTCTAGGCGCTGGTAATAAGCATTGATTGCAGGAAAACTGCTCAGATTGAGGTTGCCACGCACACCAAAAGCCAGCAATGGGAAAAGAAACACGTCTGCCATTGTGAACTGACTGCCAACAATGTAGCTGTCTGTTCCCTCCTGAAAAATGTGAAGGCAGAGAAAAACCGTTATGAACATAGGTTACAACAGTCATGTTCAGTAATGGAAGAAATGCAAGATAGAATACCCTTTTAGCAGTCTATGCTTTATTCTCACGGAATGGTTAACTTGAACATCTCTTGTTTGACATCTTTTCACTCCATCAAGAAGCAGTCAATAATGAATTTTGTTTTACATCAGTAACATAGCCTAAAACAGAAGTAGAGAAATGGCTGAAAGTTATAAGGTAAGGATCACTGTTCTGAAAACTGAACTTGAAATATTTTCTGAGTTTTCGGATGTTTCTCCTTGGCAATGAGCTTAAAAGAACATATATATAAAATGCTTTTAAGATCACAAACTAAATTTAAAAAAAAAAAGAAAAGATGAAGCTTTTATGCAGGATTTGTAACAGTTATTCCATTTTTGTAAGATCTAGAAATTCAGCTCCCATATAGCTTTCAGATGGTTGTATGCAATTTTGAGTTTTTAATCCTGCTACATTTACTTCCCTTGCTTACCTATCACTAATTAGAATTGGTCACATATCAGATCTCTCCTAATTCTGGTTTAGGCTTTACTCAGATCATTAAACAACAGCATGTTCGTTTCTATACTTATTTCCAAACTAAAGAATGCGTTATAAAGGATATGACTACATATGACTTGCCTTGTGCAGCATTAAATGAGATGCATTACATAAACAAAATTTTGGAATACTTTTTGTACTTACGGCTTTTAAGTATTCCTCCCAGCGCTCAAGCTCTGCGCGTGCTGCCTTCTTTTTAGCATTCAGTTCATCCTAAGAAATAAAAGTTTCAAACATGACACCTAGCTGCTGTTCTCAGAGGCTGTAATTAGCTTGTCTATACACATTTTAAAAAATTAACAAATGGATTAAAAAGAAATTATAATTACTGAAAGCAAGCACTCCAACTCTAATCATTGTGTTCTGACTTAGTATTTCTTTGCAAAAGTTTATCCCTCATTCAAGAAAGGTCTGCGCACTTTGCCCAGCATTCACTGAGATTGGAGAATGGGGACAAGAACCTTTTTTTCTGTGATTCTACAGGAAGGCAATGTCTTTTTACGATTCTTTCATGCATTATTTTTTTATCAAAAGATGATTTTACAACATCTCAGAGCGCCAAAGTTTGCTCTTTCAGGATACCCGTGAGAGTAATAATATTTATCCAATTTTTGGGAGTTCAAATACCCATGTGTGTGTGTGTCAGATGGGGTAGAAAAATACAATAATCAAATAATGATACAACAGTGGACTTTCCACATGTAATGCAATACCTGGTTAATTTCTTCAGGCTTGTTGTGGAAAAATAAATAGGCAACACCTTCAATCAGTGTCTTCATTAGGTTCTGAGTCTGGTATGAAAACAAAATGTGAACAGCTTTATTCCATGTGGCTTCTAGATGAAAACAAGAGAAAAGAATGGGAGAGGGTAAGATGCAACCTTTATTGTAACAGGAATTACAAAGCACTGCAATGTAATCAAAAGCAATTAAAGACATGTAAACATAAGCACAAACACACATATATATGTCTTGTTGCATGTACACATACCTGTGCCCATAAACACGGATGAACAAATTCAAGCGTGCATCAACATATGAAGTTTCCCATCCATAAATGCATGGGGTTTTAAGACCCAAGGTTAAAATTGTTGAAGGTTTTTTTGAGTCTAGGTTAAATTGTTTGGGTAAGGGGCAGGAGGGTAGCTTTGTTCATCCTGATAAAAATATTCAACCAATAGGCGGTTAGGATCACTCTTAGTTACATGAGCTATGCATATGTTTACATGCTGGGACAACTGATAAAATACATAACAATTTGCTCACCTCAAACATACGCTGAAGAACTCTGCCACGTGTGGCAGCATCTGAAGGTAGCAGAGTGGCACCTTGTTCTGCAAACTTGAACTGACAATAGAAGAGTCATTCCATGTTTTACTCATCATACATTCTTAGTTTTAATCTGCTCTTTTAACAGCTGATTAACTGGATATACTTGGTTTATACTGTGCATACTGATAAAAGATACAAGTTGTAATTTTTAATCCATATAACTATTCCCCATGTATGTATTAACAAGATAATGATACTAAATTCACTGGAAGATGATAAGGTATTTAGGAAGAGAATGTATATAAAGTAGGTCTCAACACCTCACATATGCAAAAAGACATAAAAAATGGAGATAGCAAAATGCTTGCTTTTTGTATTGTAACAAATAAAATTTTCAAGATGAACCGTATGGTATGACTAGGTAAAATGTTGATTTAATTGTTGACGTAGCATAAAAATGTGTGGCTCAAATTTGATATGGGGTCCTATGCCATAGTAGCAGTGCTATGAAATGTGTGATAATGTTTGTATGAGAAAAAAGTTATGTCAAAGTTTTGGTCAAGTGATCCATTTATGATGTCAGCTTGGGCATATAATACAAAGTCATCCACTCTTGTCAAAGATTAAAGTGTTTAGAAGCTGTTGTATATAATCTGAAAAAAGTGAATTTGTTGCCTGTTTTTAGACCTCCTAAAAAATTTATTTTGGATGAAAATGCAACTAGACCATTTATTCTTGTTATGGAGCACTCAGGTAGATTTTTCAAGTTCCTTCATGATTATTGACTAAGAGCAGTCATGGTGTGATTTGTGTGGTATGGAAAGGCACTGAAGAAAAGTGAGTTATATAGACAGCAGGTGTTTGAACAGAGGCATTATTAATCCCTTTGTACAGAGGGTAGTAGGGCACAAAGCTGTGTCCCACTGTTAATAAACTGCCTCACTAAACAGGATGATACTGATAGGAGCATTTTAGGGATTTAAAAAAAAATATTCAGGGCATTGGTTGAAATTAAGCCTGGTAAAATCATATAACTAAATTTGACGCTCCACCCAGTTTGGTGCTCCCCGGCACGCCTTACCATATCAAATTCGTTACAAGTGTGCAAAGTCACAATGACTATTAAAGTGATACAAGTCCGTGCTATGACTAAGAATAGACCTACTTACCTCAAGATATTCACAGATGGCTGTTGATTCATTCACAACTACGTCTCCGTCTCTAAATGTTGGAACCTATATTAACAGCAAACAAATGTAAAATCTGTATGAAATGTAAAATAATACCTGGCAATAGTGAATTCAGTACTATTATAAATCCGTTGTCAAAAGTCGAATACAGTCCACATAAATAATCCTGACAATGCACTTTTTAGAAATGTGTAGCATCCAGCTTGTAATTCACCTGTCCACGAGGATTCAGCTTTAAAATTTCATCCGACTTTTGCTCATTCTTGCTGAAGGATATTAGTTTGTTGCCATATTCACTAATGCCTTTTTCTGCTAGTACGATCATTGGTTTCCAGCAAGGAATGCTCCCAGACCCCCAATACAGAAACAAGTTGGCCGCCATTTTTTCAAAGATCGCTCCGACCCAGTATCAGTAGACGTGTACTCATATGTCCTTGAACTTCCATAGTTTGAAAATTAAATCAAGTTTTTTTGAATTCTTATCACATATTTGTTGATCCCTTTCATAAATAAACCGCGACGCTTTCAACAAACTTGATTTTACTTTCTTCTGCATTGCCGTGATTGTTTACTCAGCGTGCCCAAACTTTAGTGCATATGTCCTGCAGTGCGATAGTAGGTCGCACAATCAGTGTTGCTTGAACCCATTCTAGATTGAAATAAACTGTGTAGGGATATATATATAAGAGTTGCAATGATGTAGTTAAATTTCTACTACAAAAAACAAAGCACAAATCTTTAATGTTATTTGAAACAAAGCTGAAATACTTAAATTGCGAACATTTGACTTGTTATTTCCGTTCCGCCATTTTAAAAAGACACCAAATGGCGTCAGAAGTAAGTTCGAGATCTTTCGCTGTGAAATCACTCCAGTATGTGGACGTTATGCATGTGTAACAGAAATTGTGCAACAAGTTGCTTCTTAATTCTGAAATAGTTATTTTCATTTTAGATGTCTGATGACACATCAGAACCCGGAGCGGAAATACTGACGAGTTCAGCCTCGAGCGTCAGCAACTATGACATACACAACACCAGCGAGGCACACACTGTTAGTGTCACATCAGGTACAGAAGATTCAAACTCCTGCACACTGGAGCCATCGTCATCTGAGACAGATAGCTACATGAGTTCGGGTAAGAGATTTTTTTTACAATATGCTTTAAATGGATATGAAAGATGATTATAGCATACACCGTGTGACTGAGCTAGTAATCGACTTAAAATATATATAAACAATGGATCCCTCAAGGGGCGCAACCTTTTACATGAAAGAAACCCTCAAAACGGGAATTGTTATGTCCCTTCTAAGTGTTCAGGAGGAAATGCAAAGTAGAATCGGTTTATTGTAATCATTCACGCGACCTTTAAGAATTTTGATTTATGGAATTTTTGTTCCCATTCCCATGTAATTATTTTGATCCCTCTGTGTTGTCTTTCAGCATAGGCATTTTATGAAAGCAATAAAGAAGTGTAAACACTCTTCATCTTGAAGAAGAGGCACATGTATTCTACTTCCTCAAGTATCTGAATGCTTGTGTGCATGTGTGTGGCTACACAGATGCTGTCACATAATCTTTTTTGATTTCTTATTTTGCAGGAGTAAAGGGAAAAGATGATGCATCTGTATCAGCAGAGCCCAATTTGGCTCCAAAAGAAGACAGTGAAGAAAACAAAGAAGGAAGAGACAAACTTCCACTGCGCCCAGGGATTATTTGGAGGAAAGGAGAACGTCTTGAGGCTATGGATTATCTGCAGAAATGGTAAATCCCAATAATTTTGAATTAGCTGCTAGCATCTCTGTAACCTTCCATCCACCCATGTCCCAGTCCAAAAAGATGTAAAAAAAATTCATTGAAAAGTCATTGATTTTGTCTAATTTTATTTGTTATGGTCTTTGCATTGTTGTACTTGGATATCTTCTTGTGGAATTGCATCTTCATTAACTTTCATTTATCATTATGATTTGGCATATTTTAAGAAATGGTTTTTAATAAAATAATAATTTTTACAGGTATCCTGCAAAAATTATAGAGATTGATGAAACAGAACTATGTGTGAGAATCCATTTTGAAGGGTGGAACCAGCGTTATGATGAATGGGTAGACATGAATAGTGACCATTTGCGACCTCTTACCCGTCACTCAGAGCGCTGGAACAGACAGAGACGCAGGAAACAAAAGAGCGTATGTGTTCACGTTTACCTGCATGCTGATGTGTATAACTGTGTGTGTTTGTGTGTGTGTTTAAAAAGCTTGCTGCTTATGTTTGCTTGCATGTGAATTAAAAGGAAAGAAAGCATAAGTAACCTTGACCACCTCTAGCAGTTGATGATCGTCTTCCTGTGTTTCTTACCTGCTAGGACTATAAAGTTGGCGACAAGGTATTGGCCAAGTGGACTGACTGTAAGATGTACCTGGCTAAGATCGATGAAGTATACAGTGATGGTAAGAGTGGGTTAGAATTTTGGAAAGTTTGATGTTCATTGCACTAGCTGCTTTGTTTTGGAAGTTAATATTATAATCCCTTACAAAGGAAAAGCCCTATTAATTAATTTGCATGTTTTGATTTTAGTAGTTTGTTCTGTTGGTCTAAAATAATTGCATTGTATGACAAAGAAAAAAAAAAAAAGAGAATGAATTTGTATATGCATATGCATAACTTTTTTCTAATACACAAAGTACTTTCAAATTCCAAGCACAGTTTTTGTTTCTAGTATCATTTATAATTTTTTAGTGATAATAGATGCTGTTATAGCTGCGGTTAGCATACATCATGTCCACTGTAGAGATAGCTGAAGCTAGGGTGTTCATGTTTTCAATGCTGAGACCTCAGATTGAAATTAATGTGTGTATGTGTGCGTGCATGCACATGTGGATGCCAGGTTCATATGGTGTGCTTTTCTATGATGGATTCAAGAAAACCATTCAAGCAATCAATCTTTCACCTGCTCCAACAGAACAAAAGCAGTCAGTAAGTATACTCAGAGCATCCTGTTAGAGAAAAGCTGTGGATGGATTCCTATCTTGTACTGACTTAAGCAGCTATTAAAGAAAGTTCTTAGTGGTCAGAAGGATTGCATTTTATGCTTTTGCTTTGTGTGTGCTTTATGAGCTTCATATTAATTGACAATTAATTTTTAATCAACAATTTTCCTGTTTTCTTTTTGTTTACTGTCTTCCCCCCACTAACATGCAGATTAGAGAAATAATATTTCCTTTAAAATTAACCATCTTGTTTACTGTCTACATTAGAAGATTCTTGATATTATTAGATGCTATTCATCAGTGAATGTATGCGGAGACATTCCCCAGTTGCATTCTGTGCTCAATAATAATAGTAATGGTAGTAATGATAGACAAAACTTTACGTTGCATGGTTTAGTGTCCCCCTCAAAAAGGATACATGATCCATGTCATGCCTTTCTTAAAATGAAAAATGTTGACAAAGCTTATTAAATTGTACATTGCTTTCAAAGAAATATTTCTTAATCTTTTTGATTATAGAGAATATTTTTGATTGTTTAATTAATGAGTTAAAGGTGGTGGTTGTTGTGACTACTGATTTTGCTGATTACCTTTGCAGAAATTCCTGATAAAACCTCCACTACTGTCCAGAAGAGATCTAAAAAAGTTGAAGAGTAAGCCACTGGATTTCAAAGGTAAAGTGCGCTACCACCAGTATCCAGTATCATTTTTAGCAAAAATTCTTCTTTATCAAGTCCCTGAATCATTTGTCTAAACATGACATTAAACACTTAATTCTTTCTTCCTTGTTTTATAGAAAAATCCTGTGGATTTGTATCTCAATATCTGTCGGGATGATGCTGAAGACAGAATGTGGACTTGGGGCAGTGGGTGTCAATAGATATGCATTCAAGAAGACCAGAATATAGCCTGTTACTGGTAGTGTAACACTATCTTTTTCTCTGTGTAGTTACAGGATCAAAGGAGGCAAAAATATCAGGGAAAGGGAGAAGGTTGAAAAGAACAGGTTTGTATGGAGTAAGATGCTTGCTTACTTCTTTGTCTTGTGTAACCTACTACGGTCTGGTACTGGCATCATAAGTGGGTGTCTGGTGTTGTCTCTTGCACCTTTGGGCTACATGTCAGACATGCAGGTGCTTGGTCACTTCCAGAACCTGCTGTTATGAATGCACACTAGGCTGTTAACATGCACATGGCACAGCTGAGTGGAAGGCCTGGCTGCAGATGCTCAGGTTATGGTGTGTCGTAGTTGGCCCATAGCTGACTGATTTTTGGGTTGCCACGTCTGTGGCTGTTAATCAGTCACTATGTGCATGTTTGTTTCAGAAAAGCTCAGCCCAGGTAGCTCCAGCACTGTCAGCAGCGGTCAACCAGGTGATAAACTTCAGCGAACATATTGTGGGCCGCACAAGAAAAACAAGCTCATTGTTGCTGGATCTCTCTTTGCAAAACGAAACAAGTCTGATGGCTCATCATCAATGTTTAAGAAAAACAAAGAAGTGGGAAAGGTAACCAGATTTTCTTTCTAACAACTGTTGAAATCCTCTGTATTATAACTTGATCAAGACATCAGGTTGTGCGTGTTCGTCTTCACTCTGGCAAAACATCTTGATGGAGTTAAGAGTTTAAAAATCTAGTGGGCTGCAATGTTTTTCTAAATGACTGGTTAATGCTCATTGCAAGATACTATTTACCATAATCTGATATATCCCTCTTCCATATTTGAGATACAGTGTACAATGATCATACACAGGACAAGGTTAACAACAGACACCAGAATTATACATGGATAAATTTACGCTGTCAAAGCTACAGATAACCATATTAGTATGAGCGTGATATCACAAGTTTGGGCTCTTTCTGTGCATGGTGATATTTGGAGATGTGTTTTGTGTTAACGAAAAGATGTTATTCACCCAAACTTTGGGAAATAGCATCTTGCATTCATGACGTTAACATGTTTTTGGGAATCTCCCCACTTTCCCTTGGCATAGATGCATTTCTTTACTTTTAAAATGTTCATGATGAATGTTATTTTTGAATATTTAGAGCACCTTTTATTTAATTCATTATTTCAAAATCTTTAGGTAGTAGTTTTGAAACCAGTAGGAGGATTGTCAAAGATGATTGTAATGCAGTTTGTACCAGTGAGATAAACATGCCTTGATAGAATCTCAATCATGTTTTTTATTTTCAGCTTTTTTTATTTTGTTCAAGATCAAGTAAAATTTAGCATTTATCTTCAAAAGTACCTTAATTATAAGAAATCATTGTCACAGATGTTAAGTCAAGATAGTTTTGACTGCTCATTGTGTGACCTCCACAGAGTTTTACTCGTGCTTTGAACGAGCAGTTGAAAGTGAAGCAGGAGGTGAAGACCGAGACTCCAGAGGAGGAACTGCCCGAGAAAGAAGACAAGCCAGTAGCAACTCCTGGAGCAGAGGCCAGCAGTCAAACAGAGGTTTATAACGCAGAGAAGCCTAGTCTTTCTCCAGGTAACATCCCTTTGTTTCATACTCTCGCTTGCAATTATCTGAAAAAGACTTTATGAAGAGCATCTGAAAATGAGACAGAACCCATATTATTTTAGTGTGTATAATTTCCCTATAGCCAAAAAGGAGAAGCGAGCAGGATCTTTCCCACCTATACGGCGGAGAAAAAGGAAGCATCTTAAAGTGCCAGGTCCGCTGCAAGTGTTAGAACCACATAAAGTATCAGCATCGCTGCCTGTATTCAAGAAAGCTCAGTCAACAGAGGTTGAAGAAAAGTCCATTGAAGAGAAAGGTATGACAGTTTCAAGTTTTGAATTAGTAGGTTTTTATTACTTAAAGAAGGAAAATGATGTGTTTTTTTTCTGGACCGATGCAGCATAGTTTACTGGAAAACAGCTCTATAATCATCGTGTATTTTGTTTCTGTTTTTATTACAATAGTTTTGTGACCACACCAGGGTTTTGTCCATTTTGTTTTCCAGTGCCCCTTAGTGCCCCTCCCTTGATGACCTTGCCGAGCATGCCACCTAAAGCCTTTGTAGTGGAAGAAGACCACAACAGCCACAAGTGTGTTGTTCCTGGATGTGGTAAAAGTTTTCGTAAAGCCAGCCTCCTGGAATCTCATGTTAAGTACTATCACAGTGAGGAGGCACCACAGTCGCCAACCATTCCTCGCAGACGGAAGAAGACACCCAGCATGTGTGAGTTAATTTTTTCAGATTCTCCAAACAGCAGAATTTGGGGTTGTAATACTGTGTGCATGTGTGTGTGTGAAAAGAGAAAAAAGATGTTTGAAAGAGAGAGTTGTGCATTGGGTAAAGAATAGGGTGAGAAGGGCTGCTGTTGTATCTTTCTAATAAAGCTGTTGGCAAAACTGAAATATAGAAAATGCAGTTCTTGCAGGCTCCACAGATTCAGAAACGTCCATGTCTTCCAGAAGCAATACCACTAGGCGAAAGCGCCATGTCTCAGAAGTTTCTACAGTCGCTTCCCTTGGCAGTCCTGACTTGGCTATGAAAATTTCATTTGACGGTAAAATTTTCTTAGTTTTGTCGTTTGTGCTTTACATGACCGATTTTGTAATTTTGTAACAGCAAATACTTGTTGCTGAGTGTAGTTACTTTTAAGAGGTAAAGCACTGGGAAGAGCATTAAAAGAAGAGTCTTCAAGGGAGAAAGAAATCGTGTAAGGTCTTATACAGTCTCGTATTAGTTTCAAATTTAATACTTTTACGTTTGATGCGTATGCAGGAAATTAACGAAAAGTCTTGGACATAAGAGATAAGACTGTGTGAACTCCTACGCATAACTGCAGTCGGCTTTTCCTATAAAATCTCTTATTGGAATTCTTTAAACATTAGAGGAAGAAGCTACTGGTGCCAGTCATCGGATGGAGTTGACTGTCCTCGAGGAAGCTCCTGCCGCCGAAATGGAAGAAGAATGTCCAGAAGAGGTGGTCAATTGCAAATGCGGCCTGAACGAAGAGAATGGTTTTATGATACAGGTTGGGAGAAAGAGTTTATATGTTGTTAACAACTTCAGTAATTCAAGTTAATAGTCATTTCGAGAAAACATCTTCCATTATTTGCTTTAGTGTTATGTGGATGATGATGTCAAATTTGAATGCCAATCTCATAGTAAATCTTCCTCTGGCTGTCATGTTTTGTTAGATGTTGTGTTAATAGCCCTTCTACTGTGCTGTGTTATGTAATGTGGGCGTTTTTAAACACTTGTTGTCATACCTTGTTTCAGTGTGACGTGTGTATGTGCTGGCAGCACACCCAGTGTTTCAACATAGACGACGGCGATCTGGACTCCATCACATCTTACGTTTGTCAGATATGCAAGCAGACGCCAGGTGAGGACTGTTGATTGAGAGCAGGAAAGAGTCATTTGTTTCTCACCTCACATGAGCAAGTTTTGAGCTGCCTATAGTGCAAGAAAACAAAACCTCAGCTTTTCAACAAAAAGAATTAATATAGATGTCGTTTTAGCAAATGTCTCTGGATTGACTAAGTCTGTAGGTCGGTTCAGAGAGGAAACAGCGACCTAGAAAGGGAAGAGTGTCGCGTGGTCTCAGCACTTGACTCAGGCACTCATTATTGTTCGCTAGATGTGGCATCTGTTTCTCTGGCTAGAAAGACTTACCTTGATGTTGTCTTGATGAAGACAAAAGTTAACAGCGGTTCCGTGTCTTTTGTTTTCAGTTTCTTCTCTTTCAGTTTGTAATGTTTCTGACTGTCGGCTTAATGCCGTTGTTAATAGACTAAGACTGGTGATCGAAAATCTGTTTAGCGGTCAGTAGCAAGTATGGTGAGATTTGTTGAGGGAGCTTAGCGGCAACAGAGTTACTGGTCTGGGATGATTGCTTATGTTTTCTTTCAAAAACAGGGGTACGAGACAGTGCCCGCCATCTGTACGATATGGACTGGTTCCGACACGGTCGCCTGCCTACATTCAGCTACCTGCAGCAGGACCCGTCTTCGCTGCGGCAGAAGGAAATGATGGCGACCCACGACCTTGTTGCTGACGTCATCAAAGTACAGCGCATGGTGCACGGGCTACGGCAGCAGATTGCAGTGACGAGGTGAGTAGACGTGCTGGATTCCCATTTGCAACGGCGCTGGAATGGTTAAATTGTGAAAGTTTTTATGTTTGTGAGGTTTATATCTTTCTTTATAAATGGGACTCGGCTACCTCTTACTCCTTCTGTGCAGCTGAGGAGTTTATTAACTTTTGTTGTCCTTGACGATAACAATTCAAGGGTAAAGACAAAGGTTTTGATAAATCGTGCCTTGTTAATTTGGATTGCTTTCACATGCACCCTCTATTGGAACAAGTATGTCTAGGACTCTCGGACTAGAAATCAATAGAACGATTGTGATCAAGTTTTCATCTAGGTCGCAGGGAGACTGACCATGTGATAGACTGAATGTTCTGTAACGTTCCAGGGAGAAAGATCATCCAGAACTGAGACTGTGGAAGCCAGCGCTGCCCAAAGAGACACGGTCGCTGGGAGTGTCCACCTCCGACTCCAGTGTCAACTCCAAGGCAACCGTGAGATTCGGCGCGCACTCACAGGTGGAGTTAGCAGGGCAAGAGGGCGGAATTTCCCCGGTAACGGACGGCGTCTTGTTTAAGGATCAGCCGGCGCTCACAGGAGATAGACATACGGTGTTGCCGCCCACCATAGAAGAAGCCCAAGCCGCGCCCCTCGGGAAAGATGCGCCTTTGAACGGCGAAACTCCCGTCAAGGTTCCAGGGATCGATTTGAATGTCGTCCAGAGCATGGAGGTCTGCGACGAGAATACCAGCGTGGTGAAAGAGGAAGGGCAGGTGGACACCATCAAGCTGGAGCCCGACCTGAAGCCAGAGTCGGCAGTAACGTCCGGCCCGGCTGCCTCTAAGCCGCCTGAGCAAGGTGATCTTTCAAATAGCCTTCAGGGGGAGAAGGGCGACACCGTGTTTCTGCCTGTAGACCCTGGCCCAACACCGGCGTGTGGTGCAGAGTCCTCCAGCAAGACGGTGGATGACCAGCAAGTTCGAGCACAGGGCACAGTCACTGGCCAGAGTGAGGACAAGGCATCTTCTACGGTGAAGACAGAAGCAGTGCACGGGGTAAAGGAGGAGGTCAGTGAAGTTTTATCAGAGGACGCTTTGAGTTGCACGTATGTCTTCGGAAGGTGATAGCATAGTGGTGAGAAGAGAACCAGCAAACCATTGTGTTGGTGTCGCAGTGATTTTTACTGGAAAACCTGTTTCGAGTAGATGTGGCCTTGCACGTGTGTAAGTGTTTGTGTGTTCTTGCGTGTGCACATATTACTTATTTACTCATTTATTTCGATGCTAGAAGAAAGAGACAGCCCCTACAGCGCTGACCGTACGGAAAGATCCCTTTGCCGACTGCAAGCTGTCGGTGCTGTTACAGGTTCGGTCGGCACAGGACGACCTGGCCGCACAGCTGGACGGTATCGAGGTCCAGATCACAGGTGAGGTTGCCTTGGGTCTCCTTTTTTGTTTTTCTTTATTGTTGATATGGATTAGCGAACCGGATAGACGAGCAACTTCTACTCACATTAATAGCCAGTTATGTTGCATCTGTTTATTTCTTTGTGTCTGAATGCCCCTGTCTGTCTGTTATTTCTTTTTTTGTGTTCGTATTTGCACGTACTTATTATTATTATTTTTTTTTGGTCTTCTTTAGCTGATGTGAAGTTAGAAATCGCTGGCACTTCACTAATGACGTTTTAATTGAGAAGTTGCTTAAGCAGGTTCTTAAAGACATGCATTGTTAATGCATGCATTCTTGCATCCACCCACATGCATTCGTTCCTTTTTTTTTAATTGGCGCTGAGCTCACTAACGTCATCCCCTCTCTGCCTCACAGCCATGGAGCGACGAGAGTTCGGCGAGGAGGCGGCTGGTTCTTATGGCAACATCCCGGCTCTAAAGCACGCGCTGTACCGCATCGCTCGCGATCTGGACAAGGTCAAAGGCATCGCCATGTATCGATGACTGTCGACAAGGCTGAGGGCATCCACCAATCACATCCGCATTCTCCGAAACCTCCCACTCCCACTCCTCCCAGCCCCTGGTGGCTAAAGAACTTCGTTTCCAGACACATCAGCGTCGGCATTAGTTTACACATACGCGTTCCAGTCTTTGTGTGTGTTTACACAATCTCACTTTCCTTCGTTATTGCTTTTTAACGGACAGACCAGCGGTCATTTTGTGTTTATTTATTTCTCTGTGACTACTCTTACCAGCACACACGCTGTTGGATTGGGAGTAGAATACGCTGTTGGACCATGTTGACCTAACAAAAAGTGGACTGTGATGCAAACTTCTCACGCTGCCTGTGGTCCCACGAGACACACGAAACTAAAGATTTCCTTTTTTTTAAAAAAAATTGAACCGAAGTGAACTCAAGTGACTTAAAGAGTTCCTGTTCTAAAGGTGTCATATAATTTATAAATTTTTGTTCTTTTCAGTGTTGGGTTTGGGTGGAAGATGGGGAAGGGAAATTGTTATGTGTTCATGTTCACTGCCAAGCATGGCTAGAAGTGTTCAGCGCGAGTGCGTCATCAACCATGTGACAAGGCAAGCTTTGCCCAACCGGCGCGAGGCGGCTTGGAGCGACTGGCTTTATTTTGGTGTTCAGGGCTGTGTGTGTGTGTGAGAGAGAGAGAGGGCTACGACAAGTTTATAAATGTTTAATGAGTGCTGGCGAACTGAAGGCCACTAGAAGATGTTGAAGTCGATCGCTTTATTGTTCTTTTATTTTCGTCGCATTTACGATCGAGACCAAATCAAAAGAAAAGAAAGAAAACCTTTCTGACGAGTTCTGTTTTATCTCGAGAATGCACGCCTGGGCACTTCATTTTCTTTTTCTCTCTCACCATGATTAGGCTTGTATCAAGATTCAGTGCAGCTGTATCAGTAGCTTTATACATTTTTTAAAGTATTTTTATGGTGTGGGTCATCTGTCTAAGGTCGGTCGTTTCTGTTTTTCCTCTCTCTCCGTTTCGGACAAGATGCCTAGTGGGAGTGACGACAGGTCTCTCTGTAACGATAATAGTCACAGGCACTAACCGTCTTGTACAGTGTCCGAGAGAGGAGATCTCAAACGTACCATAATACTACAGCGTCAAACGTGGAAATAAAAAATTCTTACTTGATCTTTGCGAAAATGAGACACCACCACATTAATAGAAGCCACATAGATGTCTCCACTTTAAACAACTAACAGCAAACCACTACCTCATCCTCTCATCAGACGAATGATTATGATAATAACATGCATCATACAGAGGTATATATGACAATCCTACAGTGCCCTGGTGCTAAAGTGATACACCACACAGTGGTCTGGTGCTTCAGTGATAGGTTATACAGTGGTCTGGTGGTGCAGTCGGTCATGTACTAACGGTACAGTGCCGTCGCGATAAACACAGACCCTAGACGACAGCATGGCGAGCGAAGTATTTTCATTCTGAAAGGCAAAACATTCATTAATTTCAAGAAGCATTGACAGTTTATGAGCCACAAAAAGTAAACACATTTGCAGTGTAACCTGACGACAAGGCCATCATTTTGTTGCCCGGTGTGGCTGTTTACTGAGCGCAAATTTGCTAGCAGAATATCGTGTAGTGTCCCGTCCTCTGATGAATATCCCTGAACAATCGATAAACTCCATTCCAAGCATTTTCCTTTCTTTCAATCGTTTTTTTTAATTCCCATCGAGAAAGAAAAAAGTTTACGAAAATTCCATGTCTCTGAGCTCAATACTGATGACTGATTTGGGGCCGTACTTATGATGCTGAGGTAAGGTTACCTCATGGGTAGCTGGCCGTACCTGTATCTTGGAGCAGCACAGACCCCAGAAGTCGAGTTTTCGTGTTGTGTATGAGTTCAGAGGGATCACGAGGTTTGTGGGTATTCAGTGTAGGTAAAGCAAGTACAAGGGGTGTGGATTTATTACACAGTTTCATGATTACCACCCTTGGACAAATTTTTAAATTTTTTGCTCATGACTGAGTGGATAACTCCATTTAGTTCTCGAGATATATGCCAAAAAAAAACCAAACCGAATCACAAAGATTTTAGGAATATGAACACTAGGAATGTATGTTCGCTTACGGGTACAGCCAAAGGGTGAGCTGAGATCACATTTTTATGAGGTGAAGCTGAGAATATTCGTGACCCCAGCCCCACCTTCAACCATGGAAATGTTCTGGGGCTTGTCTAACCAGAATGGAAGGGACAATTCACTCAAATTTCACAAAATGTAGACAGACTTTAGAAAACACTATCTTGTACTTATCTTTAGTTGACCAATTTGAAAAAGAAAGTTTCATACAATCATCAAACTTTTTGGAGCGAAAGAGTACTTTTATATTTTAAAAATGCACCGAAAAAACACGCGAAAATAGCTCATCGAGTAAGCAAAGGAGGCAAGAAAGAAACTAAGCAGACTTTCAAAACAGGAGCTATCGATCACATGAGAGGAATCTCCGGAACTTGCAACAAATTTAGAAAGAAACGGGACCTGCGGTCGTCTGATTACAAAGGATCGTATGCTTGGACACAAGTCGATAGCGTTATATTCCCACCCTGCTTTTTTCTTTCTTAAGGACCGTTCTTGTCTTTCAGAGCTGCAGGTCGTCTTAAGTGCTGATAAACACTGCAACTCATTAAATATGTAAACCGAAGATCATGTTTTTCTGTTTCTTCGAATAGCTCAGTCAGGCCATAGTTATAGCCACGCCAGTTGCTGTTTTTGGCCGTTATGGAACACCATACACTCGCTTGCAAAACTCCCCAGGCTCGTGACAGCGTATCGATAGGATAATTCCGGGTGGCATGCGATTTCAGGCCGGGTAGATGGGTGTAGAAGAGTGCAGGGACGGATTGTCGCGTGTTCATAACAGCTGGCGGAGCTCTCCCCATGCACTCCAGACGACACCCGGGGTATACAGTTCGTGCAGGGACGACAGGAGTAACGCAGTGAGTATATGTCCACAATTTGGTAGGTAGGTAGCACAGGTGTGTGACCTAGCGGCAAGGGAGTTCCTGTGGAGGGGTATAGCTTTGATGTGTTGTATACTGCTAAGTTTAACTTGGTTATGCAGGTTTCTTTTTTCAACAGACGCCAAGAAGCTAAGACAGCAAAGCTATCAAAACAACACTGCGCTTGTCCCAGTTTATCATTGTCATTATTCAGTCTCTTGTCAGTGGCATATCGAGTTTCAACAACACAAACAAATTTATAAATATATAAGAAAATTCAACGATGAGACTTGTCATCAAAGTTTAACAGCCGTAACCCTTCTGTTAGTTCACAGGTGATTGTTTCGATGTCATATCAGGGACTTTACCTTACCTGGACTCTGCTGCTCAGTACTTTATCCAGTATTTTCCGCACATCACAACTAAATGTAAAAATAAGATTATTCGATCTGAATTTAGTGCTGAGAATATGTTGAGGACCTAAAGTATAAAATACAAGAGAGAGAGAAGGTGGGGGTAGGTTTACTCGCTGATTAAAACAACAGATGACACTTTCTTGCGACTTGGGTCAGGCTTTGTGAAAATTTGCATATGTCTTCATGCCAGCAAATAAATTTCCGAAGATTAACTGGTAACAGGATCACTGTCTATCAGAGAGTATGAAGGATCTTGTGACATGGACCGAAAGTACACAGCTCCCTCTCAGGTATTGCCTCCGAGGCAGCGGGTCTCTGTAGGTGGGGGGCCCAGCACATTTCGATTTCTCCCAACATGACCCAGGTGCCGTCCCTTGCGAGCCCCACTTCATTAAAAAGTGATTTCCATAAACGTTGCCAATAACTCACAGCAAAAGACCTCTCCACCGCTCGCCATGTTTTATCTCGGCGCCAGCCATGCATTTCCAGTTCCCAGTAGAGCGGTAAGTCGGGATTTACCTGTATATACATTCACCATTGTGTTTATGTAAACATGCGTGCATGACTTATATGTAACTTTATACGTGTGTACGCACGTGTGTGTTGTGTGTATTGGATATAGTATCGATTCATGTATTTTGTTATATATCTGTACGTACAGGCAAACACACTCGCGCATTGACACACTCTTATAAAGTAAAAATGTGTAAAGGATCAAAGGATGGCTTTATTCAGTCCTGCTATTGTCTGCGCGTTTGACGGTTGGAGGGATCGGATAAAGCTGGCGGAATTCAAGCAAAAAATTACAAGAACTTCTCATAATAGCCCAACTTTTGCTGTTAGTATGGGCGTGTGAGAGAGGGAGTGACCAAAATCGGGTTTTTATGAGGGAGGGAGTAGGGGCTGTTGGTGGAGTGGTTCATGTCTTTATATCTATATCCTAATCCATCAGCGCTTTGTGTGTGAGGAGGGAAACACTTTGAAGGCAAGCAACAGGTTTAAACAGGAGAGTTATCGTAGCGAAGATTCAAGAAGGGGCAATCTTGAGAGGGCAATCTCGCGAGACAAGGTGTGTAATCGAGCCAAGAACTTGTTTCGTTTGTTTGGCTTCATAATGAACAAAGGAGACAGTGCGGGGGGAGTGTGCGTGGCTGTCCCTCAAGAATGCGCCTCAGCTGTACAGCAAGCGAAGGTTTCGTCTTCAGGTGAGTTCCAATATCTAGAGCTACGGGCGCTGTTTGAAACAGTTGAATGATTCTCAAAGACCAGCGGTTGTTGAAAAGTAATAGCAAAGGTAAACGGAGTAACGTCTCAACCACAGACTTCTATCATCTCTGTGGTCTCAACTCGCAAACACCGCCTTTCGCCGGTTACTTCCCTCAAAGGTACCAACAGTTACGGAATATACCCTCGCCTCTCGAGAGTAAAATGTCGGCATAAAGTTGCAATGAACTGATGTCTTGTGATTCTTAACTTCTGTTCATAGAGAGTTCTTTCTGTCGATCTCCAGTTTGTATAAAGTTGGTCAGTAGCCTAGAACAATGGCAGAGTGTCTGCCCGATCACGAAGAGCATGCTGGTAGTGGTTTGGGATCTCGACTCTGATCCATTCATCTGTTTTCTCCGACTTCGGCACTTGTTTACAGGGTTTGGCCGTGATATAACCTTAGCTGCTGAGTTGGTGTTCAAAAACTTGACCAGCTTGCTCGACGGGTCAACTCATAGAAGGAAGGATGTGTTTGTTTAAGCAGCCATTTGTCTTCCATCGGCTGACAGCAGAGAAGCCCTTGTGGTAAGCCAACCAGAGTAAATCAAGGAGGAGTTTGTTAATAAGCTTCTTCTAATATGTGCCCGATGAAAGGTTCGGGAAGGTTTATAACATCGGTTATTCGTATCATAAATAGCAGCTCGAATGGGAAGACGTTTTTGGGGCGAAACATAAGCTGCGGTGTCAACCCCAAGACAACAAAGTGCTCAGCGAGGGTGTTTTTGTGGCTTCCAAACGAGAAAAATGATCGGGGATGTATTTTTTCATAATTCTGTCTTAAGAAAGGAGGAATTACAGAATCTAAGAAGAAAAAAGTTGACTTTTAATGCTTATTGATACCCAGTGTAAGTTCATTTGGGGGACAGTCTTTCCAGCTGCCAAAACACCGTTAAAGCCTTTGAATGTACACAGAGAGAAAGAACACTCTAGGAGTTAGTTTGGCGAAGACAAATTCCCTGGTTAAACACTGGAGGTGGTGTGCCATGTCTTTGAGCCAACACGAAACCGCACGTGTATCGTAAGTTCCCACGTCTTTTGAAGGGTGGACTTTATCGAAATAGGTGAAAATGGGTTATATTTTCCTTAAATTCTCTTGCTTTTGATCTCAATCGGCAACAGGTTCTCTTAAGTGAAACAACACAATAGTGAGGGATGCCTAGACGAGTCAAGCAGCATGCAAGTCCCAGGAGTAGGGCAAGGGTTAGCGGAAACGAGTTTTCATGATCAAGACTAGGAGCTCCTTCATTTCACTGAAAGTGTTCCAAGATCAAAAGATGCAATAATAACTTTCGCAATATACGACTTATTCCTCAAGAAATAAAGACAAACTAGAACGTTTTGTAAAACGTGACTTAAAGAAGAAAATAAGACAGTTAAACAAGTTTGTTTATAGCTAAAATTATTATTTGAAATCATTAGAGTGCTTAAAGTTTTATTTTAACGATTTAATAAAATATAGACCAAGAAAAATGTTGAAAAATCAACTGCTACATTTAGCTGGGAGCAAAAAGGTTAAACTGTACTAGTTAAGTACTTGTTAATGATATTTAATTGGAAAGTGCACAGAGAGTTCGTTAAAATCCTGATTTAAAAGAGATAATAGTGTGTAACCTTAACACGTAAATACGTGGTCCAAGAAAGTCCGAGTCTGCCAGAAGGATTTTCTCTAATTATAATCAAATATTCCACTCACAGCTTCTTCTCACTAAGTCCGACCTGGGAAATAATGTGGGGGAAAATAAATCATCGTCCGAACGAAGATTTGTCCGTTTTCACCGAAATAAAAATTCTGTTGCTACACTGTTTCATTCGACCCAGTCGCACCGTGTGAGACATGCTTTAGACTGCTCTAGAAAAATCAGGTGGGCATTGTCACATACCTCAGGTAAACAGCCAAAGGCGTGTCTTGTCACGATCAAGATTCTGATCAACTTCAGACGAACTTTACACCCGAGACGCAC
>SRHC01002996.1:343371-372572 GCA_004794325.1 Pomacea maculata
TAGACTGCACGCCCTTGTTTGTCTCAGGTGAGTGTTGAGCTAAGCTTGACTTATAATGGTAATGTTGTTCTTACGAGGAGAGTGTAGTTGGGCGTATGGGAAAGGTGAACACCTCGAGGTTCCTTATTCTCCATGAGCGCTCGGCAAGTGCCACCCGGACCGTGTATGTGGCTTCTGTTACCTTCAATACTTTGAGGTCAATAGTCAGAGGTGGTCTAGCGGGCAGCTAAGAAACAGTTGTACATGACAAGGGATTAACACAACAGATTTGTAAGAGAATGATATTCCCTTCTCTGGCAGAAGGACAATGACAATGATTAACTTTATTTGTCCCAGTGAGCAATTTAAACATGTTAAAAAGTAAAAGTTAGAAATAAAAGTAATAATAAAGTTCGTTGCAAGATGCAACGTTAAAAGATGATATTAGCAATGAAAAAAAGGCAAGTGACAATTATATATATATAAAATATAAAATAAACAACAAACTTACATCTAGAATAATCATGTGCGCACCTACATCACACATCACACATCACACATCACACATCACAACATCACAGCATCACACACACACACACACACCACTGACACTTCCTAGAGGTTGAGCAGCTGGACCGCAGATGGCACAAACGATTTCAGGTGTCGTTTAAAAACTTGAGTGGAAACTATTAAACTCTCTAATGTTGTAGCTATTGGCAAATCGCCCATTTCGGTGGAAACAGTTGCTGGCAGCTTTAAAGGACAACACGTGCAACATTTTTTTTCTTTCTGATCGGATTAAATTCAATTTAAAATAACAATGCCCCAAAATATGAGTCCATAATTATAATTAATTTTGAAAAAAAATATTAATGACTCCATCTGGTTAGAAATGTTTGTACTTCCATCCTGGGATTTCGCTCTATCTGGGTGTAGAGGGGGTAGAGAATAAGTAATGTGTACCCACAGTTAACATGTAGCAGCCTAAAGAGTCAACAGGTTAAACATTTAAAGATAAATATGTAAGCCCCGAGAAGAGATGGGAACCCTCAACCAGTCGTGACCGGACTGTGAGAAGCGAGGATCTGTCTACTGCCTCATCAGGACCCTCTCCGCCCTCAACATGACGTCACTGCACTGAAAATTTTGAAGCAGGTGGCGCTGCCTGCTACTTAAGACCTTAAGAAGTCCGATAACAACTTCGTTGCCAAGTACGGGTGGATGCAGAAGAAATGAAATCATCGAGCCTGTGTCAATCGTTTAAAGCAAAACAATGGCCTCAGTATTATTTTAAAATATAAAGATGGTGACAAGAAATAGAGTTTGAGACGAGTTTTAGCGCCAATAATATTGACACAGCCCTGCACACCCACAATGGATGACAATAGAGTTTTGAACAGCAAACTTTCGGATAACGAGGGACTTTTCTTTGTCAGTTTATACTTGGACATTGTACTTGTCAGCAGGGTGGCTCAGCTTTGTATACACAGTTGTATCTGGCAGTCCATCTACTGTTTAGAGAGGAAAAAGGAAAAAACAGAAGAAACAAAATGCTTTCTCTCTCGTCATTTCAAGGAAATGAAACTCGCAAAATACAAGATGCTTATAAGAAGTGGTAACCAAGCAAAGGCTTGGCGTCACCTCGAGTGTCATGGAGACGGAGGAGAACTTTATCGCTCACCGTTGAAGCACTGGGATCAGGATGCTTTCTCGATCGATACACCCCGATTAACGAGAGTGTTCTTTGATCGCCTTGCAGAAACGGGTGGCTTCTGCAGTCTTTAATGTGCTTTTAATTTTTCGGATGGGACATCGTTTGATTCAAACCTGTTTCAAGGAAGCATCACCATCAGAGCCGTGCTTGGGGCAAGCACACGAGGCATCTTCATAAGGGTGCCGTGCTTTTGACTAATATGGTAACAAGGGTCCAAATCAATCCCTATGCCTCTAGCCCCGTGGACTGAGAACGGGGTCTGCACACTATCGCACTTTCCCCCTGTAACACACTCGTTTATCGCTTTATTTCTTTTTTTTAAGCTTCTGCCATTTTGACCACTTGTTCTTCCGGTTTTTGAGCCATTCTTTGTGAATAAAGTACTCTTTTATGTTTCAATCCATCATTTGTTAATCTTCATTTTTTCCCCTACCTTCTGTTTCTCCGAATATTTAGAAACGTGACGTATTAGTCATTATTTGCACATTACTCGCTGTTATTTGCACAATCAACTTAATGGAGATGAAGTTTGTACAATGGGGTGGTTATAATTAGACGGCTTGTGCAATGAACGCAGCTGAAATCTTGCTCTGTGTGTGTGTTGTTGTTTTTTTAACTATACGATCAGGTGAATTTATTCCATCTAGTGACCATGAACGAGTAACATTCTGCAATGAAAGCCCTCACACACACACACAGAACAATTATTCTCGTATCCGTTTAGTACGTTGCATGGACCATGGACACAAATCATATTATGCACAACACAGTGATCCATCTTCCATCATATCTGAAAGCGACTGTTCAAAGCCGTTAACACCTGTGGGAGTTATGTCCCTTTGTGTCTACCTTAACGCACTCATTAACTGGAATACCGTCGCAGGCCTAATGTCTGCCGCTGTGAATAATCAAACTTCTCGTTGTTTGCTCCATATTAATGAACGGACTGTGGCTTTGTGTCCGTCGTACATACTTGAATTCCTTCTGCAGGAGGGGGAGAGCACTAGCACGATTCTACGAGGAGGGCAGGAGTTACTTCCCGCTGTGTGTACAAGCACCACGAAGTAGAGACTGCCAGCAGCCTTTGACCTCACGAACTTCGTGATGGATGAGGAAGTGATGGAGGAGAAAGACTTCTCTCGCCCAGTGTTTCTCAGAAAGCCAGGTAAGCCTTGTGACGTCACAATGGCTGTTCCTCTGTCGTCTCTGAGTCTGTCTGTGTGTGTGTGTCTGTGCAGAATGGATTTTTTTGACTGCATTTGTTTTAGTAAATGGAAACATGAAGATCTGTTTAGCAAATTTAACATAATACTTAATTTTTTATTTGTCACAGTATATTGGAATTGGCTCCACAAGTTTTATTATTATTTGTATTATCTGCCATGTGTTGCAGGCGAGGTGGGGTTGTATGTGGATGTGGATGACGCTGTGCCGCAGGACGCTCACGCCTACGGCTCGGAGCACTTGATGCGCGTGGAGATGAACGAGATGCTCAGCGACCACCTGGCGCGTGCTGACCTCGTCAGGATCAAGGGAGAGTTAGAGAAAAGGGGTTACTTCGATGGCATCATTCTGGAAGAGTTCCGAAGAGGTTCGTAGTTCTTTGCTGGTGACGTGATTGACTGCGTGACCGGTCAGGGATAGTATCCATGAAATGAGGGTAAATCGTTGCCAAGTGTTTATGAGCGAGCTCTAATGTTCTCTGTGTATATGTGTGTGTTAGGAGGCGTTCTGGCCGTCTGTTTCGACAGCCTGGCTGCCATCAAGGACATGCAAGCGCTGTTCGCCAAGCAGCAGGTGTCGCCGATGTTCCAGGCCATTGTGGTGGACAAGGCGCTGCTCAAGACCATGAAGGTCAGGAAGCTGACACTGCGCGTGCGCCTATGGCAAGATGAGGTCGACGCTTGTGTCATGGAGATGACACATATCAATGGCGTCAAGATCGACATTCACACACGGCGTGAGCAGTATCTCTTTTCATAATGATGCATCATCATCATCATCATCCATCATCCATTATCATCATCCCGAAAGTGGATATTATATGGGTGACACGGAAAGCAGATAGATACATCGGTAGAAAGGGTAGATAAGCAGACGACGATTCGAGGGGTGAGTGGAGAAGATGGACCTATTTGATAATTTTTTTTTTTTGGCAGCACGAGACGTTGAGCTGCTGCAGACCGTGCGCCGCTACCAGCGCGAAAATGTGGCCGGCGACGTGCAGAAGCTGCACGACCTGGAGGCGACCTTTGACCAACACCTAAGCGAGTTCCTGTTGGTGGTCAAGCGCTCGCTACCCCAGCGCATGGACAGCCTGCCCAACCTCAAGGAGTTCCAGACGACCATGACCGTCGCCATGGGAACGGGCAGTGCCGGCATGGAGCACGTGCGCAACTACCTGTCCACGCTGGACTTCTTGCGGGTCCTGCTGGAGCAGATACAGGACCACGTCCTCTTTCCCCTCTCGCTCATTCCCGCGCGCTGCGAGACCGAGAAGCAGCAGGAGTGGAAGCGAGCTATGAAGAGCGCATGCGCGGAGATGCAACGACTGCTCAAACCAAGCACCGCCCTGAAAGAGGCGACCTTCAAGGGCTGGGAAGGGAAGGTTCTTCCCAGAGAGAGAACCCTGTTCATGGGGCTGATCAGCTTGGTGCCCCTGGGACTGGAAAAGGTCTCGGACATTGACCACTTGCTGGACGAGTACGCCACAAACTTTCCCGGGGTGATATGAGTCACGTGGGTGCGCCACAAACTCTCCTGGTTGTAATTATTCCCTGGTCAGATGTGAGCCCCTCACAATTTGTTTGTGTCATGTGTGTAGATTTTATCCTGCATCGTGCATTTCTGTATTACTGCCGTGTCCAGTTCATGTTAATGTGTCTTCTTGTTATTACTACTGTTTTTTTTAACATGCACACACACCCACTTTATTATGCACACTCATCTCCCTTTTTCAAGACAACATCTTCCTTGCCAAGCACTCAACATTCGTTTAACTATTTATATACCATGGAATACTATGCACATATTATTCTAGCTCTACACATCCTACTGTGCACACATTATCTATACACAGACATTTTTATCATCCTACTAACTGTCCACAAGAGTATTCTCCAATTACATTATTATCGTGGCTGAGGGTTTGACCTTTGAATATCATCTCAGAAGGTCGGTTCCAGCCAGGAAAACGAACTTTTTCTTTCTTGTCAGTTCTGTTATCTAGCTACCTTGTAGAGTTGGAATCTCTAGAACAGACCTGGGCAAACGCCGGCCCGCGGGCCGGATCCGGCCCGCCTCCTGTCTCTGAAGGGCCCGCCCGCCAGTATATATACTATATATACAGTATTGGGTAAAACTGAGTTAACTATATTAGTCCGGCCCTCTACAACCATCCCAATTTCTCATGCGGCCCCTTGGGAAAATTAATTGCCCACCCTTGCTCTAGAACGTGGTTGTCTCCCTTTCTATGTCAGCCATATTGCTTTCATAACTAGCAGTTGTAGAGGCTCATGCCTTGCTGATTTGTCAGTCTTAAGTTGCCGGAAGCTTTAGAAAATAATCTTTGTGTCCTTAATCACACTCCTCTCCGCTCCCCGCCACCTCCTAAAAACATATCCGTCAAAGTATTGACTCAAGGAAACTGTCAAACAGAGATTCGACTAAAACCTCGGACAGTATTTCGCAAGTCTTCAGTAATGTCACTGATATCTGTGATTAGACAGCCATTAATATTACAAGACACATTTTTGATTAAGAACAGATTATAGAGAATAAAATCATCTTCCCAACCCACGCACTGCTCTTACACCGGCTTCTTTTTTTCCCCTGGGCATTTGAGAACATATTTTATTGCTGCTTCAATAAATATCAAAGGTGTGTGTGAGAGAGAGGGGCAGGCAGGTGGGAGGTGTGGAGGAGGAGCTATTATGAGCTGCAATGAAGAGAAAAACAAAATTATATAAAGACCGGTGTACACAGTTCTTGACCTCATCTGTGTGAGAGAGAAAAAAAAAATACAGGTCAATAAATAAGTGATGTTGACATTTCTGCAAAAATTAAAGGAAGATCTTTTCATTTATGGACTACTTCAGTAAATGCAGCTTAAGAGTTTCAAAGAAGAAAGTTCAAAAGCGAAACAAGAAATGAGACCAAATAACGATATCTTGAAACTTCAGATTTCACAAATAAGAATAAAAACACTTGTCCAAAACAAAAGCAAACAAAATTTACAGAAAGTTTAAATGAAGGATTTTCACTTCCACCCGAGAAAATATGGCTTTAATCACAAGTCAAAACTAAATATTTCCATTAAGTATTTCGTTATCTCTAATTCTGAAGAAATATATTTTATTGATTAAGAAACAATTTTCTAGGTAATAAAAACATTTTCCCATCCCACGAAAAAGAAGAGAGAGAGAAGTAGAACTGAAAGTAACAAAAATAAATAAATAAATAAAAAGCATCAAAGATTAAAGGTGAAAATCTCAGAACATGAAAGGAATGGGGCTGCACCTGTAATTTCTTGTACACGCTGCGTTCCGGGCGGGCAAGCACGCACGAATACAGTTAAAATACACAGGCGCTGTACAATACCTATTATATTATATACGCACACACAAACACACTGTACAATATGTGGGACATGCACACACTCATACGGATTTATACTCATTCACCGACACACGTGCGTACGTACACACAAACACGCATACACAGTACAGTACGTTGGGCCCACGCATCTGGTATGTATTCATGCACACCCTCACGAACACACTCTTTCGCATATCGCCATATGTATTATGTACTCACGTACGCACACGCACGTACAAATAAACTCCCACGCATACACCCAGATTCGTTTAAACCTCTACTGACGATAGGTTTTTTAAAGTGTAAAAGTGCTCTCCAGCCTCCAGCAGGGGGCCTCAGAACTGATTTCAGGACAACGAGCTAACGAGCGTCCAGTGAAAAAAGCAGAGGAAGGGAAAGCACTCCACGGATTGTTTTTTGCACGAATTATTTGTCATGGAAATGTTACAGGTTACTGAAGTGGGTGTCTTATCCTTATTGTGCTGCAGCTTTGTGAAGGTCAAGATAGAGAACCACTAACCCCACAGCACTGAACATGAGAGGTAACCCGTGCAGCGAGTGACACATGGAAGCCGAAGCGCTGTTATCTCCCCTGGTAGGACCTTCGGAAGCACGGTCAAGCATCCTTGAGCCAGCGGCCTTCTGCTTTGTAGTCGAAAGAATTAACCACCATGAGGCACGCCACAAATATGAGTGACACTAATGATGATGATGATGATGACGACGACGACGACGATAACGATAATAATGATAATCGTAAAGAGAAAAGACGTATAACCATATTAACATTATCGCAATAAGAACAATCAAGTACTTTTTCATGGCAGTCTGCACAAGAACTCTCTGGGATGCCAAATGTTCCATACAAACACGAAGACTTCTCAGTCTCACCTGAGTCCAACACAGACCGGCCACAAGAAAGCTGCTGTCAAAGAAATGCCAACTCTTCTTTTTTGCCTCACTGGAGAGGAACAATAGTCGCAAGTCTGAGATTAAGAAATGCAGGCGGTAAAAGGCGGCTTGGCTGATGCTCTCTCCAAATGTAGGACTCGAGCTATTCTGGGCCGAGGAACTGAGGACCGCGGTTCTTTGAAGGCCAGGATTTATCAATGCCTCTCGGCGGTGGCAGTGAAGGAGAAACATCCTTCTCTTCTCTTGTTCCCCCACCCCCCTCTTTTGAAGGTTGTACTCGCTGTTTGTTCTCTTCTACCGGTCATCGGCAGCACGACATGGTTATTGCCTCTCTGTGGGATGATTAGAGACTCAGAGTGGAAGCCAGGAAGGGAGAGACATAAAAGGACGCCATCTTTTCTTGTTTTTGTCCCCGTGACTTATGACAATGACAGGATATTGCTTGGTCTTATCAGCAGCAGACAAGTTTGTCAGGCTCTGACATCTTGAATAGGCACAACGTTGTCAAAATGACAGGTAAATAAAGGCGATAGAGAGAAAGGAATAAGGAGCGCGAAGCTGAACTAGAAGAACAAATAAAGAAGAAAACGGTCTTGGAAATGTTTATTTTGTGTGAATTCTTCAAGGTCTAGATAGATGCAAACATTTTTTTCTAATGATTAGCTCAAGATTTTTTTACTGTCTTGGGTGCAGATTCCCTTACATTCTAAGGATACAAGCCTTCAAAATACACCATGCACGGAAAAGATGAAAATCATGACGTCACGCTTGTACACAGTGACGCCCATTTACCCTATGCTCTCAGCTCTTCCAGCTGCTGTGGGTTCACAACGTGAGAGTATCCACGTACAATGTACACTTTGCTGATCTCTTTTTTGTGCTTGCTTTACCCAGTCACTAGAAACAAATTTTCACCCCACTAAGAAAGGGTAATGGGAGACCATCAGAACACACAAATTGATACACTGTACCTTGTGTGTGTGTGTGAGGAGGGGGAGTTGTCGTCTTTTCCCTAGCGACAATTGTCTGTTAGCTCTGGGCATCTGTCAACGGCAGACTAGGTCTGGTCGTCTGGTATATTTCCTCATACAAGACCCGCCTGGCTTAGCGGTTTATTTACACTTCATTCTCCGCCATTGTCCCTACCCCTGTCCCATCCATCCAGAGTTACTGTACTTTGCTGAAGTCCTGTCTATCATGGGAAAGTTGTAACGGTCTCTGCCAACTCTATCCTAAAAGTACAGAGATGTTTTCGTGGCTCTCGAACCAGTTACATCTGAAAGCATTTCTGTAACATTGTAGGGAGCCCGCCTGCAGTTTTGTTGAACTTGTCAACAGGGTGGGGAAGTTGTTATAATTTATTATGCTGGCAGTTCAGATTCAACACCGAAGCAAGAACAAATGCTGCATGGTCATGAGGGTGATACGTCCTGCAGAACGTCGTGTCTGACGCCGGGGCTACTGTCTTGTCTGATGTCTTCTGGGCTGACGTTTGCTTTACGTTCATGGCTAGGGTTAGGGTTGTGGGGAATGTTACAGACCTCCAAGCTATTATCTCTGTGGGTTCTAACGTTTCTGTTACTATTCAGGACTGGAGTGTCTTGCTGGGACTTGGGTTGTCTTCTCTCTGCTACATTCCACGCAGCGCCCTCATCCCCCGCTATCTGAAAATCAAGACAATTTTTATTTAGAAACCAAGGGGTGTGTCATTATGAACATAACTTTTCAAGCAAAACATAAAATTCAATGACTTTACATCACTTACTAATACTAAATAAAATTCACTTAAAAATAATAATGAAGAGTGGAGAGATGGAAACGGGCATCCTGAAAGAAGTTGGTTAGAGAGAAGAGGGAATGAATTTTTTTTTCCTTTACAAGTAAATGATTCTTTATGCGTCCTGTGCTTTGAGTGGACTTATCACATTTCAGTATATATCCTCCAAGCTCAGAGTTCCATATATCGATGCCCCCACCTTGAGGATCCCGCCATGCACAGACCCTGTTTACCGTTGTTGACCCTGGAGGTCACAAAACTGATCGAATCAGTAGGGAACAGAAAAGTATTGCCTCGGTCGTGTCCTAGGCGTGTGGTTTCTCTCGGCTGCATAATCTTGGTCCCACAACATTCATTAGCACAGGTTTTGAGAGTCGCTGTCGTCTGCAGGGGCCTGACATGGGTCCGTTACGTCACTCTGGTGTCAAGGCCAGTCTCTCGGGAAGTCTGGGAGACTTGTGTCTGCTGCAACCTTAGAACTAGAAGGGAACTAATGAGGAAAATGAATCTGTTGACGATTAGCAAATTACCCTGTCTCTCCACACCCCGAGGAGAGTCTTCAAGACGAATTACAAGTTGTATTCGCAAACGGAAGACATGCATTTGCGCGGCTGTCACATGAGTCGACGCCTGCCGGAGTTTCGTCACTTCCGCTTTGCGTAAGGGCGCATAACCAGGAAGCGATTGTGCTGAAGCGCTGGCTATGCTAAAACCTTGCAACACAAGTTGGTTAGTGAGTAAATCAGTCATTTAGAGTGTAAATCACACACTTTCTTACTCTGATCATTTTCCTCCAAGTACTCATCAGCGCCGAGTCGCTAGAGTATCATTATCATTAGCTGGGCTTCGCTGCGAAAATTAATCCACACAAATAATCGTCTTTTTTGTTGATTTTCTTTGTCCCACATTTGCATCTACTATGCTCATAAACAATTACTCCTAAAATTATTTCTTATTTATTAGTGCTTTAAGCTCCTTCTGTAATCAGCTACAATCTTGTTTATAGTCATTAGAGGACGAGAATATACGGCAAAGGATTATAGACTTTATCCGGAGTTTTACTCACAAAAGCACGAACGACCCTTGCAGTTTCCGTCTTCAAAACTAGGAATATTAGGGGACCACCGGTTCCACCCCCACCTCCTTGTGTAGCCACCGAGATGGCCCTTACGATGGTACTAAATTGACTGCAAGCAATTCTTCTTTTTAAGAGGAAAGACGAGCTCAGGTTCCGGAAACTTGCCCTGGGCGTAATCTCATGGACCTCTTTACCACTTACCTCCACCAAAAGACAGGAAGTGACACATTTTGCAGCAGGCAAAGAGAGTTACGGTCAGTACAGCTTGTCTGGCTGGAACTTGTCTCCATCAAAGGGCCAAAGGTCAGAGTTGGACGCGACCGTTGGCTTGTAGTGGTGAGCAGATTATCATGGTCTGCAAGGTTCCCACGAAAATGTCGTCTGTAAATGGTGGAATTGCTGCTTGGGGGGCAGCACTAATGGCTTTGGGTCTCGAAGTGTCTCGTAGTAACCGGTCTGAAGGGAGCTCAGCCTGGCTGCTTGGTTTAGGGAGGCTTGGCCGTGGTGGCATTGGTGACGAGCTTTTCGACCTCCAAGCTTTGTACAGATAGTAAAAACCTGAAGGCAGAGAAAGAAAAGGGGGTCACTGAAGAGATAAAGATTCTGGGCTATTTACTGCACTTTCGAAAAAAATTTCCAGGTAAGTGGAAAACCACAATCCCCACCAAAAGAGACGAGACCAGACTAAAAAAATCAAATGTGACAAGGCAAAATGCTAACTTTTAGGCGCATCTCAAGAAAAATTCACAATAAAAATATAAAAGTATGTATATTCTAGTCTTCAGGGTGGACATGGTTTTGACATTCTGAATAACACAAAGAACGAAGATTTTTTTCACAGAACCCCATACAATCACAGTAATTCACATACGCCACCGTTCACTGAAACAACAGAGGGCAACCTCGTCCTGAGGTCTTAAATGCGCAGGAACACAGAATAGGTATTTTAAAAACATTTAAAGCAACGTAAAAAAAAGTCAAGAAAAGTCTAGTTTATTCCCTCTGCCAAAATATCACTCATTGAGAAAATTTTAGGTAACAAGACTATTAATTTCGTTTTATTCGACAACAAAATGTTCCACTTAAAACAGAAAGGTCGTGATTGATGAAGGTCAACCTCGGGGGAAACTAGATTTGTGAACCCTCGTCTGGACGGAGAGATCACAGCACACAAACTGCGATAAAGTTGGAAGTTCCGAGAAAGTTGCTGAAATGTCCACACCACCGCTAGCAGAAGTACCTAATTTTAAGCGGTTAGATTACCCCATCCACCGCCACATTTATTTAGCTATTAGTGTTCTGGTCAAGAAAATAACTGCTTCCAAAATCCGCCATTACCCTCAGTTGATACCAGCTCGATGCTTGCATTGACAGACAGCAGTCCCATCGTGTGCCGAATGTGTCAGCACGCCAGACGCTGGGGTCACCCGGATGGAAAGGAGGAAAAGCGGAGGGGAAGGACCCGTTAGAATATAGGGCATTGGTAGACCACCCAGATGGCGTGTTGCAGTCGAGGGTTAGACTTGATCGATTCGTCGAGCCTGATAAAGTGGCTAGCCGGGCCAAGGCTGCTGCGCCACTTAAGGATTGTCTTGCAGCTGACTGCCTAAACGGCAGAGGTGAGGGAAAAACAAAAGAGAGATAAATATCCCGTAAGGATTCTTTCGGACAGTAAAAAAATCCCTGTGCAGAAATGGACCGTTTCCACAAAGCCTGCTGCAAAATTGGCGACTGTCTGTGACCGGTGACAACAGATACAGAAAAGTTTTAAATCGTCTCAGAAGACGCCGTCTGGGGGACAATATTATGTACCTGGTACGGAAAACTACACGGAAATTATAGTCTTGGGTTTTCTTGGCATTAAGCGATGAGAAGAACCAAAATGTGCCCCAGTGGCCATCACTGTTATCTGTCTCGCCAGCAGTTTGACCGGATGACTGGGTGCGTGTCTGGATGATGCTCGTGGCTTGATGAAAATACAACAAGTGTTTTATGGTGCCACAATCTCACAGTCACCATCTATGATCATATGAACATCGAAGAAGCCGACAAAGTTCTCTCTTAACACCAGTATCATCTCTTAACTTTATATTTCTAGTCATTTTATGCGCGAGAGTAAATGATCTAAAAATAGACAATTTCGTCATCTAAGGGAGACAAAGCTCTACTTAGATACCAAAAATCTGGATACCTTTGATTTTAAAAATGAATGCGAAAAGTTTGGATTACGATTTGGATTTGCTGGGTTTTTTTCCCCTGCTAGATTAAAAATGAGTAAAATAAGACAGAAACAAAGCTTTGAGGTACAAGATTTATTACCTCTGCACTTTGTCGTACAAAGTTTTTTCTTGCGGACTAAAAAGGGAAGGCAAAGCAAAGAACTTATGTATATGTCTTTATTAAAAAAAAGTGTGTTAGTACTCAGAATAACACAATAACGTTTATAACAATTATATAATGCTTAATACACCGCATTGCGCTTAAAACATTTCCATTTATCAGTTGTCTAAGGGCGACAACTAATACCAAAGTGTTCCTAATAAAAGAGTTCTCTCCCATTTTTGTGTTACCGTCCCGAAATTTATGTGAATTTTCTAGCCCTATACAACTTAGATTACATACAAATGCAAAAAAATACATTTATGTTCTGTAAGCACGACACTTCATTGGTGTCTTAGATGGTAGATGCTGTCTACAGACGTGTGCACGACTGTTCAAACTGTCGGTTGCTTGATGACGTTTGTGTAGTACGTTCTGGATGGTTGGCTGGTTGTTTGGTTTGTGAGGTAAAAAGTGTTTTCCTCGTTCTCATATGAGATTAGTGATAAAAGGAGAGGAGACAAGAGTATTGGGAGCACCCTTCTAGAACAAGCCATGTAAACAGGTGTCGCATCCAGATATAGACAAGAAGAGATTTGAACTCTGGACATCACATCACAGCATGGTGACAAGGCAACGTCATCATCCTCCTTCTCATCTCAACCACGCAAAAGGGTGTAACAAATATAGCATCTTGTATTTTTCTTGCTAAGGAGTTATTACACAATTTTTTATCGTTAACAAGACCGTTTGTTCCTTGTTTGTGTCTCTCGAACTCGCTGCCATCATCAAGTAGATATTCTTGTTATTCAACCTCCCTGCATCTTAATTGTTTTGTGAGGAGAATTCCTAATCGACTTTCCTTACTCTCATCGGCATTTTTAGCATTCCGTAAAATCAAACCGACTGCCTAATAACTGACAGAAAAATCGTAAAATGTGACACATTTCATTTCCCTTTCGTAAGAAAATCATCTTTCAACCGAAAATTTAAAATAAAATAAAAATTAAAGGTGCAAAATAAAATCTCCATTAGTTGCTTGATATTTTGCTGCAGACTTGCCACCTTTTTCATGGTTAATCATCATGGTTACAGCCGCAATAAAACCACAATATGGTTACACCCAGGGCCGTCGAAAGCCAGCATGGACCTCGAGGCAGACGACGACACCGGCCTCTTGCATCTATCATTAATTGTAATCGTTTCTTATTTTTCCAGCATATAACAATATACTTATAAGCTCACGATTAGAAAAATCTACATTTACTTTAGTAACGTAAAATACACAGCAAAAGTTAGGTAAAGTGCACAACTCTGTACAACTGTAACTTCGTTTAGTTGTTGTTTCTTTGAATTCTTTTCGAGTTTTGCGCTCAAGGCTTGGGATGGCGCACGAGTAACAAAGGCGTATTAAGAATTAGGAAATAATTGGAATGAATAAAATTAAATAAATATGTTTATATCTCTGTATATATTATAATTTATAAAAATATGAGAGATATGTATTTTTCTTCGACTGTATCAAAATGTTATATTAAATATGCGTGTGTTGGAGGGATGTGAATGCACGTTGGAAATTTACATCTGTAAAATAAAGTTGTTGACGACAGTTAACATGAGCATGGTGATCAGACTTTGCTGACAATGAAAAGACTCGACAAGGACTAAATGAGCCTTAACTACACGAGACG
Source organism: Pomacea maculata (assembly GCA_004794325.1). Classification (NCBI taxonomy): domain Eukaryota; kingdom Metazoa; phylum Mollusca; class Gastropoda; order Architaenioglossa; family Ampullariidae; genus Pomacea; species Pomacea maculata. The sequence continues at coordinate 357,438 of SRHC01002996.1, forward strand.
CAAACAGGTTTAAGAAAGAATAATATCGTCTTCACAATAAAAGAAACTGTGGACGACAAATCACAGACATTTAGCTCCGATAGCTCTTTCTTTGATATCTGTTCTTCAGTGCTTTTTAATGTAATACTAACAAAAGAAAGTGGCAGAAGGTGATTAGATAGCAGAAGAACAGCACTACTCACTACTCACACAATATTCAGTGCTGTTCTTGCTCGTAGGTCTTAATAAGCAAAACATACCGCTGATGATTCAAATGTTTTAGAAGAAAAAAGAGAGAGAAAAAAAAAGACAAACACTTCTCATCTCAAAGTCAGGGAAGTCTGTAGTCTGTCACTGACGTCACTGACGTCAGTTAGCCGCAACAGACTCAATTACCATGTCTTTGCCGGAGGAAAGGTCACGAATCCTGTGGTGAGTGAGCTTATTTTACGGGAGGGGGAGGTTTGTTTCTGTTGTTTCTCCCTGCTTATCTCCAGCTGCCAGACCCCGTCTGCTACCAGGAACAATACTGACCGAGAAACATCTTAAAAGTACAAATGAATAAACTAGTTACGTAGGAAGTGTGTCTGGAATATTTTAGAGCATCTCCTCCTTCCTTTCCGTTGTCTGTCTAAAACTGTGATTACTCATTATCAGCACCTCACTTCCATATCACTCCTTGCTAGCACCTCACTTCCTTATCTAGACCTCCCCCCCCGCCTCTGCCACCCATTTTTCATTTTTTTAAATAGTTTCTAGCAATAACTGCTTTTCTGGAAAGTACGAACAGTCAGAGTCTGCAAGATACTGATTTTGTCAATGTCTCTCGAACACTTTACAATTTTTTTCGAGACCAAAAGTCATAAACAAGAACTCAGTGTGATTCAATTTGAAACGACTAGTATAGTTTTTACTGCTGAATGTCAAATATTTATTTTCAGGAAAGTATTAGATTACAGAAAAATAATGGATTAAAATTACATGTTAGATAGTTGGCTCATAGGCAATGTAGTTTAGAATGTCTGTTTAAGAACTCACGGAAACTCTTTGTCTCATTGACACGACCACGTGATGACATCCTTCTTGTTGCCCTGTTTCTGTCATGATGATGTTTGTCGGCGTTTATATTAAGATTAGAAGAGATATACTGACCCACATTTTGAGAAATAGTATCTGGCACTGGGCTTACTCCAGGAATTAGAAAAAAAGCTTACATTACCTTATTTTAGATACAGTGACCTTTCAGGCAATATTTCCATCCACTTTTTTCCTCGCACATTGATGTCTACCTTCAGTTAGGTCTGTGCAAGGTGATAGTATGTTATTGTATAAAAATTAACTTCTTGCATTCCGGTTGTGTCCTACAAACTCGGAGATTGGAACACATCTCTATTTTTTTTGACCAAGCTGTTTGCGAGAACAAAACCAAAACTACAGTAAAGGCAATGCCAGGACATCCTTTGAACACATTTCTTTTCACTGCGAGGACAAGTAACATATCTCTTGCTTACAGAAGACATCATGCTCTCTTTTTACGAGCTGTTAAGAGCTTTTAAATGGAAGGGCCGATGAAGACCAAGGGATTGGTTAACACCTGGGAGAGGATTTACTGACAGAGACGGTCCACGTCTGGGACTTTGATTAAGTCTGTCAAGACCGACACGACCATTACACTGTCGCGTTTCTTTTCTAACATTTTCCAGGATTTTCTCAGTTATTTGAGACTTCAGACAGGGTTTATCTGAGACTCCAGCACTATAGGAACATAGCGATGGATGCAACTACAAGGTCGATTCGATTTTTATCAATTTTCGAATATCGGACTCTGAAGTGCCAGACATTTTTGGCTGCCAGGAGGTGAGATGGTGAAAGAAATTCGTCTTGATACTGGCTGTGACTGTGACAGACTGCTGTAGCTTTGTAGAAGATCCTCCTTTAGAAGTGTGAAAACAACTTAAAGTGACAAATAACCTGCGCAACAGATATTTTTTTTATCATTAGTCATTCTTCCCCTTTCTATTTTTTCCTTCAAGATTTTATCTTAGTAAATAAAGTAAATAAAGTTAATAAAGCTATATCAGGAAGTCATTTCTAAGATTGTCTAATGTATGCACTACTATTAATTGATTAAACTTCATATTTAATTCAGCAGCTTAGCTATAATAAGGTGATTAAAATAAACTCTGGGTTTATTATGATTTGACAGCGTAGGTTATAGTTGCTGTTAGTTGTCCTCCTCCTCCTCCTCCTCCTTCTCCTCATCATCATCATCATTTTAACTATCTTGTTTTATTCACTTTTCAGCGCTTTCAAACTTTTGCAGGTTGTCGAGTCTTTCAAGGAATAAACGTAAGCAAAGTCAGAGTTTCACTGAAAAACTGTATTAATTCATTTTTTGGTACAATCGTTACAAAGCAATGAAAAAAGATGATAAAAGTCATCAGGTCGCCGATGAAGTCGTCAGAAGCAATCACAATCGTCATGCAAGGCTGAAACGCAACATGCTGGGTTGGTGTTGGAAGTGGTGGTGGTGGTTTTCGTCGTCATCGTCGTCATCGTAGTAGTAGTGGTGGTGATGGTGGTGGTGGTGATGATGTAACGGAATGTACACCTGGTTTACGTGTGCAACACCAAGCTCATTACGAGTGCAGCTGATGAGTTAAGCTGCATGATGGCAATGCCTCCAGGCACCTGTACTAAGGGAGAGTGAAATCTCGGCATCAAGCACTGTTATGAGTAACTGATTGTCGAAAGTTAAAGCTTTAACAAGAAAACATAATTGTATTTGACTCACATACCAGGCAAGGCAGAATGTCACGAACTGAGCTACAAAATGCCAGACAACACAATTTTTGTGGATCTTTTGAGAAAGTGCATTGAAGATGGCGCGGACAATGTTAGATAAAGATGCACTTTACTCAAACATAATAAGCAATTTTTGTTTGTGCCCGATTTTCCATCATGTTTACAGTCCGAAAGCCTGTGGGCACTGATTAAACATTATTTCTGCAAGTTTATCACATTTCAGGAAGAGCTTCACACCGAAAGCAATGGTCATTGATGTTTTCTGACAATGCCCACACTATAATGGCGAGTTGACATCACACCACAATATTTATATTAATTCTTGTAACATGGACAGCAAATACGACATAGTAAGCTGTTCATATAACTTGAAACATTTCGTATAACTTTACGACGTTCGGTGACTATAGATACTCTAGACACAAATTTGTTTATAGGATGTTAAAGCACGTTTTCCACAATGTTTACAGCAGATTACAGGATTTTTAACAAGAAGAGCACTCACAGCGCTAAATATTACAAATATCTGTTCATATGACTTTGAACACAGTTTACACAAATTTACTACGAACCTTGTAACATGTTAAATATTCGAACAAACGTTTCCAGACATACAATATAATTTTCTTATTTTTTATATAAAAAAGTTTGAATAATTTGTACAGCATTTTACATAACATTAATCTTATTAAACAAAACAAATTTATGTAGCCTTTTGAAGAATCAGAAAAAAAAGATATCGTAAAGTTACATTTTCTGTAAATACTTATGCTCTGAAGTGTAACTTAAGAAGCATGTTAAGAACATTCGAGTAGATGTTGAAGTAATAATTATGCATGTATGAGCAACAATAGGTTTGTCATCATAGTAAACAAGGCGATCATGAAAGAATGGCAACTGAACACATCTGCAAACATGGAGCAAAGATTTGAATTTGTCTTCAGTGTCCATGTTCAGAATAGAGGATCTGATGTCTGATGACTTTGTTTCTTAGTGGTGTTCAAATCCTTCTCTCTGGATGGTCCGGTGGCGAACGGTTGGTGTCGGTCACCAATACAGTGAGGGTTGGCTGACCTGGGTTCAGATCTCGCCTCGGACATTCTATCCTTTTTCTGTATATGGCACCCGTTGACAGGTCTGGCTGCTTTGACGTGATATAGCCATAGTTGCTGGTTCGGGATAAAACACCAATTCCCCATCCACCCGTTCGCGGGTCCCTGCTGTCCAGTTTTCATCTACTTGCTTCTTTAAAGTGCAGATCCTCTTTTTATTGAAGTTTTTGTTTAAGACACTCACCTACGAAACAAGTGATGTTTCAGATTGTCCTGCTCTGTCAATTTATCTAACATCTACCCATCCTTCCATTTGTCTCTCTTTATCTATCCACATTTCTACCAAGGCACTGTCAAAGGTCCATCCAGTTAACTCATAAACAAACGTTTAGGTTCTTCACTTTACTGAACTGGATTCCCTCGTAATATTCTTGACCGAAAGAGATGCTTTCAGAAGGGCGAGTTGTTAGCTTGTGCAACATCATGCTTAACAGTTGACATGGAGCGGGGATCAGTTCTCGCGAGACGAGTTTCAAGCTCCTGCTAGCTGGATACTTCGTGCACGAAGGGAAGACACGTTGATGCCGAAGCCAGCTTTCTAAGAAGAATTGTGGTGAAGGCAGTCGAGGTAGGTTTCGCCAAGGCGAAAGATAGCTTGGACTCTTGGTTCCGTTACTGCTATGGCAACCGGAATACCAAGATGGCGGCATTTGGTAAAGCATGTGACATGCGACTAGCTGTTAGAACTAATGGGAAACGAAAAATGGAACACAAGAGACCTTTGAAGTCTGCGTTGTGGACAGTCTGCTAATATAATGAATTCGAGAGTACCAGGTCTGGTGTACACAGCCACCAACTGACATGCAACAGCTCACCACCCTTCCTGTCTACATCCCACCCACCCCTCTCTCTGTCCTGTGCGAATGTGCCCTCTGGGTTGCATAAGACAGTATCCACCACTGGGCATCCTCCACTACATCCCCCGTGAATATCTTCCTCACATCTTGGAGCTGAATTTCATGTTATTTACACGCCGGTCATGGAAAGTCCTGTGAAAGGACACAATGGGGTTTACGTGCCCTGCTGTTACACTCCAAGCACGCACATGCGTTACTGAACTCAGAACAGTTTCTTAGACACAGACATAAACTACAGGTGGTATTTCTAAGGACTAGCGATCGCTGTCACTGTAAGTAGCCATGACAAAGTTTCAGATGATCAAAATAAAAAAGCTTCTAGACGTTTCCTCAACACTTGCATACATCTGCCTCCTACCGACAGGAAACGATCCCCAGATTGCTTTTCTTGTTGTTTCAGCTCAGTGTCCTCCAGGAAGGGACTAAGGCCTCGGATATTCTTTTCTTTTCTTTTATTTTTACACAATAAAAAGAACTTATATTTCAAACTTCACCACTTCTATCATTAGCTAAAAACTCATGCCTGAGTGAAAGTAAATGTAATCCATAGTAAAAAAGGCTGAAATATCCTCAGCATATTTCCGCCTTTTTCAAATCTTGATTGCATATAATCAAGTTAAAAAGGGCTTCTGTTAAATGCATTTTAAAGCAAGAGAAATAAGTTTTTGTCGCCTTTCCGGCTTAATGTAGTCAGCCAATCAAAACTACTAATGTGGCCTGTCACCTGCTTGACAACTCCAGACCGTTGAAAATGTTTTCCTAAGACTGCTGTATGAGAATAAAAGCTATTGGCTGATGCCCAGCGCTTTGTCTCTAGAGAAATAGGAAACTAAAGTTTTCTGACAGAAATCTCTTAACATTGGAACTCTTCTGTTAACGCAAAAAGAAATCAAAGTTAAGCCGCTTCTTAGCGAATATTCTAGAAACAACTTTGTATGTCACTTTTTGTGGGGGTTTCAAATTTGTCACACGATCACATCGGGAAATTTTACCTGGGATTAATGAGGATAACAAAGAGAAACAAATTAATGGAAAAAGCTGCAATGGACATTGGATATAAGGAAAAGGCACGCAGTCTACGAAAAACCAAAATTTGATTGTAAGAGATGTGATTTCTAAAAGAGATTATTTATTGAAGAGAAACTAGGATCTAATCAAAGGTTGGGTGTCACTGGGGAAAGGTTTCATGAATTATTTTGAGTGAAGGAACAAGTTGAAGCTCCAGTGAAACATAAGAAAAACGATAAGAAATAAAACTAAGAGCTTCAGAATCACCGGGTGTTAGACGTTCCATGCAGAACATCCAGTCACCGAGTGTTCTCACTGTCGGAACCAAAGTCCTACACGTCTGCTAGACACTCTGTGGTCGCCAGACTGGCTTTGGCAAAGTTGCAGACAATAACAAAGAATAAAGCCTATTGCGAAACAAATGAAGACAAAATATCAGTTTCTGCATGATCCACCAAATAAACATGTACACCGGGAAAGACGTCCATGCAAGTCACAAAGCCGTTCAATTGGCTTAACATTCACCGACTTCTATTTTTCTGTCAATCCTGCTTGATGCACGTTAGTTCAGTACGTCAGCAACACGTGAGCACTTTGTTGTCCTTAGGATCGAGGTGGAGGCTGAGGGTTCTCAAAATAGTTTGCTGTGTTGCCTGAAGGGATTGAAGGGCTCGGTGTTTCAGGGACATTTCTTGGACCAGAACGATCCAAGTATTTATTTCAAAAGTCAGAGGCAAAGTTAGTGTCACGTGTGACAGACCTTTTCTCTAATTAAAATCCCCTATCTGTGCCCCTCTTCTGATTCCACGTCGCAGCTGCAGACATCTAGTGCCGCGTCAGATCGAAACCAATGGCTACCAAAATGGCGTTGTAATGAAATCATTACCGATTGTCGATCTTTTTACCGCCTCTGCAACCAGTGGTTACCGTTCCGACTCCGACTTTCAACTTCTTCTCTTCTTTCGCTCACTTGCTGACCATTGGTCAAATTGTTTTTCTCTCTGTCTCTTTGTTATTGTTGCAGTTTAACTCTGGCTCTCCAAAACAATTATAGCTTTACAGGTACAGTTGAAGCAACACTACTTCAGCACAATTGCAGCAACATCTCTTCAGCAACATTTTCTAAAAAGTAAACACACCTTCAGTACAAATGCAGCGACATCTCCCGCGACTAGTCTTTATTACAATCCCTTTGTTACACTCCCTGGTCTTTAACATTCGCTCTCTTATTCCCCTCAATTGGATCACAGTTAAGAAAAACACTCATTCTCCTCCTCTAGAAAAAAAAAGAGTCAAAGGCGTACGTGATGTCTATATCAAGAGCTGCGATGTCTGCAGCTTTCTTTTCCCCTCATCTGTCTTTTTGTTAAGAGCAAAACATATTGTCATGTTATACGTGTTCTCGACTTCGGGCAGGATGAGGCAGCTGACGACGGCAGCAGCGACCGCGTGCTAGTCAGACCCACGACTGAGGAGTAGTGGGGCTGGAATCTACGCGTGAGCACTTGATGTAACTGCTGTAACGCTGGCTGCGGTAGAAGACCAGGATCTTGAGCTCGTGCCGGAAGTAGGCTCCGGTGACGCTGTAGAGGAAGAAGTTGACGCAGTAGTTGATGTAGAAGACGACCCGCGTCAGTAGAAGCACGCCCTCCAGGTTGTCGAAGTCGTAGAGGGCGTCCTCTGACGCTCGCACGTGCAGGCGTGACAGCAGAAAACGCTTGCACCAAACGATGCAGAACGGCAGGTTGAGGATGATGAAGACAAAGGAGACGACGAGAAGGATGACGGTGAACTCCATCCGGATGATGCTCTCCTCCGTCACCACGTGGCACTGGCGGTGGCGGTGGTAGCGCCTCAGCAGCTTCTGGATGATGAGGGCGTTGAGGACAGAGATGAGAACGAAAGGAAGGACCGTGATGGACAGCCCGTAGATGCTGTCCAGCGTGAAGACCAGCATCGGTCGCTGAGGGTCCGGGAAGCAGCGCGTGAGCTCCTCGTGTTGAGTGCGCACCACCCGCGCGCTGGTGAGGATGGGCTTGTACAGCATGACGACCAGAGCGATGATCACCAGGCTGGAGATGACTTTGTGTGCGGCACGACTCCCGCAGATGTCCTTCCTCCGTAACGGGTGGCACACCCCGATGTAGCGCTCCACCGTGAAGGTGACGATAAACCACGCCGACAGGAAGCGGCTGACGTAGGAGAAGTAGAACAGCACGTGGCAGAGCCCCGGGGTGTTGAGGAACGCCGGGGCAGAGCCGTCGCTGTTCAGGGAAGGCAAACCCCAGCGCAGCCAGTCCACGAGGACGTGGAAGAGGAGGGCTGTGATGTCGGAGGTGGAGAGGGCCGCCAGGTAGGTGCTCGCCGACAGCTTGCGCATGTTGCGAGACAGGAAGACGCGGAGGGACACGAGGTTACCCAGGAGTCCGATGACCAGGATGATGGGCACGCTGTAGGTGTACACCTTCATTGATGACGTCACGAGGGGAGGATCCGTCTCGGGGGAGTAGTCGCAGTTGTTAAGGCTGCTGTTGGCGGCGCTAGTGTTGGGGATCAGGCGGTCTGAGCTTCTCATCATGTTGTAGTACCACGAACACATATCAATCGACGAATTCTCCATCTCCATCTGTTACAAAAAATTAAAATGAAGTCAGCGAGGAAAAAAATTGCTTCAAATGTTTTATAGTTTTACAAAAACTAATATTTTTTAGATAAATGAAGAACAAATTATTTTCTTATCATCATACTGATTTACACTGGAATAGGTCGACATCCAGACTATGTAAAGAGTGCATCCTCATGCTGTGGTATAGTTGGCACAATTGTAAGATGTCTTCATTTTACTGAAAGTCTGAGACTTGCCTGTACTTGGTAAGTGACTGGATAACAATGGATTTTGAAATGTTTTGAGCAAATTTTTGAGTACGGTGTGGGGACGAAGTTCGCTCGGCACGTCTGAACAAAGCAGAGGTCTGTATATACACATCTCTGAACAAAGTTAATCCACTGACGTTTGTAGCCGTTATCTCTAGGATCTCCTGAATAAATAAAAACTAACTCCATGTGAGTGTCAAAAATAAAATTTAACAACAGCCCAGTGTGTTCTATTTTTTTTTTTATAAATACTATCCTTTCATCACTTTCTATTTTCTCGACAAAATCTGGTGTGATTAAGAGAAAAAGGTTAATATTATATTTTTCGTGCCTCTCCGTCGTAAAATACCCCCGAGATATGTTTATGGGATACTTTAGGCTCTATTTCCAGCAATTTTCGCTGAGAGTTCGTGTTTTCCTTTAAGACTTCCATAAGACAGCTTTCTTGTCCTCAAGGTTTTCAAGCTGGTGGCCCCTCATTTTTGCGTTCTGTCTTGGAATATCTCTCGGCTTAATTCGGAAAATCCGAGTCTTCCCGCGCTCACCCGTAATCCATCGTGACTTGGCGTGATCCGAGCTGCTTAATGTCGTCGACACGATGCTCAACTGTTCAAAGTTTTCCCATTTCCAGCAGAAGATTCTCGACTTTTCGTTTTCTTTTGATAAAATGAATGATCTCACTTTCTCCTCGAAAACAGGAAGTCGCCACTGACTGATCTTTGCGACAAAGGAAACCGTAGATCACACTTATCACACGAGTTTCGTGACAATGGAAGTGGGTGACACAGCCACAACAGTAGAGATAATAAACAACCTGCACACTCGTGACAAGCACAGGGGACGAATTGTGTTCCTTTATTACCATCTTGCTGATCTGTGGTTGTTTTTGTGTTTTAAAAACGGTCCTCGGAGGCTGAGAGAAGGCATCCAATGGTGAGGGAGTCCTCACGTGAAAGATTTGTGTGACGGGGAAGCTCATGGCGTTCACAATAAAAAAAAAATAAATCGAATCTATACAGTGTTATCCGAATAATGTAAAGTACCTCACCTACGTTCCTTATTAGCATCACTGACAAAAGCAACAAATAAAGTACATTTAAGACTTCTAAGCACCACAAATCCTCTGACTATTAGTGTCACTATATATACAAGAAATTAGGGACATTCTTCGTCTTCTATTTGCGAGTTATAGCACAAAGGGACTGCACCAGCGGGGTAGGTGGGAAATTAGTCAAAGAAAAACTAATAACAGAGGACGAATATAATTATCTCTCCCTATGGTCCTGCTTCGACATCTCAAGATCGACACTATTTTGCCTTGCAATGTGATGAAGACTGAAGTTTCTTGTTTACACCTATCTATCTCTATGATGTGTACCTTGCACGATATTAGTATACAAAGCTCAGATTCATTGCAGAATGTTGTCTACATATAAAAACCATGATTATTACATTGCATATTATTCCTCAGCTCCATCAACAGTTCCTCATCATGTTTCTCGAGTGTAGAGGAGTGGAGAAGAAAGTGGAGAAGGAGAGGGAGGTACCTAATATGTTTATGTCAGCCGAGAGAGAAGTTAATGTAGGAACCGGGAGAAGTAGTTGTGGGAGTTATCTGAATAGTGTCTCCCTTCCCGTGGCTGATCCTGACCATTCCCAGAGAGCCAAATGAAGGATTAGACCAAATAAGCTTCGATGAGGAGGTTGCTGATGGCTTTCTAATGTCTCCGGGGCTGCGACTGGGATACAAGCAATGTGCATTCACACACACACACGCACACACACACACAATGTATATGAAGATGTACAATATTTGAAGCAAGGGTACACTAAATTAAAAAGAATTTGCATTATTATCAAGCATTTAAAATTATATTCGTAATAGCACGAGTGTGCAGTAAGGACGGTTCAGAAAGACAGCAAAAGTACTCTTGTATTGTTTTAGGGCTGAGGACCAGATCTCGGATTACAAACATAATTCGGAAAATGTATTTGCACGTAAATCCAGTCATCGATGATTCATCTTTGACCGCCTAGTCTGGTTATTAGATATTCGTTCTCCCTTTCAGGATGTTTTATGAGAGATAATATGACTAGCAATCTTTTTTCTGAAACGATCTATAACCCTTGACACCTCTATACTTCTTTCAGCAAAAGAAAAAATAAGATTGCAAGGGCAGATATTTAAAAAAACATCGATTTAATTGTTGCTATTTAACTTTTTGTATGTCGGTGTTGGTGAGAAAACGCTTGTGATGAATATATTTTTCTGGCTCGTATCATCTGATTAAAAGACAAGCTCATATACAATATAGTTTAAAAAAAAGTTAGTCTTATTATTTTTTCCGTTTTATTTAGTTTATTTATTCAGCATCAGTTTAGATTCCGAGATGAAATAATACACTTTACTTGAAACCGAATGCGACTGTGCTGTGACATTTTTTTTTTTTTATTTTTACAAATTTTCATCTTCTTGAACTCATTCATTTTCTTTTATTCTTGCAACGGCACAAAAACTAATTTGGGGCAATTTTTAGGTTAGTCGTATCAATGTTCTGTTCCAATTCGGAGACATTTCCTTGACATAAAATACATTTCTTACTAAGTATTATTTTCTTTGTGGAAGAGTACAAAGACATTTATCGAGCACGAAGCGTGGCGTGCATCCGGGCATTCAGTATTCAGGGAGCCCCAACTCATTGGCAGTCGCGATGACAGAGTGCAAGGAAGTCCTCCAGCCTCTGTGCTTTACAACCACAAGCCACAGATGAAGGATGGATGCTCACAAAGCAGAAGACGGGTTTAGTGTTCTTATTTTGGCTCAAGATTGCTTCGTAAATAAAGAGCTGTGTGTGTACGTGTGTGTGTGTGTGTGCTTGAGAGAGAGAGAGTGTGTGTGGAAGGTTGTGTGAACTCTACTCTGGACGTGCTATAAAGAAACTGGAAATGGAGCAGCAGCTGAGATTTTAGTTTAGAAGCATCATGATGTCATGATCACACTGACGAGTAAAGTGACCACAGACATTCTCAAGTGTTGCAAGCTAATACAGTGTAGGAGCTTTTAATACTCACATGATAATAATTTGCTCTTATCATCGAAGGTAGGGTGCTTTAACCCTAACCCTGAAGTAACGACATTAGGAAATTTAATTGCATTTCATGTAAATACACTATTTTAAAAAATCGCGTTTATATCCTGAAGTAACAAAACTCAATTCAAATTAATTTGCTAAAGCAACATTACTGTTACTACATCTAGTAGAGGCTACAACACAACAAAGGCAACCACAGTTTTGTCTCCGGCCTCAATTTTCTCTCCCTCCATTTTTGATGTGCGGAGTGAAACACATTTTTTTTTCTTTTTTTTTTTGTGGGGAGTGGAACGGTTCTGAAAATATTTCCTGCAGTTGAACACTCTCTCTTATGTGCTCTTGGCTAATTGATGACTAAATGTTCACTGAAGAAAGAGTATCGTGGAGAGAGTCTAATTAACAGATTCTTCCCTCCGCTCACCACAACGACAATTTCCCCACCAATCCCTAGAAATGTGAAAATGTGGTTTGATGGTGTTGTTCGGGCAAAGAAAGTGAATAATGTCCCAATCTGATTTCGCTTGTACAGCGTCGCCAAGCTTGCCGGACTCCGACATTATACACACCCGACATAGTCTGTGACACGCTTGATTAATGATGCATTAAGATACCGTTAGGGGGTAAAAATAAGGGGAATACACTCTTCAGTGTCTTCGATGGCAAAAAAAAAATTAAATAAAAAATAAAAAATTGAGACATTGCTGAGTGAGGGTATAGGGTTTTGGGGAGGAAGATGTAAAATGTACGGTTCATTGTGTTCAATTTTTTTTTCGTTTTTTTTTGTTTTTTTTTTTTTGAGTTAAAAGGTTTTACCCACTCTACTGATTTTATTTCTGAAAGATAGACATAAACCTTAAGACGTGTACGAATTAAACATTTCCAGTAAAACAAAATATCTACCTACAAAAGCTAACTGTAGTTTGCATTATCCTAGAATGATGGGAACAGATCTCAACACCAAATAACAAGTTCAGTCCTGCCGGATAAATGAAAGCCATTGGTTGTAGTTCCAAAGGGTAAAACAGAACTCGCGAGAGCAATCATTGGATCTTTTAATAGCCACTGGCTTGAAGAAAAACACTCACTGACTAGAGAACACGATTGATGCTGTTGTCACAAGACAAAGCTAGGGTTTCAATCTCAGAGGACATTTGCACTGTCTAGAAAATAATTATATACCGCTACACAATGTATTTGTATTCAAACACAAGGTTGTACATTGTAATATGTGATAAAGTCTAGTTAGCGGAACAAAACATAACAGTCAACTGTATAGTTTCTCTAACTCATAAAATTTATTATAGAACTAATCTTTTTCCACTTCTGGGGTTAGTGTTACGCTTTTCTTACCTAGACTCAAAACAAACATATACAATATATTGACTACATTTGTCCATATGTTTACATAGCGGTTATGAGAAAGCTTTTGCCACCTTTGATAAAAGGTTAATACTTACTTGTCTGATTAACAATGACCTTTAGGGTCACGCATGTTTCGGCTTTTGCTTGTAGCGCGTCCTAGATGTAGCAGCAGTTGTAACACGACCTCTGCTTCCTTCTAGTGATGGCCAGGATTTTTTTATTCCTTCTTTGTTCGATAATGTTATCGGCTTACAAGTATGTCATAGGAGTATGCCGCAAGTGCAAGTATTTCATAGGAGTATGCCGCAAGTGCAAGTATGTCCTGCTTACAAGTATGTCACATTTGCGCCATCTTGCCGCTGCCCTACTTTTGGATCCGCTTGTTAAGCTTAGATTTAATACTCTGATCTAATTTTATGTAAATACTCCATGAATTTTCTCGAGTGCTAATGCAGCTGGTCCGCCACTAATCGCATGAAAGCCAGCTTTGGCAGCCATTTGATCTTGCAATCTCACCGTCACAACTTGGAGTCTGGAGTCTGTGTGCACTCTGGCTGATCCATGTTTTCTCCTGCTTCCATGAGATGCTTCGAACACATTGTTAATACATCTTAGTGAACATTTTTCGTCGTCAACTATTAGTGATCCGTCCCTGAACATCAAAGTGTGCCTGGAAGTAATCATTCTTCTTAGAAATTCCGGAAGAAAGAATGGCAGTTCGATTGCGCAAATAACTTTTTCTGGAAACTGTGAACGGGTCAGCTGAGTACAACGATGTTTTTACGTTGCAGCTTATGACCATTGATTTATTTTTAGCCTGTTCAGAACCTCGATTTCAGCTGTGTACGCAAACGATGACGTAAAAAATTCTTTGACGTCACAAGAAGACCCAACATAAACCAGACAAGGAACAGGAATGCCCGCCATATCACAACAGCCAACAAGAGATATTAAAGCAGCGCAGAGAATAAAAAATGTCTCCTTAGAACAGACAACGGGACACAGACTTTGTTTAATATGACAGGCAAACAGTTATGAGCTGAACAGAAAGCAAGGACATTTTTTTTCTCTCATGTGGACATCGTGACAAACATCTATCTAAACTGTAGTTGAGAGGGACCCTGATGATGATGATGATGTCGATTTGTAATGCGCAGGTATCCATTCCGAAGAATGCTCATTGCGCAGAAAAAAAAAACAAAAGAAGAAAAAATAAAGTGAAAAAATATATAAAACACCAGGAAAGTATTTTCATCAGATCTGATCAGAGTATTTTCTAGTTATTAAGACCGTCGACTGTGTGAATACTGGTCTTGTCCCATAAGCCGGGTCCATGACCAGCACCTGAGGGTAACTATGACTTTATTACACTTGATTCAACGCCAAACCTGGACGTTATTTCAAATCAAATCAAACTTTATTTTCTGGCCAAGGAATGTTTTCTTTTGCTCATAATCATGTTGATATACTCACATAATATGAACAATTATATATATACACAAACCGAAAGGGCATACATACCCATACACAACATTCAGCACACACACACACACCTACACAACGGCGATTTACACTGAAAATCTATGTCTTAACGAACAGAAAATTTGTGTTTGGTCTCTTAACATTTCTTCTGAACAGTTGGTGCCAGTGATCATCACTGAGAGACGGCGGGATGCTCAGAGCACGTGTTAACTCTTTGTGTGTGCACGCTGTAATCTGTCTTCACTGGTCTCTATCTCTCATGTTTTTAGCTCGAAGGTCTACCAGTGTGGAATTTTATTTCAAATGGCTTACTAAAGTCACAGGGTGCAAGATCGATTTTGAGAAAGAGTACCTTGTATTAAGCTCGGCCCTCTCATTTTATTCTTATATATTACTTTATATTCCAGTTGACCTTTCAACAATTACTTCAGAAAATGACAGTCTCTCTGAAGGCGTTTTCTACTATTCTCCTTCCCACTTCTGATTTTCCAAGTCTGCTAGCTTTGATCATCAGCCTGCATCTGTCAATTACCAAGGTAACGGGCCCGCAGGTCTGTAGTATCG
>SRHC01002997.1:0-49504 GCA_004794325.1 Pomacea maculata
CAATAATCTATAAAGTATAGCAGTTAACGAGTAGGTGTTAGAACTACATGTATCAATCTCCATTCAGATCCAGAAGAACAATTTCAGTACGCACTTTTCAACGTGAGTTTGTAGAAACCACTAAAAAAAACCTAATTTAAATTAAAGGATAAAAAACTGGAATGAGTTAATGAAATCAAGCACAAAAACTAGACTAAATAGAGGATTAGAAACAGAAAGGAAAGACAACATCAAACCGAATGTGTTGAAAAAAAAGACCCAGCGATGTCTGTGGTCTACAGCTGTTTGTCTCACCTGTCGGGGTCAGCCTGACACAGCCTCCACATTTGTTTCCACACCACAGACTGCTTCCGAAGTATTTTTCTGATGGGGCTGTCACGTGTTTCTGGAGATTCCAGGGAAAGGGTGTGTCTGTTCCTTTTGGTCCACAGCCACAGGCACCACGGTGGCCGTCAACATAGCGCGTGGTGCTGGCGCACGGTTTGCCGTTGTAGTGTCTGACGCCGTGTGCGTCTGGCTGACACAGCTGTGCCGCCTCCAACACCGGAACTGTCGACATTTAATGGGAATACTCCAGAATAAGACAATTGATCGTTAAACAAGAAGCAAGAATAATACATGGAACACTTTTGTCACCATAACTGCGAATCCATATTTCTGTCTTAACGCAAAAACATAAAATTCGGGTTGACAGTGATTCAGATGGTGTGTCGATGACTGGAAGCTCAAAGACTGCTGTTACTGGCCTCTCTACTGACTGTTCTCTGCCCACTTTAACTCCTTAGTGCTATTGAAATATTTTAGGAACCATTTCATAGAAAAATTAACACCGTGAAAGGGGTCCTCGACCACTTCCGTGACAGTCCCCACTTCTCTAAAGTTTCTTTTATGGCGTTTCTTTCCCTGAATCTCGTCAATAGTATCGTTTTACAGTTTATTACCGAAGAAGATCAGTGTTGGCGCCGGTGAACTCAGGAATTATTAACGTATGTCAAAAATTGCTTTCCTATCTGAGATACTAGAAAAATCCTGTGCTTCACTAACTACACAACCACATGGCTGGCCACAATGTACTAATGGAGACTTGAATCTGCTTTCATTTCACTGCAATGCTTCCTATACTCTGTTGTCCGCCTGCAACAGGAATCGCATTTCAGTGCTGTCTATATTTTATTTGTTGGCTAAACCCCTCAGTTCTTCTCTATCACGTTCATGTTATCTTCGCATTTGCTGGCACCATCATGAAATGGTTTGAATCCTTCCTGACAGACCGAAACTAGTCCTGATTATTAAAGACCTCTCACCCACTGCATCATGCCTCAAACTTCTCTTTTTGGGCCTCTTTGGTTCACCATGTACGTCTCTCCCCTGGACCCTGCCATTCGCCAGCTATGTACCCAGCATCACATGGACGCTGATGACACACAGTCACGATAGTCTGGCCCTTCTACCGAGCAACAGCGACTCCTTCTCACCATCGCTCAAACCGTGAACTATTAAAAACATGCCCCGAAATGAGTGTTTTGATCCTTTTCGTCTACTATACTGTACTTAATAGTCGGTTGAGGGTGTATATTCCAAATAATGACCAAATTTACTGCGTTTTATCTCAATAGGAATTTGTAGTTGATATTTAATTAATTTTGCGAAATATAAGAAATAATCTCTATTTCATTGTTTGTTTCTTATGGCAGATTAGACATCTGCTAACGGGTGGCGTGCAAGGCAGCAGAGCATGGACTGCGACTTCGTAGGTCCTAGTGCCTAAAGCAATATATCACTTGATTTCTGATTTATCTGGTGAGTTTAAAAAGAACATAACAGAAATATAATTCACTGAACTAATGAGCTTCAGTGCGCAGAAGTGTTTGGACAAAACAACGAGATATACAAGTAGCAAACCTGCAGGGAAAATCCCTTCACGACAACGATACAAAAATGAAGAAAATTAAGTTTGGCAGATGACTTACATTTTCAGTAAGTGCAAAAGCAATTTTTAGTAATAAATAAATAAATTTCGTATTGCGACTAGTTTGGGGTTACCCGATGCCAACCGGTTATATTCTAACAACAACAAGAATAATAATTCCTGATGATCGACTAGTAGAAATCAGTCCTATAATGTAGATCGTCTGCATTTTCTAAACATTTCTCTTTTCTGTTGTTGTTGTTGTTGTTGTTGTTGTTGTTGTTGTTGTTGTTGTTGTTGTTGTTGCTGCTGTTTTTTTTTAGCGTAGAATAAGATAATAAGATAGAAGTGCAATTGGGGCCCGGCTTAAATGAATAAAAACATGTATAAAAAAGCATTTACAAAGAAGTACCCAGACACGGACAACTATTTTGTGGTGCAAGGCAAGACTAACCTGCAAGACAAAGAAGGTAAAACAGCTTCATTTCCACCCAGTATCTCTGACTGACTCTCGACGGTCGTGTTCCTCCTTTTAATAGCCGTCAGAGTCCCAGAAATCCACCTCTTATCACATGGCGTTTTCTTAATCAGCAAAATACAAATAAATAAGAAGCAGATTAGAATAGAAAGGAGTGGTGCGACATTTCTCTCATAAGGAAAGAAAAATAATGAGAGAAATAAAATACGAATTTTGTTCAACGACATATGATCTGGTCAATATACTGGCACAAATATACACATAATAAAAATTATATCTATTTTTTTAAATCACAGATATTTCAAGCAAATCCAGAATAGGCCAGTCGTGTTTCAAGATATCGGTAGGTATTGCTCCATATTTACACCACGTTAAAATTCAACGTGTAAGAAATCTTTGCTTATCATGATTGCTGATATGATCCCTGACAAGCTGAAGTTTCTGTCAGTCTAATTGTTCCTTAATGTGAGTGTCATGGACAAGTTCTCTCTAGAACTGCTACTACTCGTCTCTCTTATTTTGTGTCTTGATTATGATATTCTGCCAAGATCTTTCTGTTGATTATTTTTTAGTTAACTGTTCGTCGTTACTGTCTCTCTTTCGTACTTCGTCCTCATCATTGCCCATCTTTCCATTCCTTCATGTACTGTGTATTGTCTTATTATTTTTTAAAAGCTTACATTAAGTTATTTTGCCCTATATATAAAGTACATGTACATATTTATTGTTATTCGACTAAATGAGAATATGGTTTTCGACTATATAAAGGAACTATAACACGAATTCATAGAATAAAGAATAAGGCTTTGCGCTCAGTCTCACCATAAACACAAACGCAGAGTGCGGCTTATCTCTGCCGTCATGTTGCGCGTGACAAGTTTTATTTTATTTTCTTTTGCCCTTTGTTTCCTTTTATTCTAGTGGCAAGTGGAACTGCCACGATGTATTACACTTACAATCATTATGCACATGAACAGATTGAAGTACTGTTATACATTTCTTGCTCCTAGGACGCCATTAATAACAGAGGCGCACGACGTCAGCAAGGAACCGGCCGATGAAAGCCTCACTGAGACAGAGATTGTGGTAAATGTCTTAGAGGTAATCAAAATGACAGTACTTTGTTTGATCAGGGCTGTGGCCATGATCTGTTTACCACGAGAGATACACAAATAACCAGTCGACAGTCTTGATGTCAGTCTACTCATTGTTGCAAAGATGCATTCAGTCCTTTTCAGCCTGCAAGCGACCTCATCCTTTCGAAAACGGAATAAATATTTTCTGCTTCATCTACTAGAAACTTTAGAGCCCCATGGTTTGTGTTGTACCCTTGGCCTCACTGTAACACAACTGATTACAAAACATTGTTTTGTGTGCATGCAAGCAGCTCATGTTGGTAGAAAAGCTCATCAGGTGTTTATTTAGACAGATTTCCACAACTGAGAGAAAGAAATATTCAGCTGAAGTCTTCTGCACATGATGCTGCTGTCGGTGACAAGATGGAAAGATAATCAGGGATTTCAGTTAATGGTCGAATTTCCACCCTGTATCAATGTCAACAGCATCAACATCAAGTCTCATGAATGAAATGACAAGCCTTGTATTCCTGCTTCGTTTGGCGCTTCCTCTTTGTGGCCCTAATATCCTGTAGACGTCCATGATTTTGCTGTGGAAGTAATACGGCTTGTCTCCTCTTGTCCTGGAGTGGTAGATCTAAGCTCACGCGCAAGGACGAAAGAGCGTGAATGACGTCAGTCTTTCTGAACGCATGATGTAAAAAAGATGTGTGACGCGGAGAGAACGGTTGGCCGGTCGTGAGAAGGATGTTGGTGAGCAGACGGTAAACGAAAAAATACAGGAGGAACTGTGAGGAATGTTTGGTGTGTCCCCAGAAACCACGATTTGCAGTAAGTTTCATTAGATCTTTTGAGATGAAGGATTCGTTTGTCCCCAGAGACGACGATTCATGGCAAGTGTCGTCATAACGTTGAGAGAGTAAGCGCGAGAGGACTGAATGCTGAACGTTTGAATCGTGAGGGAAGAGTATCGAGTTCTGACTGCTCTGAGTGAACGGAGGATTGATATACTGATATAGACATGTTTCAAGATAAGTTTGAGATCGTAGTTAGGACTTTTTATATGTAATTTTATTTTGTTTAGTAAAAGCAGGCAGATCTGTTCAGCCAAGACATTTTTTTATTTGTGTGGAAGAACACGTATTTGTCTGACCCCGTGAGTGTGTTTAGAAGAAAGTGAGCAAGAGTAGTAGGGATGCAAACTTTGTTTGTTTGTTTGTTTGTTCTGGGACACAACTCCATTTATGTCATAGCGATGTATTCATCTTCAAACTCTAAACATTCGTAAAAAATCTAATGACTAGTGCCACCAACTATTTTCCAAAATCTTGGTGTGGTAAAAATATATAATAAACAATAAACAGAAATAAACACAATAAACAGAAAGAAGTTAAAACTATGACGTCACCTTTGTACTTACACATGGTCTGAGGCCTTGACAACGTCAGCATTCCCATGTACAACCTAAAATCTGGGTGGTTGTATTTCAGCCTGATGGCTTTATTCGCACAGTTTCTCATAAATGGATCTGTTATCATATATTAAAAGCTCAGAATGTTCGGTGGCGAAATGAAACACAATGAAACTTTAAGGTACTTCGAACAATGTTCCAGAGAACGACAGAACTTTATAGACCTGAAGATCCGGATTCTCCGCGCCTCGTACAACAGTTAGATGTCAACTGTTTGTCATGTGCCGTCTACAATTTTTTTCCCCTTAATTTAAATAAACTTAAACTTATTACACATAAGTCTAGTTCGCGATACTTGCTACATCAAGCTGACCATGATCAAACTGAAGTTATGTAAAACAATTTAAGTGCATTGTCTCCGGCATCAACTGACGTACTCTCACTTTCTCTCCCATTTACTCCTTGTCAAATCATCCGATCACTGATTATGCACAACAAATCAACCAACAAACAACCTCCTGTGTATGCCACTGAATTTATTTGCAGACACAAACGTGTGTAGAAGTTTCAGTATTCACTTTAAAGTCTTAATGTTAGTTTTACTTTCATTTTATTTTTCGTTTTGTCCTCGTTTCTGTTTATTGTAGTGGCGAATTATTGGTATAGGTGAACACAGTAACTGCTTAAATGCAGTTTTACAAAATCAGCTTTATTTGTGTGCCTTGCTGTGGGTCTGACTATAGTATTCCTACGTGGCTGTTTACATGATCTGTTTATAAAGAATAGGTTCAGGTGAGGGCAATAATTTATAAAGAATCCAAGAGAACTACCATGTAGTAAAGATAATCAAGTTGGAAAGATTTTCTTACAGTTCACTGTTAGAGCCTATAAGATGCTGGAAGGAATGGACAATAAAAGGAACAAATGAGAATCTGAAATTAGGCCGGCAGTTTTGGTTTTGGACAAGTTTGGCTAAATCATGGAGTGGAATGTAGCAGCATTATTAAATGTTTTGAGCAAAGGATCAGTGATTGTGACAGGCAAGAATGGAATTATATCACCAATAGCAGCGACAGATTTAGTTTTTAAAGTCAGTTAAGTGTTAAGTGCGAGCCACACATGCAAATGTGTTTTAATTTAGATGTTAATGGCTTTACTTGAGATGCACTGGTGCGACTTCGGTTTGCAAGTTTAAGCACCATCTTTCATGCTCTTAGATATTCTGACAATAATATAAGTATGACGTGACCTATATGACATATCAATGACAAAAATGAACTTCATTTGATATGTAATTTTAATGTCGGATGCATCTACAAAATTTTCCCTACCAAAAAACTATTACAGTAGACTCAATAGCTTCATACTGTTAATGTTGATGCTAACAGATGTTGCGTAACGCAGTCGGGCTTCGCGGGACTTGCTCTCTCGCGGACACACAGACGGACTTCCACGCGCCCGACGCGAGCAACGAAGCCAATCACTCCTCAGTGGACACAAAACACTCACACAAAAGGACAATGCAACACGTAAGTTTATTGGCGGTCACAAAGTACGACCCACCAACTCGACAGAAAAGGAAATCAAATTACATCAAATTACGTCAAAGTACCAAGTAAAGCGAACAGGAGGAGAGCCCCACCACTGATAAGAAAACATTACCTAACATACACAAACATTTAGATACGCCCCCCCCAAACAAACTAACGGTGTACGCCCGGTCCGGCGCGAAAACTGAGTGTTCACTATAATAACAAAGGTTATCCGCCTCCCAGGCCACTGCCTGACGCAATGCGAAGCTGACGCCACCACGTCCTGTGACGTCACACCCTCGCCTATTGCCCTGCAGCTCGGCGATCAAACAGTCCGTCCTCACGACGACTTGAATTTCGGCGCCTCCACCGACAATTCCACACAGGTTTGGCCGCTCTCTGGTGGTCGACAGCACTCCGTCCTCAATACGATGACTGAAGGCAGTCTGTCCACACTTCGACAGTTAATTTCACCCCGGCTACCTTGTGAGCCTGTAGAAAGCAATGCACATGAACAACACAATCTTCGGCCATTGCACATATTCTCACGAAGCTGGCCTCTCAGCGTGTCTCTCGTAACATTTCGTTAACAGCGTCGTCTGCTACGAAAGACGCAAAACCCTATCTACACAGAGAAAACTCCCTAATACAATCTTGATCGCTAATCACATGTCATTACAATACAAATAGAAATCCCCCTTGATATAAACTCAGTACATAAGTCTTCCCACATAGCATACATCTATATAGAGCCTCAGTAGCTCACGCACCCAGCATACCTGCGCACTGGTCAGCTAGTCAATGGCCTGCAAAAAGGCGACAGGAAAAGTTTAATTACTCACCCAGTTCGGCTCGTGATGCGTTGATTCTGTCACACGCAGAAAACGCAGGAGAAAAGTGACTGCTGTCCCACGCGCTACATCAAGGAATGCACCACGGTCAGTCCCGAGCACAACAGCGTCTCCCTGTATTGAAGTACTTCTTTCTCTGCCGATCCGATCCCGGGCCTTCAATATATAGTCCCGGTCTACCCCCGGGGCTTTCGCTCTTCCTACGCAATGGGGCCCCCGCCCCCATGTCTGACGTCTAGGCCGCAGAGACGGACCATGTCAAGTTAACGGAACAACTGAAGTAATTTTAAAGAATGGGAACTATAGCAACGGCATTCATATAAGTGTTTTAGATAAAATATCAGTTTATATTTATGTATATGAACTTTATTATTCATTGAAGTTTTATTCTAAATCCGGAAACTAGTCTCAATAACCATGGAAATGTCTTCATTTTTCCAGTTCTGCTATTGCGTGTGGTGTTTAGCCCGACCTGGGGCATTCACATTCTTCATAATTTTCCCGAAGGTCGTCAGGACACGACACCTCTTCCCAAGTCACCTCTGGATTGTCCCAGTGAAGCGCCTCGATCTGACCAACCTGGTCCTGCAGGTCAAAGTGGACCTCGTATCCATGGGTGTTCACATGACCTGTTTATGAAGAATAGTTTCAGGCGAGACCAATACCAAAGGATCCAAGAGAATTACCGTATGGTAACAGTCGATTGTAAATGAAAATGAAAGTCCCCCATGTCTAAAAAATCTCTCTCTCACACACACACACGAGAGAAAGAGAGGGGAGAAGAGAGACTTCGCAAACACAAAACAACCAAGACTTTAAAGCTCCTAGACTTTGTTTCGTCCTGGACTCGTCTCTTCCTACCATGAACTGCCACGATGTATTACACTTATAGTCATAATGCACACAAACAGACTGAAGTACTGTTATACATTACCTGTTCCTGGGGAGCCATTAATACCACACCACTCCTCGTTGCCGTTAATAGGGCAGGCGTTGGTCACCATGAACTTGACAGGGTTGTGGTTTGGAGGTGCGTTGCCCTTACCAGGCACAAAACCACCTACAACCAAACGGTTGACCTTCAAATCTAGGTACACTTAAAACATTATGTACATTTAAAATTATACTTTGTTTAGAAACAGAGTAAAATCATAATTATCTTATGGTTGTTTCAAAACTATATTTCAGTTTTCGTACATTTGACATTTGAATATAAATCACTTTAGAGCTGGTAGTACAGTAATCTATAAAGAATAGCAGTTAACGAGTAGTACGTGTTACAGTCATGTGTATAAATCTCTTCACATTCAGAAGAGCAACTTTTAGTCCGCATTTTCAAAGCTGAGTTTGTAGGAGGCACTTAAAAAATCAAAGAATCCGACAGATGGAAAGAGTTACCTAAATCAACCACAGAAACTACGGAGTAAAATAAAGGATTAGAAACAGAAAGAATGTGTTGAAAAAAGACGGAACGATGTCTGTGGTCTACAACTGTTTGTCTCACCTGTCGGGGTCAGCCTGACACAGCGTCCACAACTTCTTCCGCACCAAAGACTGCTACCACCGAGGTCGAAGTATCTTTCTGATGCAGCTACCACGTGTTTCTGGACATTCCAGGGAAAAGGTATGTCTGTTCCAGGTACTCCACAGCCACAGGCACCTTTGTGGCCGTCAACATAGCGCGTGGTGCTGGCGCACGCCTTGCCGTTGAAGCGTCTGACGCCGCGTGAGTCTGGCTGACACAACTGTGCCGCCTCCAACACCGGAACTGTCGACATTTAATGGGAATACTCCAGCATAAGTCAATTCATCGTTGAACAAGAAACAAGAATAATACATGGAACACCTTTGTTATCTTAACTGTGAATCAGTATCTCTGTATTAACTCAAAAACAAAAGTACAGATTGACAGTGTCAAAGATTTGTTTCAGATGGTGGGTTGATGATTGGAAGCGCAACGACTGCTGTTACCAGCCTTCCTACTGGCTGTTCTCTGCCCAATCGAACTGTTTTGTGCTATTTAAAATATTTTAAGAAACATTTTAAAGAAAAATTAACACCGTGAAAGGGGTCCTTGACTACTTCCGTGACAGGCCCATTTCTCTAAAGTTTCTTTTATTAAGTTTCTGACTGTTCCTGAATCTTTAGTCAAAATTATCATTACACGGTACTCTATCAAAGAAAACCAGTTTTAATCCCTATGATTTCAAGCATTATTAACCTCTCAAGTATTCCTTTCTTATACCAAAAAGTTCTTGTGCTTCACTAACTACACAAGCACGTGGCTGACCACAATGTAGTAATGGAGACTTTTGAATCTGCGCTCATTTCACTGAGACTGCAATGCTTCATGTACTCAGTGACTGTTGTCCGCCTGCCACATGGATCGCATTTCAGTGCTGTCTATGTCTGACTTGTTGGCAAGACAATTCTTGTCTATTGGTGCCATGTGACCTTCAGCCTCGTTGGCACCGTCATGAAATGACTCGCCTGACAGACCGCAACCAGTCCTGATTATTAGAGGCGCCTTATCCACTGCAGTCATTCCTTCATTCCTTCGACTTCTGTTTTGGGGCTTATTTGGTTCACCATGTTCTTCTCACTCCTGGGCCCTGTCATTAGGGAGCTATGGACCCAATGGACCACATGCACGTTGATGACACACAGCTCCCACAATCAAGCGAACTGTAAACTATTAAAACATAATAACAAAAAAGCAAACAAAGTTGGAATAGCTAATATGCACAGATGTGTACAAAACAAACATGTACAAAGAAGGACTTAGAGATGGACAACTGTTTGTCGAGGGCAAGACTAACCTGCAAGGTAAAGAAGGTAAAACAACTTCATTTCCACCCAGTATCTCTGACTGATTCTACTGTAGTCTTCTTTCAACATCTGTAATAGTCCCACAAATCTGCCTCTTATCACCAAGCGTTTTTAATGAGCAAAATCTATTTTTAAAAATCAGATTACAATAGAAAGGAGTGGTGTAATTCCTATCCTAAAGGAAAGAAAAATAATAAGGGAAGTAAAACACGAGTTTAGTTCAAAGACATGTGATCTGGTAAACCTTATTTATTTAACCAAATAATTTATTTGTCAACTAATTGATTAAATTACAGATTTATAAGTCGTAGAAGAAACAATTACTATCTTTTTAAGCTCTTTATTACGAGAGGTTCTACTATATTAATCGGTAAATTTACTCTCAGAAGAAAATTATAGTTCATAGACTGACACTTACAAATTAAGGCATTTATTATATGTTCTGCCAGTTAAAACGACCAGATCGTTTATGAATTGAAGCCTCACCATATCCTCTTTTTAACAATAGTAACAAATGTTGCAGCAATGAAAAAAAAAGAAAATCTCAGTCCAGTTCAAACAATGAGAGTGTGAAACTCCATCTTCATGATGGTTAACGCAGTAGTATCAAATTTTGGAGGAACCAATGGGTCTCTTGCAGCATGACAATGCTTGACAAGTATCTTCTCTGAAAT
The DNA here is from genome assembly GCA_004794325.1 of Pomacea maculata. Taxonomy (NCBI): domain Eukaryota; kingdom Metazoa; phylum Mollusca; class Gastropoda; order Architaenioglossa; family Ampullariidae; genus Pomacea; species Pomacea maculata. Next base: position 10,761 of record SRHC01002997.1, read on the forward strand.
TACCGACTGCTTGCTTTGTGCAAGAAAGATCAAGATTAGTAGAGATGCACTTGATTTTGCCCTGGAAATAAAACAGCTTATCACCTGATCACTAAAGCTTCAGGTGTTGTTTGAGACTATTCAGAAAGAAGCCCCTCTTGCCACATAGATGGACAGTAAGGACAAGAGCTATGGAATCTCTGATAAAGAACTGAAATTTTGTAGGAAACACTAAAGGTGATCTCCGAAGGTAGCGACGAATATGCTAGAAGGGTTTCTGGCTTCCTGGCACTAAAGCTGCAGTTCTAGACATTTCTCGGTCTTTGACTGACACGGACTGTGTTTGCTGTAACCCACGAATTATCAACAGCACTACAGAAACAATAAACATCGTTCAAGGACTCGTTTGTTACAGTTAGTGTGTGCATATAAACCTTGAAGAAAATGTTTTCCGGTGAATATTGCGTTTAAGCCAAAGCAAGCACCCTGTTATACCACCAACAGCAGCGACAGATTTCGTTGTTAAAGTCAGTTAAGTGCGCGCCACACATGCAAATGTGTTTTAATTTAGATGTTAATGGCTTTACTTGAGATGCACTGGTGCGACTTCGGTTTGCAACTTTAAGCATCATCTTTAATGCTCTTAGATATTCTGACAATAATATAAGTATGACATGACCTATATGACATATCAATGACAAAAAGGAATTTCATTTGATATTGTGATTTTAATGTCGGATACATCTACAAAATTTTCCCTACCAAAAAAATATATTACAGGAGACTCAATAGCTTCATACTGTTAATGCTGATGCTAACAGAAAATGGGATAATATTTTGTAGTCTTTTTAATATTTTGTATTTGGTGACAAAAAATACTATGCTACGCTAAAACATATTCTTCATCCACAAATGTGTGCAGCATGGAGTTTGCCTCCCCCCTCCCAAAGCCAAACATCTTTCTGCGACAAACTATTCTGAAATGGTGAAATATTGTGTGTGGTGCACTCACGGAAAGATGAGTATACTTCTCAGAGTGAACTTTGCCTGTTATTCCTCCCACACCAAGTACAGCTAAGCTGCGGTTGGTTATCTAAGCCTTAAAATGGAAGTAAACATTAATGTGTTTTGTGCAGCGAGTCCTGTCCTTTGATTAAAGTCTTGTTCTCACTTTACTGTTTCTCTTCCCTTCGCTCGTTATGAGTGCAATCAAAGAACCAAGAACCTCAAGTGCGCAGCAGCAAGTACAAACAGAAAAGTCTGTAGACAATTCAAAACTCACGTTCACATTCTTTTAATTCATGTCTGCAAATTTTTTTGATTATTCTAAAGTTTCCGTTTTATTTGAAATTTTTGAATTTCTCACAGTGTGAAGCGTTAGAAATTAATATCTGCAATAGTTTTACGACCTTATACAATTTATTTTCAACCAGAACCGTGACTACACTCGCACTGCGGCCAGTTTGACTGCAGGTCGCCAGGACACGACACCTCTTCCCACGTCACTTCCGGATTGTCCCAGCCAATGGCGGCGACTTGCCCATACTGGTTCTGCAGGTCGAAGTGGACCTCATAGCCATGACTGTTCACTTGGTCTGTTAAGAAAAAATATTTTTGCATATTTGCAGAACGGTGGCTCAAGCAGAACATCATGGCTTGGATCAACTCATCTCAAGTACATGCTCCCTTATTCTTCATAACTAAGAATGCTCCCATCTCCCACGCCCAACACACACACACACACACACACACACACATATTCTAAGTTTTCGTGATAAATAGATTTTAGAAAATTGTGAATGTTGTCGAAGTAATTTTTCTGAGTGACTGACTAACTTGGGCTGTTTAATGAACTGCCATCGTGAGATGTAATTAGAACACACATCATCAGATAAAAGAACAGTAATACATTACTTGTTCCTGGTTTTCCATTAATACCACACCACTCCTGGTTGCCGTTAATAGGGCAGACGTTGGTCACCATGAACGTGACAGGGTTCTGGTTTGGCGGGGCGTTGCCCTCACCGGGCACAAAACCACCTGTTGAATAACAATACAGCTGATATCAGTCCACTTACTGAGTGCATCAGTTCCTGATGTCCCTAGAGCAATTACAGGATTATTAACAAAAGGCATGTGACAACAACTACTACAGTGAAGAACAATGGTGCCATCTCAAAGTCTCACCTGTCGGGGTCAGTCTGACACATCTTCCGCACTTCCTCCCACACCACAAACTGCTGCCGCCGTCATCAAAGTATCTTTCGGACGGGGCTGTCACGTAACTCCGAAGATTCCAGTCAAAGGGTGTGTCTGAACCAGTTCCACAGCCACAGGCTCCTTTGTGGCCGTCAACATAGCGCGTGGTGCTGGCGCACGGTCTCCCGTTGAAGCGTCTGACGCCGCTGCCATCTGGCTGACACAACTGTGCCGCCTCCAGAAGCGGGACTGTCAGAATTGCATACAACAGCTGGTGCAGATAAACATAATTTAAACAATAAACAAACATATCGTAAACCGCCTTTAGACATTTCCGAGTATGTGAAAATAGAATCAATGCAAGTTAAAATCAGCAGAAGTCAGTCACATGAGGTTCCAAACATCAACATTAGTCTGCAGGGTGACAGTAATAAATCTCTCTCCTGACACAGATTTATGGTAAAACTGGTCATGCAGGACATAAAATATAATCCAACATTTCACGCGTGTCACTAGCCGGAACATTTGTACATTTGTAATGCCCAGTACAAGAAAAAAAGAAAAGCTCCGAAGTAGAGAAAGAAACAAATACTTTCAGTTCACATTTGAAGAACTCAAAAAGTTATGCTGAGCACAGTGCCACTAAAGGTCGTTCGCAAATAGATGTAAAATAAATAAAACTGTAAGTGATAAGAATATTTTTAAATGGTTATTTCTAAATGAGCAAATATTTCGATTTCTTTGTGTGAATGCTGCATTAACAACAAGAATCAGAAATGCGAAAAATGAAGAAACACTTCTTTGGGGCAAGGCGAAAACTAACCTGAAAGGAAGAGTAAAAACAGTTTCATTTTTCCAGGTGTCTCTGAGTGACTGTCTAATGCCTCGCTTTTATATCATTATTATACCGCTTCTCCCACCAAAAAAAAAAAAAAAAAAAAACACACAAAAGGAAAAAAACCTTTTTCTTATCAGACAGCCTAAGAGTACAATAGATTGGATAAAAAAGCAAGCTCTATGGACAGGAAAGTTGTGGTGTGATACTCCTATTGTCCTGGATAAAGTAAAACGATAAGAAAAATACAATACGAGACTACAGGTGAGCAACTTCGATGGCTTCACTCTCGCAGCTAACAGAAATTTGCAATTGTGGAATTTTCGTTGAAACCTCAGATTTCCTCAGCAGTAATAATAAAGACGACAAAGCTTTATTGTCTTTTGTAAAATGTTCCTCATCACCGCAGACTTTCTGTACCTGACAGGTCCAGTGATGTTCTTTGCGCTTGAGTCTGGCTTTTTGTGGACAGGCCTTGCGTCCGTTTAAACTTTTCAACTGTATCTGTGCTTCACTGGGTTCAACCAAAATTAAATTTTTATTGTAGACTAGCTCGTGCTGAGCTGCTTCATCCGATGAGCTCGAACAGTTTCAGGATGAATTTAAATAAAATAACTCCGTCTTATATGGCACTAAAAAGACCAGTTTCAAACCTTCAACATGCTGTAACTTTAATGGCTTCAACATTTGATTTAAACAGCATCGTAACATGAGGAAGGGGAGTAGAGAGAGAAGGGGGACTAGCACTAGTGCTCCGCTGCCTGAAGGCAAAAAGAAAAACAGTCTGACCCAGCACACATACATTTGACCCTTGTGCTACTCTTATGACTTATTTGCTCTATCTGTACTACCACTTGGACAGTGGTCCAGATCAGCAGACATGAAATAAGATAAATATTCACTTATATATATATTCACGAAAATCACTCATGCCTTCAGCGAATTTTCTATTTCAGTTACAAGTATTTCGGATGCAAGCCATGTCCAAAGAAGATGTTTAATTGAAAGTTGATCAAAATTAAACTCAGAAGATGACCATAAGAGCCACTTCAAGCGATTTACAAACTATCAGTGGTCATTGACACACTGAACCACTCACAGATGGACCACGCTGGCTTTGGCAAGGACAATCGGTTTAGACGAGCATGCCAGACTCGGAGAAATTACTGAATATCTTTTGTGCTTCTTAGGAAGCTGGCCAAACTGTGACTGAAAGCTCGACAACGACAATTTTCAAGCATCATTCTGACCAGCATCTGCTACTGAATCTTTCTCCTCCATCCAGTCCCAGTTACTGATTATGAAAAGGGTTAACCAGCTCATGATCTCAATGGTGCTTATTGGCCTAAAGAAAGTGTATACAAATTATTTTAAACACAAACCACGTGACCTTTAGTGACACCAGCCCCTACAAAGACAGAGTGAACAGGTTTCATGTGAAAATTCCTGAATGTTTTCATCTGTTTGTGTATTACTGTTTGAATGAAATTATTCGAGCTTCCCTGCATAACACTTGCAGACTGTAGACATTTTTTTCAAAGTGTAATTTAGTTTAATTAGTTTAATTTAAGGTTAATATAGGACCAGGTGTGTACCTGACACGAACAGTTGTTTTTCACAACCTTTGGATGCACTCGCACTTCCTCTCGTACGCCACATCATCGTGTTTTCTCTCTATCACTAATTATGATAGATTGCAACAAACAGCCTCAAATGTACACCAACGGAATTTATTTCATACAAAATACATTGCTGCTCGAAATTTCTGACATTTAACGAAGCAACCGCTTTAAATTTAAAGAATGGGAACTGTAACAACGGCATTCACATCGGTGTTTTATATCAGATAAAATATCAGTTTATATTTATGTATATGAACATTATCTACTGCATTTTTGTTTAATATGTGCAAATTATTCGCATGGTTATGCAAAGTAACCATGGAGATGCATTCTGCTTTCAACTTCTGCTGTCGCTGTGTCGTGTTTAACCCGAACTGTGGCTACACTCGCACTGGCGCCACTCTGACTGCAAGTTGGCAGGACACGCGACTTCTTCCCACGTCACTTCCGGGTTGTCCCAGCCAAGGGATTCGACCTGGTGGACTTGGTCCTGAAGGTCGAAATGGACCTCGTATCCGTAGGTGTTCACATTATCTGTTTGTAGAGAAAAATGACAATCGTTAAGCGAATATTAAGAACAGAGAATTGAATCCTTAAATGTCACAAGCCTCAGGTACACATTGTCTTGTTCCTCATACCACCAGACTCTCAGTCTCCATTGCTCACATATCACACACCCTCTACAACCGACACACTACAAACCACAGCCTGAATATCTCTCTCTCTCTCTTCCTCCCCTACCATCTCTCTTTCTCAGAAACATGCATAATACCAATAATAATAATGAAGATTATACGAAATATTATCTGGAATAATTAATGCAACGATAACAAAGCATATGTGAGTACATAAATTACAGCAAAAGGCTATTACTTGTTCCTGGTCTTCCATTAATACCACACCACTCCTGGTTGCCGTTAATAGGACAGACGTTAGTCACCATGAAGACGATGGGGTTGTGGTTTGGCGGTGCCCTGCCCTTGCCGGGAACAAAGCCACCTGTACAATGACACCCACCTTCATGATTGGTCTAAACATCAAGGTTAATTTTAAACACAGTTTAATGTTACAAAAGTCTTTGTTTAAACAAAATGGTGCACCATCTTCCATCTTCATCGGTTGGTATTTTCAACCATACATACTTTTACAAATCGTTTATTAAAATGTATGTGTCAAAAGAATGACAAGCGAGTCAGAAACCAAAGATCAAGTATCAAGGATGAGTTCACAAAAACTTCTGTGGCTTTTAAACTGCCGATAACACAGCCCTCAGTCCATCACAGACCAGAGAGCAAACTAGACAACTCGAAGAAGAAATAAACACGAGAACGAGGAAAACAAAGGCTATGAGAGAGATGCTGGGATGTAGATGTTCTGAGATTTATGTCGTCTCACCTGTCGGGGTCAGTCTGACGCAGTGCCCGCATTTGTTTCCACACCACAGACTGCTGCCGCCGTTGTCGAAGTATCTTTCTGATGGAGCTGTCACGTGTTGCTGGACATTCCAGGGGAAAGGTGTGTCTGTTCCAGTTTGTCCACAGCCACAGGCACCTTTGTGGCCGTCAACATAGCGCGTGGTGCTGGCGCACGCCTTGCCGTTGAAGCGTCTGACGCCGTGGGCGTCCTTCTGACACAGCTGCGCCGCCTCCAGCAGCGGGACTGTCAACATGGAATAAATGTATATGAACTCTATATGAACATAAATATAGTCCTTCATATACACAAAGAAGCTATTCGACTGCTTCTGTACAAGTCTTTGCACCCGCGGAGGAGGAAAAAAACCCACAAAAATTTCAACACCGACCAGGTCAGGTGGGTCAGATACCCAGGCGACATCTCACAAATGGCTACAACACTTCATTCGTAAAAAAGTATACAATGTGTAGAGTTTGAGTAGCGTCTGCCAACATCTTACTGACTGTTAAATCACACCACTAAATCCTCTAAAACGTATTCGCAAATAGCACGAGACTTCAATGCATTTGTGTACCTACAGCAATGGGAGGCTTGTTATAAGAGAAACAAGACACGGAAATGTAAATAATCTTGCCCGTACTAGCTGAGAGCTTAAGTTTGTACTTCCAGTGATATTTCAAGCACAGAGAATAGAAAGTATTTATACGATAAAGATACTCTTACGATTATTAGCTCCAAGGTACAAGCTCTTTTCATTTTTTGGGGGGGGAGGGGAGGTGAAAGATACATTAACAACGACTGTCCCTTATGATTGTATGGTATTCTGATAACTTTTATCAATAAAGCCTCTTCAGCTGCGTAGAAATTCCTTCCATAGTGTTCCTCTTCAGCTTGTCCTTGCATCAGCAAAAACCCAGATATATCTCAGAATATTTCAGAATGAATCAAACCTCAAGTCCACTCAGGGACTAGCTGACACGTGTTTGGCAGGAGTCATCTTGAAATACACACAAAGACCTGGACAATTCTTTTGTAATAGGAAAAACTAACCTGCAAGGCATATAATGAAAAACAACTTCATTTCCCCTGGGTGTCTCAGGCTGGTTCTAAAGTTAAAATTCTTCTTTTTATATCATTGGAGTCTCCAGAATACCTACTTCTTATCAGACGACCATAAAAATTATTTCTGAAGCTGATTAAAAATACACAAAACTAAGGGTTAATGGAAAAGAGAGGATCAGTGGGATACTCACGTCCAAGAAAAAAAGGGAAACTCAAGATATCAGAAATAGGACAGTAGGCTGACGACAGGCGATCGTGTTCCCTAAAAACTCCCACAGTCCTTCTCCCCACCCCTGACCTCATCCATATTTATGAACTGTGATCCCATATCTTCCAGGTAATAAAGGGAAAGACGTTGTAGCTGGGCTGACTTTGTAAAAATGGACCTGAACACCATAGATCAATGTACTAGACACTTTTTGGTTCTAGTTGGGTTCCTTGAAGAGAGGAAAAGGAAATTCTTCCACCACTTTTACCTGCCAAATTTACACAAAATTCATGTCTTACTTGTTTCGATTGAAATTAAAATAATTCTTTGTCAGCCGCTTAGACTAGTTTGTAGTCATCAGCTTCATTCGTCTTAGTCTAACTGTGACACGTGTAAAACTCGGTGCAAGATACTATTTCCAAAGCTTGGATGTCGATAAATAAGTCCCTTTTATTCTCTAGATACATACTTACAAACTTTAGCATGGGCAGAAAGAGATCAGCATCGTGTATACATACGCCTAATTAACCTATCGCCCAAAATCTCCCATTTGTTGAAGGCGGGACAATGTAAACGTATCCATGTACAAACCTAAAGTCATATTGTTCTTGACATTTTCCTGAGAATACTGCTGAGTGTAAGCGTGTATCTCGAATCCTCACAAAAACATGTGCACCCCCGCTAGACCTTTAAACTTTAAGCTCCCCAGAATCCATTTACTCAGTATGTGGGGTCATCAGACATAACACCTCAGTGGTAGAGTGGACAAAACTCCAGCCCCCCTGACCCCCGACCCTACGCGCTGGGGTCAACAACCTAAAGACTCCAGATAGCGGACTTGTCGACCCTCAAGGACTAGGGAATTTGAAACACAACCTCCCCTACTCCCTAGCTCTGTCGAACATGAAAAAAGAATTCAATGTTGAACGCAGAATGTAAGCTAAAAATAAAACCACAAGACATATTAACAACACAACCTGTATCAGGTATATGTCAACATGTTGCCATTAACCTGTCCCAGTTGGATCAAGTTTTCTGTGACTGGTTGCTTGGTTTATTGAGTAGGAAAGTGCTTCAATCTTGTGCCGATGGCGGGGGGAGGGGAGGAGGAGAGGGATGGAGAGGAAACTGGAATAGCCGTAAAAAAAACCCGGCGCCCAGTCCAGTTTGCTGTGACATAAAATGTTAAACTTGTTAAGAATGATGATTTTAGTGAAACTAGTGATGTGTTACATACAAGCTCTGAAGCATGTTTGTAATCTTCCAACACGACAAAATAAGTGTGTTTATAGTCAACTTGGCCGAGTTGCCCAAAAGTTGATTTAAAAAATCTTTTTAAATGTAATTCTGTTTCCTGTCTGAGGGTAATGTCTCTTCGGACATACAAAAAATATCTTTGTTCACACACTCTCTCTCTCTCTCACCCACTGATTAACTCCTTCTCTGATTAACCAATAAACAGCCTCATATATGCAGAAACTGAATTTATTTGTACACGAAAGTAAGAGAGATATAACACAGCACACTTCTTTCTTTTTTTCAGTGGCAAAGATCTTAACTTGTACATGAGCTGTCTTCGACATTAACATCAACGATTTACATGTAGCCTACTCGACTTTCTCGTCTGTTCGATCTTTACTGTCTTCAATGAAAATATTTGCACGGCTGTGCACAGCAATTGCATGCTGGAGATGTATTTTAAATAGTGTAATGTAGTTGACCGATCCTCTGACATGACCAGTTGCTTTTAACCTGAACTGCGACTGCACTCGCACTGGAGCCACAGCGACTTATAGTTGCTAGGGCACGTGACCTCTTCCCACGTCACTTCCGGGTTATTCCAGTAAATTTTGTCGATCTGACCAGCCTGGTTCTGCAAGTCGAAGTGAACTTCGTATCCGTATGTGTTCACGCTTTCTGTTAGAAAGATACTTGCGGTGAGACAGAAAGAAATGGCAACAGAGGGATAAAGAGTTGGAGCCGTATTTTATACTAAAGCTCGGGGCTAGACGGACGAATATCAGACTTCTGACCACGTTTGGCTAAGTTTGTGCATGATAATTTATATAAATGTTTGAAGGTTTTGTAAAACTTTGCCATCTTTGTCAAATGGCATTGAGTATTCAAGATTTGGTAAAATTTAGAGAGACTATCTTGTCGTGAATCCGCGTCTTCGTCCTCATAAAAAAAGATGTAGAAAAAAGGAGGGAATGGAGAAAGAAAGAAAAGAAGAGACAAAGAAAAGGGCAGAGTAACAAAAAATGAAGAATAGAAAAAAAACATTTAAAAAGATGAGCAAAAGGAAATAAAGAGAACAAAAGTAAAAAAAAATCAGAAGGAAAAACGAAAAGAAAGGCAAAAAATCAACAACAAAAAGACAAAAAAACTTTACTTGTTCCTGGTTTGCCCTGAATGCCGCACCACTTCTCATTACCGATGATGGGGCAGGCATTAGTCACCATGAAAACGATTGAGTTATTGTTAGGAGGGGCGTCTCCCTCACCGGGTACAAAACCACCTTCGTAACAGCAAAGATATAATAGGTATAATGTACAATAAACAACAATAAAATAAGCAATGAAAAGGTACAAGAAAGAAAAAAACGCCTTTGTACGCCGTCATGTACAACACACTCAGTTTCCCTTCTTCATGCAGTTTAGACAGTAATCCACTCACACCACAGCACAGCACAACACAACGCAACACAACACAGCAATACAGGCGTGCAAGTGCAGAGGACAAATAAAAAGGTGGGGAAAGAGGATTAAAAGAAAAGAGAAAGAAAGAGACATGATAGACAATGTATACGACGTGATTTACCATGTTTGTGTCCATACAACAGAGTGTTTTTTAAGGGGTGAAGAGAGAGAGAGAGGGGCGAAATACAGAGAGAGAGAGAAAGAAAAATGCAAAGTGATGGAGTGAAGAAAAAAAGCGCCAAGCCCTCCATCGGTGACAACTCTTGTGTCCTGCCATTAGCCTCGTCTCACCTGTCGGAGTCAGTTTCACACATTTTCCGCAGTTGCGTCCACACCACAGACTTCTGCCGCCGTTGTCAAAGTACCTCTCTGACGGTGCTGTCAGAAACTGCTGCATGTTCCAGGTGAAGGGGGTGTCAGTGTTGGGGGGTCCACAGCCACAGGCACCACGGTGGCCGTCAACATATCGCGTGGTGCTGGCGCACACCTTGCCGTTGTAGCGTCTGACGCCGTAGACGTCCTTCTGACACAACTGCGCCGCCTCCAGCAGCGGGACTGTCGACATTGAATGATGTTAACATTTCCTTTAACCGCTGACAAAAGCATAGAGTTACGACGGCTGTTGTTCTGCCTCACGTGATTCATAAACTGCTACACCAACTTGGATTAACTCATGGATAATGCTAATAGTATTATAGTCAAACCTCTTAATTAAGACCTTCCCTGTTGTGAACCTCTCTTAGTTACGACTTAAACATTTTTCATGGATGTATTTCGCTATTTAAAGGTAATCTCTATTACAACTACCTCCCTAACCCAACGTACGACCGACAGTTTTTATGCTCTATTACGATTTTTGTTTTTTGGGGGTTGTTTTTTTGTTTTTTGTTTTTTTGTTTTTTGTTTTTTTTTTTTTGTTTTTGTTTTAGCAAAATTCATGTTCAAAAGAAGTATGAAAATTTTTTAACTCCTCTGGTATTCATTTCGCCTAGGGGCCTGGTCGATTCGACTTTTGGTGTGGGAAAGATATGTGGTCTTACGTGGGACGATATGGACATGGTAGAGTAGATAGCCGGTGCGATATTGGGTGCTTTTTTTTTTTTTAATGACTAGCCCTTCCGGAATAATAAGCTTGATGAAACTGTTAACGATATCACACTTTTAAGATTTTAGAGAAGTCAACTCAGTTCTAATCTAGTACCATGCACAATGCTCTGTGTGTGTGTGTGCGCGCGCGCGCTTTATACATGCATCTCGACATGTGTGTGTGTGTGTGGTTATATATAGTACAATATAGACCTTTGTCTACATAGAATTTCTATCAGATGTACTGATTAAATTTCTGTTTTTGTTGTTGTTGTTTTCTTGTATTAAAGCTGAGTAAAAAAAAAAAGGGTAAATAATCGGAGAAGTTTGTGACACAGAGAATCATTAATTTCGAAAACAAATTATCAAACGACAACTACCTATCTATTTTTTTCGCACGAACATTCTTGATCTGTATATATGAATATATGTACGAACAGAATACAAACAATACATGAATATGTGTGGATCACAACTAACCTGCAAAACACAAAAACCAAACCAACTTCATTTCACTGTGCTGCTCAGACCATGTGTCTGTGGAGTCACAGAGGTCGACTTGTCGTCAAATGGTCCCACGAGCTGTGTGTGCGAGTGTGAGTGGTGCATTGTGGTGTGAGACCTTGGATTGGATGAGGGAGGAGGGATGGGTAATTTGCAGGTCTTGCTGCTGATCACCTTTTTCAAAAATATGAAAATATGTGGCTGCTCTACTCATTACAAAAATCTAGTGTAGTCTAATTTTTTTTTTATATAAAAACAGTATCTCCACTTCTTTCCATGGCGATGTCTTCTTGCATAGTACGGTATCGGAGTACTTTTGTCCACAAAACACAGAAACAATTTCGTCTTAATCCCATAAGATTACTTTACAGATCCAAGCTTAAGCCTTAAAACTTTGTTTTTGCTTTCATTATTGTTATTATTTTTATCTATTTTATTCTTGAAGATGTCTTCTTTTTTCCTTTTGTTGTTGTTGTTGTTGTTATTATTATTTAATTTTTTTTAATTTTTTTTTTATTGGCTTCCGCGTGTCGTATTCAGCTTGTTGAAACTTCTGAAGAAGGCATTGGAAAGACAGTTCCGAAGGACATTCAATAACCTGACTTGGACAGCATTGCAGACTTTTTGAGCCAACTGCCAAGAAATCTGATGCTACAGGATTTCTGTATTTTAGCAGTCATTCAGACGATTGACAAAGTAAGCCCCTCGACAGGTCTACATCGTCAACCTATGTTCCGTGGAGCAAAGACTTGTCCTCAGGTGCACTTGCGTCACTGCGCTGCAGACGTGAAGAACATCGGATCTGCTATCAGCTGTGCAAACGAAGCACTCAGCCTTGGGGACTGTTGTCGACTACACACCTGGTGTGGAGGCTAATAAACTGTTACGCGATACCCGCATGCAATGAACACACCTGTGTGACGTCAACACCTTGAGAAACGTGATGTAATGTTTACTGTTGTAGGGGAAAATCTCGTTTCTACTAGTGAGCGTTATTGTGTGGGACCAATGACAAAAGGGCTATCATGTTCGGTTAGAAGTGGGTGGGCCTGAGTGAGTGGATGTGAGTGAGTGAGAAAAGAGAGAGTAGGGGCAGAAATATTCGCCAGGTCGCTTCAGAGGAGCTTGTTTCTTTTAATAGAACCACATAATAATACGTATAAACAATAAACAAGTAAGGAACCTCCAAAGTGTGGGTATTTTACTGATCAAGGGTAGTTATTACATTGGCGATTTAGTGGTTTCAGAGCTAAGTGCTGACTATTGCATGCGAGACCATTGTGATGATGGTTGTATGAGGGTTAGTTTAGTTTAGTCCTTGTTACTCCTCGAGGAGCATAGGGCCGCAACAACACCTCACAAGCGTACCCGGTTTTGGGCAGCACCCCTCAGTTGGACCCATGTGGTTGCCTCGCTTTCTATTGTTCTTTTCCAAGTCTGCTTTGGTCTCCCAACTCTCCTGTTCCCCTGAAGATTCCAGTCAATGTATGAGGGTGATGATTGTATTTGAAGAGTAAGACTTTTAAGCATCTTCCTTTAAAAAAAATGTCATTCAGCGTTTTCATGTTGCCACGAAAAGAAATTATCTTTTCTATTTTGAAGTAATAATATGAGCGTTGTTCTGTCAAAATTACTATCGCACTGAGCCTTATCAGAAAGTTTTTTCTATGGGTAGCGCAAACAATGTATGTTCCAGAGGTTACTATGGCGTGCACCAACTACATTTTGAAAAGGACAAAAAAAAAAAAAAAATAGGCTATGATACTATACTAAACTATTCTATGACTTCATAAGAAATTTTATCAAGAATTAATTTTGTTCTCATTTTGGTAGTGTTTCCTTTTATGGTCTCACCTTCACCTTCAAATGACAGGGTACAACTTAGGATGTCAGGCCATAGGTAAATCGCTATCTGTAAGACTTTTTATGTCACGACTTGGAAAGGGTTAGGAACAGAAAGTCGTTTTCAGAGAGTGCATCTCGCCATTCTAAGCCAGTGCTGATAAGGATGTGCCTTGAGACCTAAATAATTAGTAGACATCTCTCTCTTTCTCTTTCTCTCTCTCTCTCAGTGTGCAAGCACCCACCAACTCGATCACGATTTGTGAAGATATTTTTAACCAGGCAAATGTTGTTAAACGTTTAAATTTGGCTAAGTTGAGTTTGAAGGTCACAGGAAACCAACGGTTGGGGGAGGGAGGAGCTAATGTCCGGGACATTAGCAATAAAGTTTTACTGCCACTCTGAGACTTGGGATATTTAACTATTATGCTCTTTGCCTGGCTAGTAACAGCATTAAGAGAAAGACTTCTTACTGCAAGGCTGACTGACATTCCTGTCCTATTCTCGCTTCTGTAAAGCATGGAATGGCATTCCAAACAATAAGCAGTAACAATGTTCTTTCACAAGTGTTCTCTAGTTTTGTACCTTCAACTGCCTTCTTCAACTTGTTCTTCAATGTGTATCGATATTGTTATTTACAGAAAAGGTCAGCGATTTATACTGTAGTGTGTATAATCGTTACATGTACTGTAGATCACTCCTGTCTCTTTTTTAATGTTGTCACTACAGTCATTCAAAGAAGAGAGCGGTTGTCAGCGCAGTGGTGTCTCATGTCAACTGTAGGTCAGTCCTACTCGCATCTACATAAAATGTCATCTGAAAGAATGGGCCAAGGTGTGGGTTAGACTGATAACAGATGCCTATTTCAGAAAACAGACAGGGTATACCTTTATCAACTTGTTTACCTACTCTCGACCAAACCCCTATTCTGATGTGAGTGGAGGGGAAGGTTGGTGTTACAGGAATAGAGCAAGCACGAACTGTACACAGCTGTCCCTTCCCACAAACAAATAGTCTTCTCGAGTTCCAGCGGGTTGCGGTCAACCTGCACAAGGTCGCTAGGAATTGTTTGTGGAAGGGGAACAGAGGGGAAGAGTTCTGTTCGCTATAAATTTTTTAACAGCTTCGCTTGTGATGTACGTACTGCAGCTACCGTTCTCTGTCCTTGAGCAAGTTGAGTTAAGATGGCGGATATAGGACAGAGCTGTTGGCAATATCGGAGGATCTCCGTGGCCTGTGTTCAGCATCGCTGCTGCTTCTTCAGGTACAGACTGCAAGGATGGTGGGGAGAGTGGGGTTGTTGTAGGTGGCCACATTACAGTAATTTTCCAATTACGCTTCTTGTAAGCAGTGCCTCCTTCGTAACAGTAAAATGCGAGCTGACAGTAGTCCGTGATTATCTTCTCATTACTTAACAACGCCTTCCAGTTGCTGTTTAGTTGAGCTACATTCTCTGAAATCTCTGCCACTCAGTGATGCCGGTGAACAAACGCTTGACACAACATAAACGAACGGCGAAACCCCGGGTATTTCATGGACAGCCGCAACCACAATAAACAAAAATCCATAAAAAGGTAGACTGGAGGCGGCAGTGTTGCAGGTGAATGGCAAACGTGACGGTACATCGGGGAGTGGGGGAGGGGCGGCGTCCCCCTTTGCGTCCTATCAACTTTCTGACCTTTCCACGGGAAGAAACAGCCGTTTGCACAGTTCTGACCCAATGTGCCTTTAAAAGGGTTGTACAAAGTTAAAGATAAAAACAGGATCAGTGGTGACCGCCATTTAATATAGCAGCTATGCTATCTCACGAGAGAATTTTTTTGGCATTTTTATACTTTATTATTTCAGGCGATATTCCTTAAATGATGCGATTACTGTTGGGAGAAGCGACACTTTCTTGTGAAATAGAAACAGAGAGTTAAATATCCAATAAATTAAACAGAGCAAAATATACAAGTATGCTGCCAAACGCTGATGACGGAACACAAAAGCTGATCAATGTGATACTAATAAAACCAAACAACAAAATGCTTAGACTTGCCATCAAAACGCTGACATTTCATTCAATGTAAGCTGTATACAGTTTGTCACTGACGCAGAATGAAACTCATAGAAATAATTTGACATATGCATGTACCTCTCACAGATAATTCAAATCTCTATAGTTTTATTTCTTCTTTTTTAATTGTGTGGCATGATAGACGAAGACTGGAAAAGAAGCCAAAACATGGATTTAGGTTTTCTTATCAACAAACTCGGTCACCTACAAGGTCACATGCATTGGCAGTCCTCACTGGTTATAACTTAATCACAATGTCGACGAACTCGCTTCGTCTATTCTTATTTATTCAATTTAAGCTTATTGGTCTCCATGGCATCTCCCCTATCATGGTCTTTCCATACTTGCATCCACAGACTGCTGCCGCCATCACCGATGTACCTCTACGACTGGCAGTCAAAACATTTTCCACCTTCCAGCCAAAGGGCGACTCGCTGTTTGTGGAGGGTTGGGAGGGTGGGAGGTGAGGGTCCAACGGTCACAGGCACCTCTGTGGCCGTCGTCCTCACGTGTACTACTGGGGCACTCCTCTCCCCTCTTGTGTCCGACGCTATTGCCGTTCTGAAGCCAGTATTGCTCTGCCTTCAGAAGGCGGAACATTTGTTACTTTGAGAATAGGCGACATCTGACATAGCAGCCTGTCGCAACATCTGACCATGTGCGGACTGCCAATTATAAAAATCGGAAAAGACGAACAGAAAGAATGAAAAAGAGCAGGACAAACTGAAAGCTAAATGTGGACATTTTAAAAGATTAATTACACGTCTCGTATGTATTTCTCAATGAAATATTACAAGATGAAAGAAATGCTGTGCGGTAAGCCTGATAAACCGATGTAAGTCGTAAATAAGTTGTATTGATATTTTAAAGTTGACCAGCAATTTAAAAAAGAAAACTAGATTAGGCTCTCTTAAAGCTTAAAGTACTGCGCGCACAAGTATACTGATATCTTTTCTGGAGAACTTTACCCATGTAACTCTCAAATCACTATCACAAACACAAGGTCCTTTTCCTCCACCCCAGCCCGTTCACCTCCCAAGAAGACCCCTTTTTCATTGGAGAACAACCCTCTAACTGCGAGCATGCCGTTTCTAGAATCTCCTTTATTCACACCAGCTCCATGGCTTTCCTTTAAACACTTTACCTAAGGAGGCAAAACTAAGACTTTACAAAATAAGTCGAGTCCAGTTCTATCTTACCAAAAGTTCTTTAAAAAAAAAAGATGAAGATGATGATGATAAACTTTAACAGATAGAAGGCTTAATTATAACTTGCTAAAGACATATGAAAAGTAAGCTTTACTGTTCATATCAAGTATCACACATCGTCTGCTGTACAAAGAGCAACTAGTGCAAGATGTGTTGTTCCTTTTCATTTGGATTTGATATCCTTGTACATTTGCTGGTGCATGCTTGTTTGTATGTGTGTCTGTTTCTAGGAAATGGGATGACATTATTTTATTCGTTCAGTGGTGACATGCTACACATGATTAAGAAACTTTTAATGCACCTGCATGATTCAATTAAATGTATCGTTCGAATCTGTTAATTTTTGAAGTCATTTTCTAAACTAAACACTGTAATAAAAAAAACATAACTAAACACTCTTTTGCTGCAAATAATACCACCTTTGGGTCTGCATGTTGCACACAACAAAAAAAGTTTGTGTTTAAACATGAAATGAATTAGAACTTCATACATCAGATACAGGCTGTGCTGTAAACCTGAAAAGCGAAAGGACACCATCACAAAAACCACAGAACTTAGTTTCGGCCGTATGTCAGTCAATACACTTACCAAGGAATGTTACCGAAATAAAAAGTTTCAGGCTATTTTGTGAAGTTGAGCATGCATACCACCAGCTGTCGTAGCAGCTACACCGTAATTAAACATTAACATCAACCACCGACAGAGTTCATTTTTTTAACAGTTCTCATTCAGCTTGGTGGACACAGTTTTTTCGGGACGCTCCATTTAAGGACATCACTTTTTCGGCGCTCAGTCAAGCACAACGAAACCCGCTTCGACTGAAAGATTTACACGTTTGTGTGAGATGTCTGGGCTCAGTCACAGAATGGATAATTATGTCTCACTGAAGCCTGTGCGTTTAGAAGACTTCAGATGCAGCTATAACCACAGTTACCCTACGCCAGTGCAGTTGGTGCAACATCTGTATCAGCTTGACCAGCAGTTAAATTATGCTGGCGGCACTTTTTCACAGTGGTTAAACCTGCATTCTCAAAGTGCAAAAGTAAGTGATTAAATTGTACCCTTCTTTGCCCCAGATAAATGCATCGAGTTAGTTAACGAACTTTAAAGTCATCGGATAGTTGCAAGATCTACTGATGAGTTGGTAGGGCTTTGTGTGATGTGTCAAATTATTTTACTTGACTTTATTATTGTTCGCCATTTTTCTTTTGAAATCGATCCATCTGGGAATGACGTGAGTCATTTGGTGCCATTTGAGGATTAAAGTTCGAAGGCGAGGTCGATTCCATGCAGAATCCAACTGCTGGAAAGTTCCGATAAAAATATCCCGTGACTGTAAATGTTAATCTAATTGCATAAATAAATATTTGCTTTGGCACTGTGAGTGTCATCATAAAAAAGAAGTGAAATGAGGTCAACAAAAAAGTGTTTGTAACAGAGCAAACTACTCGTTTAGGCAATTTTTGCCTTACAAGTACAGATATATATCTTCACGTTTTATGTAGATAGCATCATTTTGTTTGATCAGTGCCGGATGGAAGAAAGCTTAAGTTTCTTCGTAGTGGCAGACAGATTTTACATATTCCTGTCAAATGTTACGCCACTCAGATGCATTAACTTATCAGACGGCATGTGATTCTGGGACAGTCAGTATCAGTTCTACAAAAATGCTATCATTTTTTTCATCCATTACAGGATTTACAAATAGATGTTTTTAATAGTGAATAATTGTCATGTTATGAATGCGTAATTAGAGGTAGCATTAAGCACTTTACAAAGAAATTAGAACAGGACAGAAATGATAATTGCTAAATAGTTTATTCCAGAGTCCTGTAAAGAGGATTGTGAATTAAGCTGTAGTAGTAAACATCAGTATTCAGTATTTGTATTTTAACCTTTTTTCCAGGCTTAAAAGTAGCTGAAGAGTAAACATATTTGCAATGCTTCACTGCAACTGACCTAGGGGGAAAAACCTCAGACATTTAGGGTTGGTCTGTGGGAAGATTCATCAAGTGGTGAAAGCTTGTGGAGCGCTATCATACTTTTAGTCTGAAAATGTATCAAATCATTCTCTGCACCATCACTTTACTGACATTTCTGTTGTCATTTTTCTTCCCAAACAGAACCAAAGTGATGCAAAGGAAGCATTTCCAGTTCCAGACTGGCAGCTGACCAGTGAAAGTAGTGAGGACAGTGAAACAGCATTTCCTTGGCTGCAGTCACCTACCCAGCCTGTACCACATATACCCAGTGATTCGGAGGGAATCCATATGGACTGGAGCGAAGGGGAGGAAACCAATATATCTCCATCCTCACCTTCTCCATCAGAAGAAGCGGAGGCAGGGGATCAGAACAACGAAGAATCTCAGAAACCTAAAGGGAAGAAGGTTAAGCGAATTCACACATGTGATGTGTGCCGCAAGTCATATCGACTTCAAGCCTCTCTTGAGAAGCACCTCAGAGTCCCTTGTGAACTTCGACCCTACAAGTGTGACATTTGCAGTAAAGCCTTTAAGCGACCGGATCATCTCAAAGCTCACTGCCGTATGCACACTGGAGAGCGACCTTTTTTATGTGACTTGTGTGGTAAGTCCTTTCGCCAGAAGAATCATCTGCAGAGGCACTCAGAGAGGAAACATGTCCATGGCAAAGAAGACGATGAACCTGAGGAGCCAGAGCCGGAGCAAGACTCTAGCTTTAACATATGTGGATTGTCAGAGGAGCTGGAAGATGATGAGATAAGAACAGATCACCGGGACTGACTAGGGTCGCGTCTGGTTTGTACACCGAAGAACAAAAGTGCTTCAACAAAGAAAGCGCTACACACCAAGAACAAATGTAAGAAACCATCCAAAAAGGGTATTATTTCAAAGAAAAAAAGGCTGGAAAATCCAAATAATCATGATCCAGAAGAAAAACCTGTTAACAAAGCCACTACGGATAAAAATGGAGCCCAATGACGCCCAACCATCCTTCCTCCCTGGGGGTGGGGGAAACTCCAAGCCACTAGGTTAAAAATAAGGAGTCAAAACTTGATATCATTTACCTCAGAGTTATTGTGTGTATTTAAAAAAGAGAGAGAGAGAGACTAAATTGTAAACTGGGTGACAAGGACTGTATTTTAAGTTAATGTTGATTACGTTGACATTCACACAGAACCAGTTTATCATACCCTGTCCCAATTTATAAACTTATGAAGCACTTTATATATGCTGGTATGTTTTAGACACAAAGTTAATTCCAACGCTGGGATCAAAGAACATGAATATTTTTCCAGTCTGTGACTGATTATGTTTATATGCTTGTTCTTCATTCATGATTCCAGTTAAGAAACTGTTTATAAATGCAAATTGTACAAACCAGACGGATATATAGCAATAAGGACCTCATGCAAGTGAGACAAGCAGAGCAGCCTCTGCTTGCCTACCACAAACTCTGCCCCAACGCAAGCAAATGCCCTTGTTCCTCTATGTGGGCATATTTGTGTGCACCCCACTATACAAACATTAGGATGTGTTGTGAATTAGAAATAGATGTGCTTTATCTTTAGATCCAAAGTTGTGTACAAATTTTATTTCTCTATGTGGTGTCTCTATTGAGTCATCACACTTATTTTTTACCTCTCTAGATTTTACTTGTATTAGTGGTGTTTCTGTCAAAATGTAGACTTTATTTTGTTGAGCTGGCAATAATATTGGCCTATGCTTTATAGACATTTCTGACAAAATGGTTGAAATGAATATCAGTGTTATTACACGACCTATACCAAGAAAATTGTACTTGCAACAGTTTTTTTAAAATCTGAAGTGTCAGTGTACATTTGTGGAATGTATAGGTTGTGTAAAAATGTGTCCCCTTCTCGTGACAAGCATATGACTTGCTAATGGAACAAATACAAAACCCATTTATATGAGCAAGCATATGCAGGGGTGATATACTTGAACTTTGCAAGCACAAAATGTGAAACTGTCTTTTACATTTTTGAACATGTTATAGACATTTGTTTTGGGGTTTCAGTTGATGCTTTTGTTTTAGAAGTTAATTTGTGAATGTCACTGCATTGTTTCTTCATGACAGATTTATTGACAGGCCTGATTTTGACTGCTATTGAATCACTGCAACAGTGTACAATTTTGACGGTAAATCATGACTGGTCATTGGTACCTCATACCTGCAGCATTTTTTTTTTCTCCCCTGCTGAAAAGTTGTGACTTCGAAGGGTTGTAACTTGTGTTAGCAAAGGTGCCATTATGAGTGTACAATTCTCATTCATCCATCCATAATTTTCTTTTATACTTGCTTCTTTTGCATTGTGGGTACTTGGCTGCTGCTTTTGTCTCATGGCTGAAACTCTTGTGTTCATTTACTATTTTATTACAACTTTTCGCAAATGTTTTTTACATGCTGGTATTACATGATGTATTTTTTTGCATTTTACAATTGATGTCTCATGCTTTCATTCCTGACCTCAATAGCTCTTTGTTACTATATCTATTGTTTTGACTGCTTCCTCAAATAGCTGGTTTTTTTTCCCCTGTTCATTCCAGCAAGTGCCGATGGCATAGATATACGAAGTCTTTTAACTCTTACAGTATAACAAGTCAGTCACATCAACTATTAGACTGGTAGCTGATGTAGCAATGCAAAATGCGTGAGGATTAGCATTTGCAAGAAAACTTTTGTTTGTTAATGAGATGACAGGGTTGTGATCAAGAGATTAAAAGACTTCTGAAGTGCACAGTTTCAGTAAGCACAGCTAGAGCCAGTTTTTGATCATATTGGGAACAATAAAAATACTAGTCTTGGGCATACAAGTCTAGTCTTGTTCCATTAGATCTCATTGTTATATGTGCATGCAAGGTAAAATAGATTTTCTTTAAAAATTAACCATGAATATAGACAGTGCATGCACAGCATTTTATACAGTTTTTCAGTCCCTTTCCCTGTTCACTTGTCGCCATTGTTGCAGCATTGTTGGTTGCATATGGTGGAAGGTGACTTCACTGCTGCGCATCTAAAACCCTTACCCATAGTAATTTTTTTTTTATATGTTCCTTGTGCAAGAACTTGTATATAGAAAGTTCATCGACATATTGTCTCAAGTAAAAGCAGATCATCATTTTGCCTGCATGCTGCTTTAAGTTTACTTTCCTCAATTTTATAGCATCACATTGTTGTTGATTGTTTTTGTCTCTTGTGCATTGTGTTTGGTGCACGTTTTCAGCATTATCTCTCATAAGTGTCCACTGTGTCATCAGTGGTCTGCTGTTGACATGCTTTTAAAATGTACTTGGAGTGATGTCTTCATTTAGCAATCCTTCCTCATCTGAACTTGGTTCAGGCAGTCAAAGTTGGTTCTTAATTAAAAGCTGATCATCCACAAACTGGTTTTGTGTTGATCTGTCCTCAAGGTTGTTTCTTAATTTACCCAAATTATATTTTTTATTTATTTGACATTTCCATGGCCATTCCCACATGTATAAAGTATGTTTCAGACAACTTTGTACTAGTCATCCTGTAACCAAATGGCAGCCAGACATTCTCTGTAGGCACAGGTTTTTCTTTATGACTGCTTCATTTTGCATGAATATACATTAGTCTACACATGTAATATTTATTTTACTGTGGATTTACATATTTTCACACCTATTCTGTTAAAATTTTAGCAACAATACTGTCACCTTTTTACATTTGAAGTATTTTTGCATACTTTGGTGCTTCTGCTACTATTTAACATACCTCTTGCACATCTTTTGACATGAGAAATGATATGCATAGATAACTAGCATACAAAAGGTTCACATAGTATGTTGTGGGAATATTTTCCCATCCTGTACCTAGTTCACAACTTATATTCAAACCAGTGTTCTTCCTAGTTAATAACAAAATTAGGATTAACAATGTTGGCTCATTATTCTGATTGAGGCTCCTACCAGGAAGGATTGCTCAATTAAGACATGGCTTTAGTAATGTTTAAAGTCTAACCCTTATTGTTAGCTTTCATCTTTAATTCATTTGAAAGTGTATAGTGTGAATGTCTCCAGATCTCTGGTATGAGGAACTACACAAGTGAAAATTGTCATCACATTAATCTCAAATGCATTTTGTAGGCCTATTGCCATTTTCAGTGATTCCACAGGATTGTCACCACCATCAACCACCAATCCTTAGTTGCGATTACCCCTTATTGTAATGTTTGCCTTTCTAATCTTAGTTAAGGTCAGACCTTCACTCTTAGTTATTGTCTGATGCATTGAAATTGATTGATCTTAGTTGTGTTACAGATAATTTCAAATGTGATTTATAGCCAGTTTCTGTGAATGGACTTTTAATGTGCCAGTAAATGTGCAGATTTTTTTAGCATGTTCGTCAATGTACATTTCTTTAAATTCTTGTGGTTGGGATTCACATCTCTTAGTATTCTACTGAATGAATCCATGGACTGTATTATATGGAGCACGAAGCAAATGTCTCTACTGTGAAACAATCATGATTTCACTGGGAACTAGGAATAGGGTAATATTCGCTCATTGGTTTCCCCATTTCTTATTACTGCTTCTCAAGGGCATGCCATTTTGTAGGAGAAACCCTGCTAGCTTTGAGATTACTTGGACTACTCACACAGTGGAAAGAAAATTTTCAAGCCCTGTGATCAAGAAAAAGAAGAAACATGGTAGCAAACGCAACAAATGAAATGATATCCTGTTACTTCTTTCAAGATTGTAAAGGCACAAATTACCATATGATACACCAAGCTTTTCCCTTGGATGTAGAATTATTTTTCTATATTGTTGATGGTACTTTCAACAATTTGTTGGTGGTGCACAGTGTTCAAAACAAAGGCTGTGTGACAGAACAAAGAAAGTATTATTTATAGACTGAAACCACTGCACAACGAACTCTATTGAAAGAGTACAGGCCATGCAGACTTCTACACTATTATTTGTAACATTGTCCTAATGGCTGTTAACTGTTATATATGGATGTATGTGCTTGTTGTCTTCGTAAGTGTTGAGCATCATCATTGTGCTAACTGGCAACCACAAATATCAATTTTCTTTAACTTCAGTCATGACAGTATTTTCCCATCCAATGATTGTACTTAAAATTTTGTACATTGCAAAATTATTTTATAATTTTTTTATCATTGTACTGCTTTGATTTCATAGTTAATAGTTGTTGCATTAGTATATGCCATGTTTTAGGCAAAAATGAGAAAAATATACAATTAGATTTATGCATAGAAATGTATATTTTAGAAGGCATTTTTGTCGGCGTAAATAAAATCTCTACTCTTTCATTTGGCGCTGTTTGCGAGTTGTGGCAATGTCTTAGGCTTAAGTACAACACTGCTGCTGTTTATTTTTCATACTTTGCGGTGTGGTTATGCAAGAAATCTTTCACTGGTTTCTCAGTGCATGTTACAGTTGTCAGAATAAGCAAAATATCCATGCACATTCAGTGAATGTTTTAACAGAGCCTGTTCTTTAACTCATTATTGCAATGAGGATAAAAATGAAGACTTCACAGCAAAATGAGTACCTAAAGGATATCTCCTGACCCTTGAAGCCTCCATCTGCTAGAAGAGTGATTATGGACCTATTATGTGCATTCTTTCTAGAGCAGAGTATTGTTACTAGATAGCTAGAATGTCCAAACCCTGGATTCAAATTTCACAATCTTTGAGATAAATTAAAGGTCGACATGTGGTGTGCTGGTAATCATGCACTGTTCATATCTTAGCATATAAAAATGTGTTATTACTGATGCAAGATCTACAGGACACCTGTTATTTATTGTTACCATGAGAATACTATTAACACAGCAACTCCAGTTTGCTGCTCACTGTGGTTATTACAACAGCTAAGCAGTACATGTTGACATTTAGTAAACCAATACAGAAAGACTTCAATGTTTGCTTGAATGTTCTGTTTCACGATGGCTCATTTAGCAATGAAATAGCAAGTGATCAGTTAAAGACAAGATTCAGAGGCAGTTTAACTGCCACAAACTGTGCAAGATCTCCTAAAACCTTTTATAATTTTGTCAGAAAACATTACATTTATTCAGCAGGGTTGCCATGTCACCTGCACAAACAGCTTTCATTGGTTGAAATATGGGATTGTGTGTTAACAAGGTGCAGTCTGTTCCACCTAACCCCACCTTCAATCATCAAGTGTATTTTTATTGCCGATACTAGAAAAGTGACCGTTAATAATACAGCACAAGAGTAGCACAATGACATTTGCCCCACAGCCGTGCAGAATAAAGAGGATTAACAACTTGGTGGGTTGTAAATACAAGTACTTTATTGTTACTCAAGTCAGAGGTGGTGACAGGAGTCAGGTTTTGCAACTGTCCACTCTTAATAATGCCTTTCCATGCAGGCCATGACCATTTTACCACCCATGGAGGATTGGGAAAGGAAAGGCAAGAATGCTGACCTGCCACTCATCCATTAAGGTTACTTACTTGCTGACCACAGCATGCACAGCAAAGGCTTTTAAAAATATGGCTCCCTGCTTGCTATGGCGCAATTATTTTGATTCTGAATTTCACACATTCTTCAAGTGCCCTCTTTTCTAAAAATTACTTTGGTATACAAAGTATAAAACCAGCTACTTGAATAAGAAATTTGAAAAGCATTTTCTTGTTCCATAAAGATTACTGTGCCTGGCAAGGATAAAGTATATGAAAGCATCTCTATGAATCTCACACCAAGTTCCAAGAAGACTGAAGACAACACACACGCACACACACAAGGGCTGCGATGTGTGGTATGATCGGATTGCACAGACCACTGATGGGAAATACTGAAGTTATAGTGGCATGCGGAAAGAATTAAGTCTTCCTTAACCAGTTTTCTTAGTGAAAAAAACAAGCTTCAATGCTGACATTATACTGATTTATTTTTGAAGGCTGTACAAATCAAATGGAAGTAGTACAATATTTTACAAGTAAAATTTGTTTGATGGAAAAGGATCATTAACTGTATTAAAATCAATCTGATGAACTATCTTCATCCAATTTCCAAAGAATTCAAGCCAACAATGACTAATCAAGTAGAGTTTCATCCCCTTGGCCAGTATTTTTCATTTATGCAATTCAAAGAGCATTTAGTTTTAAGCATGACAAAGGATTTTTAAAAAAAAAAAAAAGAACATCTTGAAACTTCTCTCATAATTCAGTGCTCAGAAACTGCATAACCACTTGGCCTCTGTAGAAGAAGCGGTTCAGAGATGGGAATGGAAACTACTGACCTGTGAACCGCATGTCTACAAGTCAAGCCATAGGCTAATGACAATTTCTTCTCTTACATGAAATAATTATAAAAAAATTCAATGTTTGTACACAAATGCTCTTATTTTCCAAGCAACTGATGCTTTTGCAGCAGCATGCTGCTGCTGTTGAATAACTTTAAATATATAAACTAGTTGATGACTACATACAACATTTGGTGACACAGAAGCATAATATACAAAGCTGTCCTTTTAAAGAAAAAAAAAAAAAAGCAAAACCAACCAACCTAAAAACAGTGGTTACTTTGCAGACTGGAAAATAAGTTAATCAGAAAAATAGAAAATTAGTTGAGATTAATGCAAATATTTAAGATTTTATCATGGATGACTGAATTTTGCATGGTAAGTCCATCAGCTAGATAACACTGGTTCAGGACAATCCTCTTACCACTTGATTCAGAATCTTTTCAGTTAGCTTACAAGGTGGCAACATCAGAACTTCAGAGACAATAGGTAGTGGCAATAATTTAATTTATTTTATGATGTCATCAAAACTGATAGCTCAGAGTGGTTCCTTAATGATGCTGGTATATTAACAGGCTGTCCAGCTGCCGGAAACACAAGTTATAGCATTGTTCCCTGTAATCAAATGACAATATCAAAAAGAATACATCATGGTCATCTCTACATCTGAATATCTGGCAGTGTGAACAGTGAAGGTGCATACCTCAACAAAGCCCTTCCTCTAGTACAAGTATTATGTGTAGTCAGTTTTGTTTACGGTTCTCTTCATTGTCTTTGCTTGCAGCTGTCTGTTAAAGGAATGGATAACAGCAAACCAAAGAGTAGTTTTTCTTAACCCCACTTTATATCATGGAGATGTTACCAAAACAGCTTCAAGCTGTAAATCACAAATCACACACCTTGTTTCTGAAATAAAAATATGAATACTTTATTTTAGTCTGGGGATAATGTATCAAAACTTAACATGCAAAGTAACATCCATAGGCCAGTCTCGGCCTTAGCATCCAACTGTTGTGACAAATAACACCACAAGCCCTATCAATTAGTAAAAATAAATATGCATAGTCTGGCTAACATCTTAAATGTCAAAAATAGACTATTTGTGAGATTTTATTTCTGTTGGAAGAGAGAAGGTACAGAGATGATGAACATTAATATCATGACGGTCCACATAGAAGTATAGAAGTGTCATTAGTAAAGCATTAAAGGCTTCTGAAAGATGATATGCATAAGAGGAGCAGCAGACCAAACTCTTGTCAAGACCTACTTTTGACATATCACTTTTCATGTGTTAGCTGTACTGTTATCAGATTTGAAACAAAATACAAGAGTAGCTCCAGAAAAGAAAGAAGTCTAGATACTGCAACAATTTACATAAATGCGCTTATCCTTGTTTCTGCTTTTTATGCCTTCTGCTCATGGTGCTCTTGCAAGAAGCCATTGTCATTCGTTACAGCTCTTAATAGAAAGTGGCAAAGGGTTTAAATGGGAAAAGCATTTTGTTAACTCATAGAAAATAAACATTTAATAATTTCTTACACTGTTCACCTAGTTTTACGACAAAATAAGACAAACCATCGAGCATGTACACAAATACCTGTACCCAAGACAAGACTCTTATAAGCACATTTTAAAAATAACTCTGGGTGGCCACTATAGTGGACAGGATGTAAAGCTGACTGCCCTTCAGGATAAGAGAAGGCTTTTATCAGTTACACAGCCAATCTGGACGCACTGAGTGAACTTACATTCCACAATCAAAACCATATAGTGTCAAAGTTTTAAAACTCTTTGAATTGAAATTTGTCCTTACCATTTTCAAATGAACTATTAGATGTTTTAAAAAAAAAAGGTGACTGTGATTAGCTCATTTTATGATGGACTTTGGATGGCCAAGGTATTTGAATTTCCATCAAAACACTGCTTGCATCAAAGCGTGGAGAGAGAAGGGTAGCAAAGGGAAGATGGGTCCAGAACCTGAGCTTTACATTCAAAAGTCATTATGTCTTAACAATAGGGAGGTGCTTGACCTTCTTAACCACAGCATAAAGACAATGATACATGAGCTGACAAGAAATGCTTTGCAATCATTTTAAACAGCACCTATACACTGCTGAACACAGATTTAAGTTTGTTAGGTTGCACTAAGAAACTCTGGTGATCATGCTGCTGCTACTACTTTCCCTTAAACACTGCAGATAAAGCAACATTTGCCCATGGCAAAGAATATACATGAGACATACTCTACCACAAGATTCTGTAGAACAGGTCAGCTGTAAGAATAATGGACAGTAAACATCATGCAAAAATGCATGCCCATTAATACTATGAGGTGAAGCTGTAATGTTCTCACAGGTTTATCTTTTGACTGAACAGCTCAGGCATGATCCAGTATGAAACATGGCAAGCAACGCAAATCTGCCATCATTCTGCCCATAGAAAATGGTAGGGAAGGCAATTTTAACAAAATGTAACACCTCAATCCACTCAAGTATATGTTGGAATCATTTCTCCATATGTTGTCAACAAATAAGATGTACTGTTGTCATCGCCTGGCAATGTAACAATCTGCAGATGATTTTAGGGACATGAGGAAGTACTGTGTCAGCTTAAATGGATGTCAAACACATGCCAGAAACCATTAACCAAAATTTTAACAAAAACTTCATTTAATGTGAGGCAACAATATGGTAGGCTGGTTTTTTAAAATTTGACAAAACAGTCCGTGCAATATTTATTCTCTCCTTAGCTGTCAAAACTGAACGAGAAGACAGAAAAAAAAAGAAATCTGTAAGATGTTACATCCCATCTTCTGCAGTGGACCATAGTCTAGACAACGCGACCACACACACACATGCAAAAAGGGCAGTACAGGAAGCATGTTGAGGACTGCACCGACAATAAGGACGATGACAACAGTCCACAAGGTGCACCAAAGTTGAATGCTGCAAGGTCTACAGATCACTCTCGCCATATAGCGCTGTAGAGAAGGACATATAATCCAGAGCACCTGGCACAGCATCACGACCTGTATACGGTGCCATTCGCTGGATACAATATTCTGCCTGGTCTGGTGGCAGCTCTTGGCGCAGGATTTGTGCTGTGATGTATGGCTGTATAGACAAAATGGAACTTGTCAAGTTCTTTATCGTCTTTTACACACAAAACCATTCATGAACTTGAAACTATCCTGCATGTTAACTTAACATACTGACTTAACATTTAAACTGCACTTTTTGATTAATCCTTGCTGAAAAGAATGTTTCAATTTATTTTATAGGTCCCTCCCCCACCCACCTTGAACAAAAAAAAAAAGC
This sequence comes from Pomacea maculata, assembly GCA_004794325.1. Classification (NCBI taxonomy): domain Eukaryota; kingdom Metazoa; phylum Mollusca; class Gastropoda; order Architaenioglossa; family Ampullariidae; genus Pomacea; species Pomacea maculata. The sequence continues at coordinate 40,060 of SRHC01002997.1, forward strand.
AAAAAAATCAACAAAACAATTATACCTTGTCTCCAGCCAGAATCTTGAAGGACTGCATAACCTGCTCAGCAGTGTCAGTGTCAGCTGTCTCACGTGTCATGAAGTCAAGGAAGGCGTCAAAAGTTACATAGCCAGAGCCATTGGGATCAACAATGGACATGATGCGCTGGAAGTCAGCTTCACCCTATATTCATTTCACCAAAAGCAACAAGTCAAATGACTGATGACATTAATCAAGATGGGTTGCCACTTCAAAAGACAACCACTTACAATGAAGACACACAATCTAACATCCTAAATGAACTAAAGAGGGCGAAGGAAAAAGAAATGAAGGGTAGACTAGTGACAATGAATGAAATACAAAACATATACCTGTCGATCATCTCGGATTTTGTATCCAAGGGAAATGAGGCAGGCCTTAAACTCTTTGGGCTCCAGACGACGAGTTCGGTTCTTGTCAAAGTGGTTGAAGGACATGCGGAATTCATTCATCTGGTCTTCGCTAATTCCCTTCGAGTCACGGGTTAGGATCTACAGAGCAAATCCAGGAAGTTCTAAACATTATTTTAGAGGAAATAGTTAGCTTTAATTTCATAGCTAAAGCACAATCAACAATACTAAATGTTTGTAGGATTCTCAAATAACTTTATCAGACCAAACAGTACACAACCTCCACCTACCCCTAGAAAGGTTGGATGGGGTGTCAAAAAAAAAGTAAAAACCCTCCAGAATATTCTAATGCATAGTTAGGACATACCTGATTCTCCACTTCATTGATATTCCTGGCCACAGCTGTCAACAGTTGTTCCCACCCCACACGAAGAGTCTGAAGCAGATAATAATGACTTCATTAATAAATCATTGAACATAAGCTCATTCTAGATACATTAATACTTCAACTAACTGCTCATTTGTGAGGCCATACATCAGCATCTTCATCACTTTTTTTTCCGATATAGAAAGTTTTACAATGGTATACAATTGCATACATCTAGGAGCTGATCGTTGAGGGAAGGTGGCTGGGAAATAATAATTATGGACTGTACGTCTTCAGGACATCATTTACAACTTTGTTACTTAAACCAAAGCACATGTCTAAATAGAAAGACATATCAGGACATGGCTAGGCTACCAGGTTTGTTTATTCACAAGTGCTTTTTCATCTACCCTTAAGATGGATGTAATTAAATTACACTGGTACTATGCCATCACCTTAAAAGTTAAAACTATCAATTACACCGGGACATTTCCATTCCAGAAGCCTTGTTTCATCTAATGGTTAGGTAGCTATATTGCGGAAAATACTGTTGATAAAATAAAATTACAAACCTCCATAGTGTACTGTGTGTATCTGTTCTCGAAAATCATTGCTTCTTGCACTTCCTGTAAACAAAAGCAAAAAACTACCAAAACAATATGTCAATAAATCACAAAATCACCAAGACTGTAATATAAAATCCAAATAATAAACAAGCAGTTTTAAGAATTATTTACTGATTCACCAAACTCACTGATTTTACAGGTGTAAAAGAAAATTGTGCTAATTTGCAAATGAATCATATAAACGTGTCATAACAAATAAGCAAAAGGACAAAATGAAACAAGAAATGTCTCTGCTCACCTGGTTGAACCTTTCTAACTCATCCATATTGGGCTTGTAAGCCACCACGGCTTTGTCAAAGGCCTGGAGCTTTTTGAGCTGATCTTCCAAAGAGCCTCGCATTTGGACACCAATGGAGGCAACTGCATCCAACTGAGCTTCGATCCACTGACCAACCACATTTGCCTTTGCAGCAAACTGGCGACGAAGCCGTTCATTGTTCTGCTGACGCATCATTTCCTGCTGCAGGGTCTGGTCACGGCGAGGAACCAAATCACGCACCTCAGCCCACTTGTTGGTGATATCCTGTGAAGCACGCATATCCACATTAGACACTGCTGTTTCTTTAAAAATTCATTTTGACAATGTTCTCTGTATATCTCTCCATGTGTTTACACACATACCACAGGCAGAATGGTGTAGGGTTCCAATCCTCTCTTTGCTCAGTACTAACAACTGAAAGAAAAATGTAGTTGCATACTTGCAAAAATAACAATAAGGAGTATTTACTGGTATTACCCAGGAGTCAGAGAATGTGCTAGTTAATGTGCAGGCAGTAACATCATGCTATGGTTAAAATGTTATCCTTCACTAGGCTTCTATAGTGGATTACAAACAAATATACTACAGCTGACATGCTACAGTTAAAATTTTATCCTTCACTATGCTTCTACAGTAAATTACATCAAATATATTATAGTTAACATTTACAACATTACTCTTTCTCCTGCTAGCAAGTTATTGTATTTAATCAAAAAGCAGCACCAAGCTTGCAGTCAATGCTACCTGCCTGGTCATAATTCCCAACTTTGGGAACAGATTCCAAGCATTTGAATAGGCACGATGCTATGTTTCTTGTAGTAAATTACAAGGTTTCATTTTTCCAGTAACAAAGAAATGCAAATTATATTACACTGCAAACAATTAATTCTACTAAAACCTACATTTCGAAAGGTTTTATAATGTTTATTATTTATTATTCTTTGCTTGTACTCTATGTATTTTCCAGCCTATAGTGCACATCTTTCTTCACTCGCCTGTGCTGTACACTTTCACAAGCATCATACTCATGTGCAAAGCCAGTGGGTATAGATTTCTAAAACATGCAAGTAATTAAGGTCATCTCATGGGCATTCTGAATGATCTGTATTCACGCCAGATGGTTAGAGTAAACAAAGCACACACCACTTCTTTAAGCAGTTAGACTGGTAAGAGCACTCAAAAGCTTTGTTATTTTTAGCAAGCTGTGATGAACCTTCAGATCATTTTCTTCAAAGCTTTTATTTAAAAAAATAGGGACATGCTAATAAATTTGTTTTTTTAAAAAAACAAAAAACAAAGAGACTTCTCTAAATCACGCAAAAATGACCACACAGAAACTTCACTGTGCACTGAATCATAGGTAAATTATGAACAGTTTCACTGTGACAGTATACAAAACAAAGTTATGTCAAGGTTTCTTCCTGAACCATTGTTATTCTGCATGATTTGAATACACACGAGAGAACAGCATGCTGTTAAACTTAACACCAATGAAGTCAACAATTTTTGAAAAGCATACTCCCTAACCCATTCTAGGAATACACTGGATGTCAAGTCAAATCTGTGGAAGGTAAGTCTACAGAGGCATCCATACAAATAACATGAAGCATGCATCTTCATGCACTGATTTGAATGGGATCAACGAAAAAATATTTATGATAAAGGAACTTCTAGTGTGTGAAGTGCAGAACAAATAGTGTGTAGCAAACATGAAAATTATCATAAAACTGTGACTCATACTGACTTTTATATAAAGTCAACCCTTTCCATAAGAACCAGTTTTCTTGTGAAAGTGAAAGTGTATGCACTGTGAAACCAGAAGCTTTTCACTTCTATTTACATAAATAACTTTCTTATCTTCTATATACTCTATTTTCAAGCTAAAATATTAAAACAAACATTAAATCAAAATAAAGCGAGTTTCTGCTTTACCAATACATCCAGGTATATTCCTTAATGCAGTGGTGGTGGGGGGGTCCTTTAATATAACAAACAAGGTAATAAAAATCCTATTTGTATTTAAGAATAATGTTATATAATGTAAAACTCTATTACCTGCTTGCACACACAAAGATGTATGAGCATGAAATTACACTACAGTTAACGCAGTTGCAGAACTAACACCACATGAAAACACCTCTTTTTCAAACAATGCTATGCTACTGAGAAGACGCCTGCTGGAAAAACATCACTGACCACAAAATAGAAGAAAATTGTAACATAATATTAACTTATTGATTAAAACACACCATTTCCTTTTTTGTTGGGAACCAGGCTTGCTCAATCAGTATCAAACTTACAGATAATAGTACCAACTTCATTATCTGCTTAGTGAACCCAGAATCTATACATAAAGCTGCATAATGCTGCCCAAACCTTTTTTTTATGAAGTTAATTGTTACTTACTCTAGGAAAGCACACATAAAAAGACACCTCCACCATAGAAGGGAAATTACTTTGGTAGCTGACAGAAATGTGCACTGGTCTCACTCAGCCTTCAGACTAGTCATAAGCTCTTTGAATAATGTAATACATATAATAATGTAAAACAATAATCAGAAACTATGGCATATAGGCAAATGGCTGAGCTGGCACCTGAACTACTCGGGGACAGTGACAACTGAAGGCCAAGTGTAGCCAAGTGCACAATCTGGTTAGGTATCCAGGTTGCCACGACAACACTTATTGCCATATACTAACCTCCTACTCCCCGAATCCAGTGCAAAACCAAATGCAAAAAATAAAAATAGAAAGCAGTTTATTTAGAGTTGGCAGCAAAATATGATCTAATAACGAGGATAGATGCGTCTGATATACTCAGATAAAGGAAGGCCTTGCTAAACCATCATGAAACAATTATTCTGTAAATAGTACAAGAGTATCATGTACACACATTAGAAGAATTAAAATATCAAAGCATGTTCTATAATTTTTTGACAAGTGAATACAATGTACTACACATTTTTCTGAACAGCCTCAAACTATCCAAGTAGTATGGGAGTAAGGAAACTAAAAGGAAAAAAATGGTTATACAGTGTAGAGCAAAACAAAAACTAAATGGCAAGTCCTGACAAGATAGGCAAGCAACAAATTAAAACGTTCAAATATGAAGAGAAACTTAAGAAGTGGCTGCTAGCTCTTTAACATAATGATATGAGTCACACATTTTTTTTATAACAGCATCAATAAAGCAGAAACTATATCTGCACACATTTCAAGCTCCAGAAAAAAAAAAAAATTGTGATTACGCTACATTCATTATTTTGGAGAAACGTTTTTTACATTGATGTAATTATCTTCAGTTTAATGTTAATAAACAATACATATATTACTGTCCACAAATGTACCATAAGAATTAACTAAATTAAAATGATTATTATCATGTTTAAGTATGCACTGAATGTAAGCTAATAACCTGACTTCTGATGATTTATAAAAAGGCTCTGTTCTGCCCATTTTGTATTTACAGCAAGGGACAAAAGATTTGCAATCATCTCTTTGATGTCAGAATTCAAAGGAATGAGTGTAGCAAGTGCTGTTTAACAGTAGGCACTACAAGCTGAAACAAAAGCATTACTCTAGAGAGGAGTTCTGGCCTGAAAATAAAAAAAATTACTACTCTTATGCTAACCTGGGCATGAAGTGTGGTGTAGGGATTCTCTGGTGGAGTTAGTCCAAACTGCTGTCCAAGGCGAACAACTTCTTGTGCAAGCGACACTATTGTGCTGTACTCCTTGTCAGCTTCCCCTAGTGTTGCCTTGAACTGGTCATGAGCATCTACCAGTCCCTGTTAAAGATGCATCAATAATAGAAGCTAAAGCCAGGCTCTCTGTGCAATACAAACAAAACAACATAACAGACAAAATTCCTGTGGCTCGAGGTGAACAATTGCTCAGCAATGAGGGTGGACATACTTCAGGAGACTGGTCATATTTAGTGAGTTACAACCGAGATTAATAATTATTGCTAAATACCAAATACGGGCAATGTAAAAAGAAAAGTGATGTGTTTTAGTGGCGAGTAATGCCGGAAGCAGACATGTTAAGCAACAGCAGATAACGGCATTAAGCAACAGTAACAGGAAGGCGGCTGCGTACACAGATTATACCAAACTAACCTTAGCTGCTGAAAGAACCTCTTCTGAAAAATCTATAAAAATACATGACTTTTTTGGAAAACTATCTGGCAATCGACTACGATCTGGCTAGGGACGATTTGTAAAATGAAGAAACTGTGAATGCATTAGCCACAGAAGACTAACAGCAATGAGCGTTAGCATCAGAAGATGAAAACAAAAAGCCACAGGCAAATAAACAGTCCCACACAATGCCGATGTCGTCATAAAACTTACAGGTCCGTACAATAAGACTAAAAGCACTACAAATCCAAGCAGAAAACAAAACTGAGGAGAGCGGGCCCTCTTAAGCTTGTTAGGCAAAGGGACACCACTCTCTCCATATCACAAAACCAAAACCAATTCTTTCCGTACAGCAAATTGCAATTCTTAAGATGTCAAGAACCTTCCCCTCCTGATTCTATTTTTGCCTTGAAAATTAGAGATTTTCTTCCTCTTTGCACTATCGCACTGTAAAGCATATGATGTTAAAATTTCTGCATTTTCAAGCTCACTTCTTGTACTTTATGTACTAAAAGTATGCTGTCATGATTACTGTCAGCTTCCTGGCTATCTTATCTTTAGTTACAAAATATCCAAACAGATCTAGGGCCCAGCAGGACTTGCTCACCTGTACTTCTTCTGTTGTGTGAACAATGAACATGTCCAGTAGATCTTCCTTAGCTCCATCCATCCAGTTGTTAAATGGCTTTTAAAAATAACATACGGTGTCATGTAAATCACTGTTATTGTTCAAGCATTATGAATGTGTGTATACATACATATGTTAACTTCTTTGGTGTTAATCACATGCATTACCTAGTCTTGTAATGAATAAATAACCCTTAAGGTTACACAGGCTCAGAATTTGTAAAAATGGTTAACCCTGAGAATCATGCAAGTTCCTGATTTACCCCAGATGTAGCTTATCTACAGCTAGGGGTTAACCATTTTAACATAAAATTCTGAGCCCAAGTACTACCCAGGGTTGATACCAAGAAGTGGAAGTACAAACAGAAAACCACCCACAGAATTAACCATTGACTGTCACTATAAACTTAGATATGAGGATTCCTTGTAAAATTATCAGTTTACTCACTGCAGCTCTTTTGGCAAACTCCAGATGCAGCTGGTCAATTCTTTCCAGCACTCTTTCTGCTTCTTCAAGACCTTCACGCCGCTTGACTGTCAGTTGGCCTAACCTGTCCCACTGGTCGCAGATACGCTGCAAACAAGAAAATGTTGAATACCAGTGGAAGATAAAAATCAAGGTCTGTTTTGAAAATTCCTAAACAAATAAAAAAAGCAAAACCTATAAAGGAAGAATAATAAAATCAGAGAAAACCACACCACAATCCTCCTTGCAAATCAAATTTTCAAGTCATATTAGAAATATACTGTTTCATACAAGGTAAATCATCAGATATTTCAAACGAATAGATTTGTGCTATATTCTTGGTTTTTCTGTCTTTTCTGCAAAATCAAGTCTCTCATGACCACTATCAAGTATCAGTCACCAAAATCACCACAAAAAAACAAACAAACAAACAAACAAACAAACAAAAACACAAAAAACCACCTTACCTGGCACCTTGCATTAACTGTTGCCACATCGTGGTAATCCAGCGCACTGCAAATACAAAAAGATTTTAATTCACAAAGGTAACAAGTTATCGCCACCATGCACAGACTTTCTACCCAACCTTTGTTTTATTTTATTTTTTATCTATGTATCCTAAGCACATCTTCTAACAGCAGACATGACAATTGCTTTGCTGTACATCAGTGCAGGAAAAACTCACTTCAGTTCTTGTGCAATGGCAGCAATCTGCTCAACACGGTCTTGGTGAGCAGCAAGGTCACTCTCAAATGCTTCATGCTTCTTCTTCATAGCCTGAACAGAAATCACAAAATCAGAAATGCTAAATGAGCAGAACATCTCCAACCTTTAGAGCATCCCTCTCTTTTCCTCCACCATTCCCTCTTTTACAGAAAGATAAAAGTGGTACACAGCACAAAAGCAAACAGCCGCTTATACTATCTTACCTTTAACTCATTAAGGCGGCAGCGCTTAAAGTCACCAGACTGGAGCATCTCCTCCTTCCCTGTGGACCACTCTTCGTGTATTTCACACTTGTGTCGGAACTTTTGTGCCAAATGATCAAGCCTCTCCAGTCTAACGGGGGAAAAAATTTTTAAAATAAAAAGCATGCTCTACAGTTGACAAAACCATGCATCCCCAAACAGTTGTCTTGACTAAAGTCATAACTGCAATCTCTCACCTCTGAAGTTCAGAAAGAAGCCACTCTTCGAAACCTTTCTCAGCATGTTCAAGTCCTTTCCAAGCATTGGCAATGTCCTGTAAAACAAGACATCAACAACTAAGGAAACTAAAACAGGCTGTCTAGCTGTTAATCAATTTTACTTCAATGCAGTTGGTTGCTAAAACTTAAAATGAGAAAATAAGAAACCAATTAGTAGTCACATTTTCAGTGTGTTACCTTGAAATAATTTTGATCCTATTGATTTGTAAGGATTAGATATCTTAATGAAGTTTCAGTGTCAAAACAGCACAGCCCCTTACCGAAACCATTTTACCCTCAGTGGGGAGATAAGCAGGTCTGTTGGAGAGGCGAAGACGTGTCTGGAGTGTGTTGAAAGAATTCTCTAGCCTGGCCTTATCTTCAAGCTTTGGAGGCTTGTGTTTGCGACGGTAGTCACGAAATTCATCAAGCTTGCGTCGTGTGCCAGGCAGAGTGTTGTCTGTTGTGCGATTCTCCAGCCATGGGCGAGTCTTTCGAATCCACTCCAACAGCTAATACAATCAACAATATGCTTTACAGAATAATTTTTGAAATAAATAGAATGTCCTGCCAAAGTGAATACAATTAAAAAAAAGGAAGGAAAGAGAAGCAATAAAATCTTGAATATAAAACAATGAGTCCCACAGTTTCTATATACAAAAATGTAAACTAGTTATAGGAAATTATCCATTTCTGACACCATATAATTCATATCATCAATTTTGGGGTTTTTATTTTTTATTTTTTGCCCAGATTGTCTTCTTAGATTTTTCTCCAGTTTGGCCTCAACACATCCATAATTCTTTTATAGTTTAAAATAAATTAGTCATATTTAAAAACGCTGAAAAAAAAAAAACAGCAATTAAAAAAAAATCATTTTGCATACAATGGCAGCAGTCATCTTGGCATAGTTTATTTTAAACATGGTCGCTAATCAATGACCTACATCGCTTGCAAGTCGCTCATACTCTTCCATCAGTCGCTCGTTTTCCTGGTTGACTTTGAGGACCTTGCAGATTCGGTTGGCTGCAGTCTCGGCTTGCTGGGCCCCAGAAAAGGCATGGTAGTAGGAAGACACGTAGGCCATCACTGATCGCTCATCAGGTTTGGCAGAATTGACCATGTCTGATCAAGAAAATAAGTATTTCACCCCTATTAGTAACTGAAACATGTTATCTCCGAGCATGATAGCTTCAAATAAAAATGATTGAAAGTTATTGCCAATACTGAAACTGTTACTTTTCTACACAAATATAGAGTAAAACTGTATAAATATTTATTATTCATAGAAATTTTTCTAAAACGTGAGCTTGAATATTAAGAACATTTTTGTTAAAGCATTTCTAACCCTCGGGGTCCAACATTCTGGGAATATCCAGGTGTTTT